>OY720602.1:11205000-11805000 GCA_963151315.1 Nymphalis c-album
TATGCAATAAAAAAACAATACTTTAGTAGCCCATTTGCCAGAATGCTAAACCAATTTCAATTTAAAAAAAAAAACAAATTCAATTGAAGAGAGAAAACAGTTCAGAAAAGCTTCTCTTTCCATTCATTACAAAATGGGCGCAGATTATTCTACATATTATGAAAATCCCGATGAACGCCTTCATTGAAGCTTTTTGTAGAGTATCAACGAATATGTTGCCTAAAGATGGTATTATTTTGAGTAACGATATATTTATTAACAATTTATGTAACATTTTTTATTTTATAATGCGTCATAAAAGTAAATTTCCTCACGCCAAACCTGTTCTCAAAACTGAACACAGGCTTCCTCGAGGGAATTAAGATTATTATCCTATTAAGGAGAAAGATTTCACAATTGTATATTTTTATTATTATTATATCCTGGACTAGCTGTGCCAAGTGGTTTCACCCGCGTATAATCAATCAGACTAGAACCTTCCGAAAAGACGAAGGACTATACAACACAAATTTTTTTTTTAAAATTCGAACCAGTAACTCCTGGGATTAGCCGGATCAAACAAACTCTTCAGCTTTATATATTAGTATAGATTCTATCGAGTGGTGTCGTATTTGTTATCTCATCAAATTATAAGAGAGAACAGAAAATGTACTTGTGTTGTTTAACTCGCTTGTGTATTGTACTGAGCAGTTGGTTAGGTTCAGTTTAGAATGATCACTGTGGCCGTAATCGTTCAGGAGTAGGATAGGAGTATTAGGAACACGCTTTGTATTCATTTAATTTATATATCTATATATGTACATTTTTATTTCATCATCATATGTTTTTTTCTTTACTATATCTCCTAAGACGTGTTCACGTGGCCATGCCGTACTTAGCATAGTATAGTAACAGCCTGTGAATGTCCCACTACTGGGCTAAGGCCTCCTCTCTTCTTTTAAAAAGGTTTTTAGGCTTATCCTACATACTACTCCAATGCAGGTTGGTGGAATACACATGTGGCAGAATTTCAGTGAAATTAGACACATGCAGGTTTCCTCACGATGTTTTCCTTCACCAAACATCGAAAATCAATCACGAAATATAATCACAAATAACGCACGTGAAAATTCAGCGTTGCTTGCCCGGGTTTGAACCCACGATCATCGGTTAAGATTAACGCGTTCTTACCACTGGGCCATCTTGGCCTTTATGGTTATCATGCTTCTATTCTACTTTTGTGGTATTAAAGCATTGTTATATCAAATAACAATTATTTTTTAAACAAATGTAACATTTTTATGTCGTAACTCCGAGCAACCTCACCACTTCATGAATAGCATATGTGACACAAATGCTAATTGTAAGCTCATCTCGCGTTACGAGTGTCGAGTTCAGAGTTGTGTGCGAATGACTGCCGATATGAATTTTTATAATGAAATAGTCATACGACGTCCCCTCGACACGGCCGCTGAAAAGTTATATATTTTATGACATACTATTGACCTGATTCCGAACAGCTAAGAAGCGAAATGTATGATCTCAAAAGTTGAGTGCAGTAAAACTTAATAGTGCAACACGATATATAACGATGTGAATAAAAAAATAAATATGTGTGCAATTCACACGTAGATGTGAAACCTTAAAAAATTTTGGCTTCAACCGTAAAATGTTTCCTATCTCATTTTCTCCCACGTTAAACCTTATGAATTTATGTCTGTCTCTTTTTCATTTCATCGACTTTCAAATCACAAGAAGTTTCCACTTCAAACAGAAACTGACCTCTATACCTTCATTTTTATTTTAACACAACTATGATACTTAATACTGCATTATATGAGTCTTTTTTAAATTTTGTTAAAGTATTAAAGTCTATTTTCATTTGTAGGTCTTAGTAACAATCAAACGTTATTGATAACATATAAATCAGAAAAAACTTGACAATGTGAAACATCAAATTTAATTAATATTTAAATAAAACTATTCGTGTAATCATATTAACGAATATGAGATATGCTTTTAAAATTCGTAAAAGAAATGCATGACAAAATCACGGTACGTTACAAAAGCGCAGGGTATCATAAATACGCTCATAACTAGCCTTATATCGAGCGAAATCTCCTCACTATATGAGCCGTCTCGAGTACCCACTGCCTACTGTATCCGGCACTTGATCCAACAGTCAAGTGAGTCTCTTAATGTGTTGGTCGAGGCTCTTCACGAAACCTCTTAACGACCTATTGGTCTTTGATTAGGATGACAACAGAAACAATGATCGTTGATTTTATATTTAACAAGAAATTAATCTCGTGGATTAGATTAAAATATGTTTTTTTTCTTTTAAAATTAGGTAGGTTTTAATATATTTTTTTACTTATTATTATATTATATTGTATACAGTGAAACTGCCTTATTGGTCTGGTGGCTAACATAAAAGGTTGCAGCTCTCGATGTCCTAGGTTCAAGTCCCGGACCAAAAATAGTCATTTAGTGTTTCTCTGTACCCTCAGCCTTCAACTGAACTTTTTCCAGATTTGCTATCCCGTTAAGTAATGATTATGAGCCGATAGGGACTGCATCTGAATTCATGGACTACATATTATAATATGTCGTGATGACTATGATCTTAGAAAATGTCATGGCATTCATGGCCAAAATCGGTGAGAAGAAAAGTCAGAGTCAACTGTTTAATTTCGTATTACATTTTCTCTAAACTTTCAAAAGTAATACTTTATACAAAAATAATACTTATATTTAATATTTTAATGACGATAATTTGATTAAAGAATATTTGTAAGACAATTTCGCATATAAGTTTCTGACATTTCACTAAATTGTTCATTCATTCAAATAACTTCTAGTGGCTTAAAATAAAACAAATTCTCCGTATCCAAAATGCAAAAGAAATTACAGCAGAAGAAAATAACATACCATAAGTACGGCATGCATTCTTAAAAACCTCTACTAGACTACATTAGGAACTCCACAAAGCGAAGAAATAAAACTCAAAATGATGCAAGATAAAAAGAAAAAGGCGAACGAGTCACGACGTAATGCAACTTCCTCTAAAACACACTCGCATCTCTCAACCGTTAAAGCCTTATTTACGTAAGAACTTGTTAATTCACCTACTGCCCACAGCTGGCCGGTTTGAAGGGTGAGTGAGCCGGTGAAATTACTTGCCATTACAATGCCATTGTTTATGTG
Organism: Nymphalis c-album; assembly: GCA_963151315.1. NCBI lineage: Eukaryota > Metazoa > Arthropoda > Insecta > Lepidoptera > Nymphalidae > Nymphalis > Nymphalis c-album. The sequence goes on from OY720602.1 coordinate 11,208,187, forward strand.
CGTTGGTTACTTATCATCAGGTGCTCCGTCCGTCTACCTAAACTATAAAAAAAGCTAACATACCACTGCAATTCGCTTTAAATTACGTTAATAAAATATATCTCATCTATACTTATATTATACACGAATGCAACTCTGTCTATCCGTTAATATTTCACGACTAAACTACTGAACTATTTTCATTTTTACTGCTTTATTATGAATCAAGCTTGAAAACAAGGAAAGAGTAGTTTTTTTATACCTAATTCTTACAACAATACATAGGGGATGTTGAAGAGGTTTAATAGAGGGGCGAAGCTGCGAGCGGTGAAAAATATAATAAACTATTTTATTACTATAATAACACATACTACAATAACACACATACGCGCACACACACACACACATATATATATATACACATATATATATATATATATATATATATATATATATATACATACGGCTCCTGGTAAAGAAATACGTTATTAACGAATTGAAATTTACTTATAATATTGAGATACAGACAAATATGAAAAAAATAATATAATGTGAATCACTGCCTCATAAAACGATTATTTATCACAAAATTAGGTGAAAAAAAAAATGTACAGATAGAACCAATAGGTTTATATAGTGATGTAGAATATATATGTAGATATAACATGTCGTTTATTTGCCTCTACCGGTGACAGGTTGATTTTCGCCCAGAGGATCGGTATTACGATTCAAAGGGGAAATGCTGATACTGTTCTTGTCACCATTCCACGAGATCATAATTTGTACAGCTATTTTTAAATGTACATTTTTAACGCTAACGTAAATCAAAAAATAATTACATAATCACTTCATTTCATAATTTATTTTAAAAATATAATTAATTATAAGATAATATTATCATTTTAAAAATATACCGACCAACAATAAGAAAACCAAATAAAATATCAGTTTTAGTACATAACATTTTTTTCTAATTATACTACTATTATATAATAACATTATAACATCTGCATATCTATAGCACTTATTTCAGTAAGTAATTATATTAAAAGTAAGTCTGCGATATCTCAATATGATAAACAATGCTACACAAAATGTCCACTATTGTAAGCAACAAAATAATCCTTTAGTATCCGCATTTTGAAATCAAATTATATCTTGGAAGAATGCTCCCAGTAATCCTATCCGGCAGGGCGAGGGCTCTAATACGGCGCTTACAAAGCATTGTGCTGCTAATCTGCTTAGCCGGACCAAGTGTTAGGCTGATCGGCTACCGCAAACGAAGAGTATTCGTTACGAATCGATAAAATAAAACAACTAAGTTACGGATAACAAGCATCCGGTTTGCCGGATCGGACCGGATATATCGACTACACACAAATACCAATCAACCCACTCGCTCCTTTATATCATAACACTAGCTGTAGCCGCGACTTCGTCCGCGTGGAATTAAACAAAAAAGTTAAACATTTTTATTTTTATTATAATTTTTTTCTAAAATAAAAGAAGCCTAAGTTACTCCTTATTACATCAGCTACCAGCCAATAAATACCCGTCAAAATCGGTCCAGCCATTTCAGAGATTAGCCGGAACAAACAGATAGACAGACAGACAAAAATTGTAAAAAATGTTATTTTGGTGTATGTACCGTATATATATTCATATAGTAAAAAAGTAACAGCCTGTGAATGTCCCTCTGCTGGGCTAAGGCCTCTTCTCCTCTTTGTGAGGAGAAGGTTTTGGAGCTTATTCCACTACGCTGCTCCAATGCGGGTTGGTGGAATATTCATATGCATGTAGTAAAAGGCGGTTATTTCAATATTACAAACAGACACTCCAAGTTTATTTATATAGATTATGTTATTTCAAACGCTTTGTTAATGATATTTTTTTAACATAAGCTGTTTTTAAATTTTTTGATGTTAAATATCAAATAAATGATTTTCTAATTATAAATGAGTTATAGCCTCGTAGCTTTTATAGCCCAGGGACCGACGTGAGCTGATTCCTGTGATTAAAATACATTATTCTCAAATAAATGAAAGACGTGGCAAGCATTCAAATTCTAGCAAGCAAAACTAAATTTTTATAAAGGTAGATGCATTATTTATATAAAAAGATACATGGACGGGCATATAGGCCATCAGACAGAAAGTAAGACTGTAAAAAATATTAACCGCCAGTTACGTTACCAACCTTACTAAGATTTTATGTCCCTTGAGGCTATAGTTACACTGGCTCACTCACCTCTCCAATCACGACACAAAGTATTGTTATTTTGCGGTTTAATGTGTGGTCAGTGTGTGGTACGTTAGTGACGGTGATTAACGTTTTTTCTAGCTTCAGAATACTTACCACCTTTTACTTTCCACTAGCTTTATAGCATGACAATGGAGATTAGTTTAGTGGAAGAACACCCTTGCAGCGAGCTCGTAGCAAATCGGCTCGGTGCTAGCGAAATTTTTATAATTGCCTCAGGAATTAAGTATCAATATTTCATTTATTTTTCTAATAAATACGATTAAAATCATTTGTTATATTTTCAATAAGTTATTGTTATCGAGAACAAAATTAATATACATGTTTTAATAAGAAGTAAACGTCATTTTATAATGAAATAAAAGATCATTTCCATATTTAGAAAATTACAATTTTTGTTTATTTTTCCACAGTGCTGCATATATATATATATATGTACATTAACTAAATATATATTTTTTGCTAATAAAACTTCGTAACAAGTATTGTTTATATTATAACATATAATATCTTAGAAATCCATTTTTTAGAGGTGCGACAAAGAAAAGTGTTGCAAATTTCTCCGTGCGCGATGGAATTGATGTCACAGTTAGGCGGTGACATCGAGAGCCAGCACGCGTGGACTTGTGAAGGAAAGGGGAAGCAGGAATAAGGGAGAATAATTCCTCAGAGCACTCGCCGTATTACATTCGATAGAAAGCGACACATTATTTAAAGCACATTATGCCTGTACTGAGTTACTTCACTGGTTCAATACACTCATTTTAGAGTAACGAAAAATACATAATATAAAGACAAAATAGAAATAAATTTGGGTGACAACATTAAATCGAGTGGGTGTTGTTTTTGAATAGTTAGTAACAAATACTTGAAATGTTGTTATGATTATACTTTATTGTTTTTGTATATTTACTTGCTTTTTCATAATTATTCATTTTCACACAAAATTACATATTCTTTATATTATATTTATATTATTGTAGAACACTTAAATAGTATAATATTTTATAATTGTCCACATAATTGATTATTATTATTTTATTTTTCTTCATAATAATTATTTTATTAATTGGCGATATCAATTTATTTATTTTACTTGGTGGTAGAGCTTTGTGCGGGCTCGTCTGGGTAGGACCACCCACTCATCAAATATTCTACCGCAAAACAGCAGTACTGTTGTGTTCCTGTTTGGCCCGTAGGATCGACCGCCTTCCCATGAAAAAAAAAATTAAGAATAACAAAAATACTTCAAGTCATTCAATTACATGATGCAATATTTCTATTTCATCTAACAAATTAATTTCAGCACAAGATACTATCCGATATAATCGGCTTACCTCGTAAATCGATTCGCTGAAAGGAAATGTCCTGTTCACTTATATAGCCATATAAATTACCGGCGGCAAATAGTCCCCTGATAATACCTTATATGTATTACCAGTGGGTTTGAACTAACTATTGACCAAGGAAATATTATATTGGAGTGATGATGCTAGAGATTATATTATCCGGGGCTATTTAGAGTTAGAGCTAGACGCGATGGTCCAGTGTCCAGTAAAATTAGATTCTGTGCACCTCCTTACCGCTTTATTTTCTCGCGTCCTTTACCCAAAGGTTGTCTGGAAGAGATCGCTCTTTTAGCGATAAGACCGCCTTTTGTACATTAATACTTCTCTTAAATAATATTTATAACTGTATATTTCCCTGATCATGTATGTGTTGTACAATAAAGCATATTCTATTCTATTCTATTCCAGTGATATATAATAATAATAACAATATCCTGGGACATTATTCACACACGGCCAGCTGATGCCAAACTAAGAATTGCTCGTGAAAAATGGAAACCAGACAACTGATATACTTACATATACTACTTTTCTTTTGTAAATACATACTTATATAGATAATTACACCCAGACTCAGGACAAACAGACATGTTCATGCACACAAATGCTTGTCCTGGGTGGGACGACCCCACGAACTGCGGCGCGAAAGGCAGATGTATACCAAACACGCCAACCGGCTCCTCAAATAATAATAATATATCAATCTTAATCGATGATTACACGTTCGAATTCAAGTAACTGAATTTTCATCTGCTTAACTTATGTCTCGTGCTGGTGAAGGAAAACATCGTGAGGAAACATAATGTATGTATGTAGTTGACTGTGTATATTTTACTTTCAAAAGTCCATATAATAGCCTAGTTTTATGTATACTAATATATAAAGCTGAAGAGTTTGTTTGTTTGATCCAGCTAATCTCGAACTGGTTCGAATTGAAAAATATTTTTCTGTTGGATAGATAGATAGGATATCGAGGAAGGCTAGGCTTTTGACGTGACAACGTCTTATAAATTGGTTTGCCGGGTGACACTTCAAGAAACTGCGTTACGCTCCGCTCACGTTATGCGCTCACAATGAGAGCGAGTGAGAGGCACGCGTCCCTTCCACTCGGGCATGGTTAGCCCGCCTAAGAGCGAGAGAGACAGACATAAAAAATAAAATTTTGTTAATATGAAATTCAGTGCGAGATTCTTTGTATAAATTAATGTTTTAAATATAATTCTTTGTATAAATAAATGTTTTAAATTGTTACTATTATTTCATCCTTCTTCCTACTATACGAATGAATATTCACATTAAAATTATTTTACCACTCAAAGTCGTTGTCACGTAAAACTTTCGCCCGTATACCGACTTTACAGGCAACCAATATTTTTTTTATTTATTATATTTTCATTAATTATATGCGGGTGAAACCGCGGGGCACAGCAAGTAAATAATATTTATAAATAATATGTTAAATGTAGGTAACATTAAAAGTTAATTCAAATGTCATTCGCCGTGGTTAGTTCAGGCCGAAATCCAATTCTGCTCATACAAGATGCCGAACGCTCAAATCCGCTTAGCGGTTCCGCAAAGCCGATTGGCCTCTTGTGGGATTCGAAACTTCCACCTGATTTTGCACCTATCAGACTCACTTTGTATCACTTTAAATGACCACACGTTGATTTTTAGTTATATTTTAAATAATATTAAAAAACACCCAAAAGCAAAAAAGATTTTTTATTTTTTTTTATTGTATAGGAAGGCGGACGAGCATATGGGCCACCTGATGGTAAGTGGTCACCAACGCCCATAGACAATGGCATTGTAAGAAATGTTAACCATCGCTTACATCGCCAATGCGCCACCAACCTTGGGAACTAAGATGTTATGTCCCTTGTGCCTGTAATTATACTGGCTCACTCACCCTTCAAACCGGAACACAGCAATACAAAGTACTGCTGTTTTGCGGCAGAATATCTGATGTGTGAGTGGTACCTACTCAGACGAGCTTGCACAAAGCTCTACCACCAAGAGAAAATGGTTCTCTGTACAGTCGGTTTACGGTAGATAGTTTAACGTGACAACGTCATAACAATACATTGATGAAATGATTGCATACATTTATGAATAAAATTGAATCATTTTTATTGAATTATCATTATTCTGTATGGATACAAAGAAGGAGTGAAATGAAATCTACAATTTAATTGATAAATTTAGTTTTATTTGCAGCCATGGGCCAATCGAGTGAAAGAGAGATAGATGCGGCGCAAGCGTACAATTAGCGTAACGGGACAATTTCGTGCATGCAGCCAGCGTTCATCGATTTATTAGATGTTGTCACGTCAAAATATTTCCAAGTTTTACATTAGATTTCAATATATATCATGAAAAACTCTATTTGACTTATTTTCAAAACCTTCCTTAAGCGGAGGGGTGTCAAAGACTTACTACAGATTAGTATAAAAATAATAATATCCTGGGACACTATTCCCACAAGACCATGTGATCCCAAACTAAGCAGAGCTTGTACTATGGAAACCAAACAACTGATATACTAGATTATACTACTTTTCTTTTGTGAATACATACTTATATAGTTAATTACACCCATACTCAAGGCAAACAGACATGTTTATGCAGACAAATGTCTTCTATCTTGGGAGGGAATCAAACAAAACGGCGTGAAAGGCAAGTACGTAACCAACCACGCTAACCGACTCGTCAATTTACGTCCAAGTTAATCAGTAAGTGTATAATCTACACAATACTCCGCGACTCGTGTCTGAGATCATCAGCATTAAATCGGATTTCATTGCGTTAGACGTTTGTCGTTTGCATTATTACAAGTTAATAGCAGTTCCAAGTTCTCTGCATACGGAATAATTAATAGCATATATCAGAGTCAGGAGTGCTCCTATTACGGAGTGGACCAAGATATAGTAAATGGGTTAGAAGTTATTCCGAGAGCTATCTGCAACAGAACTACTCTGTGCCAATTAAGTTTTTTTTTTAAATGGTTTTCTTAATTTAAATGTTATATATTTAATAATAATAATACTTAATTATGAAATTAACATTATATTTTTTTCTATAAAAATTTGATACTACTGACTTAACTTTGAAATTATTACTTTGTACTAGTAGTAACTATTAGTTTGTAGTAACTACTAAACGTCGCGGCTTCGCTAGTGTGGAATTCATTTTGTGACGAATATCCTTTATTAATCTATTTCATTTTAACGTACATTAAAATTCGAATCATGCATGAAAAATATTTAAAATATTAGTAACAGAAACAATTTATTTGTATAGGTTCATACTTTGCTGAGTGGTGTAGGAAATATTGGCGAACCCTCAAGTGTTGGAAGAAATTCTACCACATGTATACCATAAGTTTGAAACTTCTCAAGAGGTGAGAGGCCTTATCCGGACAGTGTAATATTAACAGGCTGTTATTAATATAGTAGAAACAAACAAACATTCTAAACTCGTTAAGAAAGTTTACACAAAGAAAAACCGAACGATCGGATAAAGTTACCAGTTAATCCGTTGAAAACTTTAAAGGAATTTATTTTCCGAAGTTTCCGGTCGCTGAGAAACAGTCGTACGAAGTTCGGTTTAGTTTCAAATTAACAACGTAACACAAATAGAAGCGACATCTGTTTGTTTGTTGAAACATTTCGACGGAACAAACGCTGTAAATATAAAAGAGATAGTGTTAATCGTTACAAGATGCAACCAATTGTCCTCGTTGTAGATTGCCTCTGATTTTTACAAGGATCTATGTTTCGCTCAACCAAATCAATCTGAACCTGACAAGTAAAATTTAATGAGTTTATCATATATGCCACCTCCTTTCATAAATACTTGGTGATAGGGCTTGTCTAAGGCCGTATAGATACTACTAGCCACTCATGAAATATTTCACCGCCAAAATAGCAATTCTCAGTTTTGTTGACTTCTAAGACAGTCAATTCAAAGAGTTTTCTCACATTTAATGATTGGGCGACTGTAGGAATTCATAAGAGTAGGCAAAGGTTATATGAACTTTATAATGAAAGAACTTACAACCGTTCTCTTTCTTTCATTAATTATGTTAGTGCCTACTCTAAACTATTCAAACGAGTGTGTTCCCTAGCCAAGTCTTTGCATATTAAAAAAAAAATTGTAGACGCACCAAATAAAATAAATATTACTTGGAAAATTATTAATAGTGAAACTGGAAAAGTCAAAAATAACACTACTGACTTCCCTCTGTCTATAGATAATATGCCAGTTACTTCTGACAAGAATGTTGCTACTGTTTTTGAAAAATTTTTTGTTGATATTCCAATCTCAACAACCAAAGCACTAAATTCCTCTCCTACCGTCGCTGAATCGTTACTAAGAAATAATGTAAGTAGGTGCAACATTAGCTTTAATTTTGAAACTGTAAATGTTAAAGATATAATCAGAACTTTCAACTCATTGGATGTTAAGAAAACGGCCGATCTGTGGGGGATTTCTGTTAAGGTAGTCAAATCAGTTATTGATGTGATTGCACCTTATCTAGTTTTTATATTTAATAATTGTATCCTTAGTGGCGTGTTTCCTGACCTTATGAAACATAGTAAGGTAATTCCTATTTTTAAATCTGGTAGTACTTCAGACCCCAATAATTATAGACCCATTTCTGTACTACCAACGCTTAGTAAAATCTTTGAAAAATTAATGCTTAATCAGTTGCTAGAACATTTTGATACATACAAGTTGCTACACAGTAAACAATTTGGCTTTACAAGGGGTCGCTCGACAACCGATGCTGGTGTCGAGCTCGTTAAAAATATTTATAGAGCCTGGGAAGAGTCACAGGATGCCTTAGGAATATTTTGTGACTTATCTAAGGCTTTTGATTGTGTGCAACACGAAACGTTGATCAGGAAACTACGTCACTATGGCATTAGAGATAAAGCACTCAGCCTTCTGAATTCGTATTTGAGCGATCGGATTCAGAGGGTTGATATTAATGGAAAGAGATCTCCCGGGGCTCCAGTTGGTGTGGGGGTCCCTCAAGGATCTATTCTTGGTCCATTTCTGTTCCTCATCTATATAAATGACTTGCCCCATCTTTTAAATAATAAACATGAGATAGTATTGTTTGCTGATGATACTTCTTTAATTTTTAAAATTAAAAGACGCCTATCGATATATGACGAGGTAAACAATGCTCTCTCTGAAATAGTACATTGGTTTAGTGTTAATAATTTATTGTTAAACAGTAAAAAGACAAAATGTATTAAATTCACTGTTCCCAACGTGAAATTTGTAAAAACGAATGTACTTCTTAATGAGGAACCGTTAGATTCTGTAGAAGCCACAGAATTTCTTGGTATCACCATAGATTCTAAGCTTCAATGGGGCCCTCATATTAATAAATTGGCAAATAGACTCAGCTCTGCAGCATTCGCGGTAAAAAAAATTAGAATGTTGACTGATATTGAAACGGCTCGCCTAGTGTATTTCAGCTATTTCCACAGTATAATGTCTTATGGCATTCTACTCTGGGGTAATGCAGCCGACATAAATACGATTTTTGTACTGCAGAAGAGGGCTATTCGTGCAATTTATACCTGGGCCCGAAAGATTCATTAAGATGTAAATTTAAAGAAATTAAAATAATGACTGTCGCTTCTCAATATATATTTGATAATGTTATGTATGTCCGCAAAAACTTAAAAGATTTTCCCAGAAATTGTGACGTACATACTGTTAACACCAGGAACAAGTATAAACTTACAACCACTGTTACTAGATTACACAGGGTTAGTAGGTCTTTTATGGGACAATGTATACGTTTTTACAACAGGATCCCAGAAAGCGTTCAAAAATATTCTATTGTGAAATTTAAAAGAGTTGTTAAGGAACGCTTGTGTGCTAAAGGATATTATACAATCAATGACTTTTTAGATGATTGCACACCTTGGGAATGAAACGATCGCCTCCAGGCTGTTTCAATTAAAGAAGAATATTATTATTGTATTGTTATTATATATTATATAAATATTGTAAAAAATGAGATGAAAAAAAAAAAATCCCGCTGAGTTTCTTTCGCCGGTTCTTCTCAGGTCTGAGGTGTTTATTTCCGAACCGGTGGTAGACTTATGACAATCAATAAGTAAGTGTAACACTTCTACATTGAATAAAGATATTTGAATTTGAATTTTTTGAATTTGTTGTGTTCCGGTTAGAAGGGTGAGTGAGGTTATTGGAACTTTGTCGAATTGTTATATTTCTTACGGCATTAAAGCCTATGGGCGGTGATGACCATTTACCATCACGAAGCTCATTTTTTTATAGAATAGGTAGATGTACGAGCATAATATGGGCCATCTGATGGTAAGTCGTCACCAACGCCTATAGATATTCTCATTATAAGAAATGTTAACCACCGCTTACATCGCCAATGCTCCAGCATTGTTATGTCCCTTGTGCCTGTTATTACACTGATTAACTCACATTTGCAAAACCGCTTATTTATTTTATCTATATAAATAAAATGATAGAGGTAATGAATGACGGAAAAACTACTGGATAGATTTCAATAAAATTTTCTCAATTTTATTTCTTAGACACTTGGCCCAATCCAAAAAAAAATATTGCGATTTGCGATCTTTTTGATGTTTTTTCCTTCGTACATAAGGAAACTTGTTAATATATTATTATCAAGCAACGCGGACGAAGTCGCAGGTATCAGTTAGTATAAAATAAAACTAAACAATACATAAAACTATTACTAGCTTTTCACCACCATTTATTTTTGTCGCTTAAATGCTATAATTAATGTACTTTATTCAGGTTCCTAGACAACCTCAATGTGTCATTTCATTACAATCAGTTCATTGGCTTAGTGTGTCAATCGTGATGTTAACAGACAGGCAGAGCTTTCGCATTTTAATATATAGATAAGTAATTTTACCATCACAAACAAAATTTAAATTCGGACGTCTAAATTTGCATTTACGAAAGCAGTTGCAAAGACGGTCTGGGCTTGTTACTCAAATTAAGTATGATCGCTTTTACCTACATCAAAGCCCTAATGGATTACTTGAATGTATTACATATTACTTTCTCGATACTTTGTTTTATTCGTCCATACCTTAAAATATTGACGTATAAAACAAAGTAAGTAAGCAATTCCTTAAAATAACGGGCGTTGCTGTTAATTTTTTATTAAAAATAAAAAAAATGAATTATGTATTAATTTTAAATAATATGTCTCGTTTTTCGCGTAGATTGTAAAAAAAAAACAATAAGCAAAAAAACTACTTTTAAAGAAAAGCTTTTATATACATACAATATTATATCTTTGCCGTCCAATTTACGACTGTCGAGGAGTTTCTTCGTGTCGAGCCAACATTGGGCGTAAAATCAGGTTATGCTTGCCATAAAAGTAAATTGTCATTGGAACTGAACTGTAACATTTCAATTCTGTAAGATAAGATTGCCTCTACTGGGGACAGGAGCGGCTAGTTCATTTATCCCCAGAGGATCGGAATTTGATTCATAGGGGAAAGGCTGCTAGCATTGCCACCATTGTTCGCGATCATGATTTATACACTCTCTATTTATAGTTTTTATTTAAATATATTTAGCGCTTAAATGTAAATAATTGTTATTTAAATATATTTAGTAATAGTGGACGTGTGTAGCTCCAAATGAGCTTAACTTATGAGCAAGATTTAACCCAATGACACATACATAGTAAGTTAAATAAAAAAAATTGTGCGGTCGGGCTACCCCCGTCAGGAACTAAGTTCTTTGCGATCTTTGTTGGCAAAACGTGTTTGAAAATGTAAATTGTAATTGATTATATTATTACTTTTTCTCACACCAAAAATCGCATCAACCTCCTTCATGCAACTCTCTCTAATCTAATATTAAAAAACAAGTTAAATTTTTAAATAAATATAACAATCTTTTATACATGAAATGGTGACTTGAAGGAATTTACTAATATTTTAGTAATTTACCCCTCCAATTAAACAAAGTTTATGATGGGAATTGTGACAATAGCTCAAGGTTCGAACCTGGGTCTTACGTACGGCTCGTTAACCGTAGCGCTATTGCTCCATATATGGTTTGTATCCCCTTTTTATTTTTGTTTTTAAGTATTTACCTAGGTCCTACCTCCAGAAGCGCTTGCGCAGAATTGAAGTTGAACGCCCAACGTATCGCATTTTGTAGAATTTGGTAGGCATAACGTTATTTCGTTATATGACATGATCTTGGGCTACTGCAATTTCTCTTTCCTGCAAGCCGCGTAAATAAACTTCGTTTCAAAACATGTAAAATACATATATGATTTCGAGACTATATTTATTATTAATTTTGACCACGGTTTCACACGCGTGTTAAAGGGCTAAACTGGTATTAAGTTAAAGAAAAAATAACTCAAGCTTGCTTCATACTAAATTACATCAAAATCGGGACAGACAAACAAAGTTCCTTTCACTTTTATAGTATTCTTTTTCAACAGTGCGATTTTAATTCAGATATTATTAATGTTTATGTTACATTTTGTGAATGTTTTATACGTTTACATCGACGTAAATATAATTATTAGATAAACTTTACACGACATTGTATAAAATATAGTGTTACATATGTAATATCGTATACACCGTATTAATAATCGCTTTACAATCTTGTAGTAGATTAAATTTCGAATTTACTAAATTCGAAATTTAGTAAATTCGAATTCAATATAATTTGGTTTAATAAATTATGAGCTTTACCATATTATTATTTATGTAATACTGCATGTCGTGTTTAATTTAATGTGTTTATACAATACTTTGATAAATGTTTTGTTTTAATTAAGATTATGGCATTTAGTAGTTATTAAATAAACATGGTATTAAAAGCATAACTCTTCAAACAATAAATATAATTATATATATAGAGCAATATATAATATAGAGCAATGTCGCTTTGTTGGCGGGCGTTAATAACTGCACCACAGTTTTACACTATAGCAGTTATTATCGTTCACTTCTTGTTAATGTTACAATATGATTATTTATTATTATTAATTAGACGATTATGTTTAGATATAAAATCTTCAACGCTATGTTGGTGCACTCACTTGTGCACTTCATATAGTCCTAATCAGTTGGCTAATCTATCTTAAGATTGGCCGTCATGTTTGAAATCGGTTAGAATGACATAATCATATGAGGAAAAAAAAACAACCCATTTATCGTAACAAACAATATTTTTAGACGTAAATAGAAATGGCTACATAATAAATGAAAAACTTTATTATAAATATTTTCTTAGGACGCTATTTTTCTTTGCTTTCAAACAAATACATTATGACCGAGTCAGACAGCGCGTGGTTCACGTCTTCCTAGATGAAAGGTTAATATAACTAACATAAATATAAAATACAGGCTACACCTAACCTCAGTTCAAATGCAGCTTACGTAGCCTGCATTGCGCAAAAGTTAACGAATTATATATTAACATTTATGTTCCGTATACATTAATTAAATTAGTTTAGTTTATAAATATTACTAAAGTTTTAATTTTGAATTATTTTCCTTGAGCAGTATGATACGAGACCATTGCCAATGTTTTATAAATATATCGAAAACTATCATCTAACTAATATTCCAGCTATGGAATAGTTCGTGTTTTATTTCTAGCTGCCAAAAATTTGTTTTTATTAAGAAACTCCATAGCAGTTTATCGGATTCGGGTTAGAATCCTTGAAGTCTGCAGTGTAATAAGCCACTATACCAAGTTTAATTTTTATATCTGCAAAAAAGGCAGACAACTAGTTATTTCTCCATACCATAGATAGTAACTTTTATGTTGCTTTTGCATCTAAAATGTAATGGATGATTGGAGGATAAAATTAAAAAAAAAATTAGAAAATTTAAAATAAAAAGGATTTATTATTTGATTTTATACTTTGATTAATTTATTCTTAAATGACCGACTTAAGAACAGGTAATCTACAAGTAAAGTATAATTCAAATGGTTTTTCTGATTAGCTAATTTATGCTCTATTCTTACTCAGCGCAAAAATCAAAATGAAATGAAAAATACCAATACCTATCTTAATCCACCGTTCTTCTCAACTCTAATATACTGGCTGTTCCTCCCGATGACTCCTTGATTAAATAAGATCTTATTTTTAAGATTTTATCCACAATATTAATTGAAAACCAAAAACGATCCATTTCGCCTAAGAAAAATTGCCAATGATTCTAATAGAGAAACAATATTAATAAGGTCCTCCAGACCGATTTCGGTTACGGCGGCCAATCTCAAGAGAGATTAGCCAACTGCGCAGGAGATATTATAGTGCAGAAGTATGTGCGCAAACACAGGTGCACTCTCTCTAGATCCTTAGCTCTCATAATCCGATGGGACGGCAATCCGACACGATCGGAAAGAGTTCAGGCGCAGGACCAACGACTTAACCTGCTTTCCGAGGCACGTTAGTGTACACACTTCCAACTTCCAGACTCCGGGCTGCTACTGAGAATTTTCTGAAAGAAAACCCCAATAACTATTTATTGGCCCGACCTGGGAATTGAACCCAGGACAACTGATTCTGCATCCTGATATCAAGCCACTAGACCAACGAGGTAGTCTAATAATAGGTAGTGGTAATAGAGAAAACATGAACTACAAAAATCACCTCATAATTTACTATTAGCAGAATTCTAAGGAACCCTAGAAGGATTCTGAATAGCCGGCACATAATACGTGCCTGTTAACGCTTTGCCTACAGAAGTACTGAATGTACGCTGTAAAAAAGTTTTAGAAAAAGTTCGTATTTTGCACTAATTGATGCCAGAGGCATTACTGCTATTGTTATGATTGATTGGTGAAGGAAAATTTTATATGTATGAAGTAACTTTTTTATACGATGTTGTTATTTTTAACAAATATAGGAAAGTTCTGAATAGTGCTAAAGCGGCATTTTATTTTATTTTAGTAAATATGAAGCCATCGCTGAATAAAATTTTTTTCTTATTCTAGAATACAATCTTAAATAATTTAAATAGATACCTCACTTCTGCGCTAACTTTACATGCATAGAAAAAAATAGTACATTATTTGTAATAAAGTACCTAATATTAAAAAATAATATTTTTATATTTGAACACCTAAAGTCCCACCAATCCAAAAAAAAACTTTTGTTGAGTGTCATGTCATGTCAGTGGCGTGCCATTGGAGAGACCTACGTCCACCATCGGACGAAAAAGGGTTGATAATGATGATGATGATGATGAGTGTCATGAATTACACCCCATGTGCCCTGTGCGAAGGAAATTATCACAGTTCTGATCAGCTCAACGACACAGCCCTCATTGATTAACAAGGGAATTTACGCGTATCAATTACGTAAAATAACTTGATTGAAATATATACAAATAACCGTTTGGCCTTTCACTTTTATTTACCGTGACGTACTGATCTATTTTTTATAACTTCGAGGAGCCCAGGGGGAGGGGTCCAGTAATGTAATATATTTTTATATAAGTAATAAATCACACTTATATTAAGCTATATATTTTTGGAAACTGTAAATTGAAATAATTATAATTATTTTTGAAATAGTGTGACGCACTGGCAACCGGACCACCTCATAGTAAGTAGTCACCAATTCTTGTATATATGGTACCCTTATGTCTATAGTAACACTCTCACTCAACAATATAAAAAAGTGCTGTCGGAAACACCCGTCAGGAACGAAGTTCTTTACCAATTATATTTTTTCGACTAAAACATGTTTTATAATATAGATTTAATTTAATTATATTAAGTATTAAACTTAAATAATAATAAAATGATAGACGAACTATGCAGTTCACGCTCGATCGTTGACGTGCGTGAATTTGGCATAAGTCCTACCTCCAGAATTTCCAGTACTGAATTCGAACACCCCACAGTATGAACGCTATTTTGTTTCTGACGTGACCTTGGGTAACTGCCATTTATCTCTACTGAAAGCCGCAAAAAAGAACTTCGTTCCAATAAATTAACATACATACAAAGATTACTAAAATGATAACCCAGCTTTTTACTTTATCCTATTAAGTTAATATGGCCTTCGATCTACACTATGTATATCCTAAGTACATATATAAGATAACAAGATGGCGGTACAGGCACTTGTAACTGTATAGAGCTCAAGCGTACCTTCTTCTTGGAACACATTCACACTTGCATTATTAAAACGCAATCACGACTTACGACCGAGATGCTCGGAACGATATTACAACAAAATTTTGTGTTACTTTTATATTCTTTACGATATTATACAAAGTTTTTTAACGGGTATTCATCTTGAGTTAGTTACCCAAAGATTTTAAATAAGTTATAAACTTACAAACTTTTGAATATTGTATGTTCAATTTGTTTGTTTTTGTTACCGAATTTAATGTATAAAACTTAAAATAGTTAACACAGCCAGTTTTTTTATAGCATTGGTTGACGGACGAGCATATGGGCCACCTGATGGTAAGTGGCCACCAACGCCCATAGACATTGGCATCGTAAGAGATGTTAACCATCTCTTACATCACCAATACGCCACCAACCTTGGGAACTACGGTGACATGTCCTTTGTGCCTGTAATTAAGCTGGCTCACTCACCCTTCAAACCGGAACACAACAGTACCACGTACTGTTGTGTTCAAGTTTTGCTGTGACCAAGTTTTGCGGTAGAATATTTGTGTGAGTGGTACCTACGCAGACGAGCTTGCACAGAGATCTTCCACCAACCACCACCACCACCAAGTAAGTTATTCACATAGTGTAAAAAAGTGATTTAAATAAGTAACAGTATTTAAATGTCAAGTTGGGCTTCCTCTCTTTTTGACCAAAAAGTTTGAGTCTAATTAACTCACTCTGCTCCATGCAGTTCAATAGATGCTCATCAAGTGCCGCGGAGCGAGACCTTGAGGTGTTTGCCTCCGCTGACCCGCTCCCCCAGAGAAGATCGGGGAGAAGGTTTCCGACACTAAGCGCACCTTCTTCTCCCGCCGTAAGCGTCGCTAGCGTTATTTCTTCATAACCCGGGTCCGCCAACCGTCAGGGCTTCACGGTGTGATGCGCAAGCGATCCCGTGACGCCCCTTCGAAGACAGAGTGGGTACCGCTGGTTTTTATAGGTATTCCCATATATGCCACCTTATGTGGGGTAAACACGTAAATGTGTTTTTCCAGCGGAAAAAATGATGTCAGTTTTCATTCGACATAATATTGAGCTACTGGGCCATTTCGGTTACAAATACAGCAATATTTCAACACAATTTTATTGGTCGAAAAAGTAATTAAACATAGACATCAATAAATAACCAAATAATATAATTAAGATGTAAAAGTATAATTAATTATATTTATAAGTAAAAACTAAACAGACACAAAACTTTTCAATTAATCCAGTAACTAATTAAGTTACATTTGTGTTCGAAACTTCGTTAATATTATGAACTTCGGTATTTTCATAATAATTAACATTGTATTAATTATTCGGTTAATTTAAAAGTTTATGTTCATTAATATTTAATTAAGCAGCCTATTTCAATATTGCCTTAATTGGATCATGACTTTTTGACTGCCTCGTTGGACTAGTGGCTAGATATAAGGCTGCAGACCCGATGGTCCTAGATTTAATTCCCAGGTCGGGCCAACAAATAGTTATTGGGTTTTTCTGTCAGAAAATTCTCAGTAGCAACCCGTAGTCTGGAAGTTGGAAGTGTGTAGACTCCCTTGCCTCGGAAGGCACGTTAAGCCGTTGGTCCTGCGCCTGAACTCTTTCCGGTCTTGTCGGACTGCTATCCCATCGGATTATTAGAGCTAAGGAAAAGAGAGTGAACCTGTGTTTGCCCACATACATGTGTACTATAATATCTCCTGCGCAGTTGGCTAATCTCTATTGAGATGGGCTGCCGTGGCCGAAATCGGTCTGGAAGACCTTAATTGGGTCATAGTAATTATATTCTTTACTATTAACGTTGTTGAGCTGAGGAGGCTAAGTGGCTACAGCAAGCGAATCTTAATCGGTTTCAGACCCTGGCACGCAACAAAGAATTTTTATGTGCCTTTGTGTCCTCATGCTGAAGGAATACTTCGTGAGGTAACCTTCATATATCGGTTGAAATTCTGCCACCGCATTAGAGCAGCGCTGTAGAAATAGGTCTAAGGCCTTCTCCTCAAAATAAGAGGAGGTCTTAGCTCAGCAGTGGGATACTCACAGGCTGTTATTTCATGAATTTTTTTATTTTATACTATTCGTGGTAGTATATAAAATGTAGTGTTATTATTGGTTAAACTTGCTACCCACAAATTGAAGATATCATATTCAGATAATTTAATTGTATGTGTAGTAAAGTCCTACGATTTTAAAGTCTTAAATAAAAATACTTGTAAGAATAAAATTGATTATGTATATATTTGGACTTAGATGAAGCTTAGATCATTTTAATTATATCCTTTTGTAATCAATACCTAACTTTGTCAAACATAAAAAAACTAATTCAACTGAACGTCACGGATAAAAGTGAGTAGTTGCGTTGCATTCGGACATACACGTGTTCGAAAGTAGGCTTTGTGAATGAGATATCAAACGTTTCAGAGTGGATTCCATTGAAATAGTATATATGTAAGACAACTATTCTTTGTCAAAGGGGCAACTATTCATTATAGAAGTATGCTACGAGTTCAACTTAACACAAACTCCTCAGTTATTATATCATTTAACAGGAATAATCTATTTACTATGTTTTTTGTATTTAAATAATGAATGATCCAAAGTAATTACACTCACAAGGAATAACGATGGCTATCTATGAGAACAGAAGTGACCAATTACCATCTGGGGTAACTTTTCTGTCCGAACGTCCTGGTGACGAAAATATTGTCGATAAAAAAAAATTAATTCTCTTGTTGATTTTCTTCCTAATAAAATCGATCGTCAGTCCAAATGCAAATACGAGCAAATTACGTAGTACACATTTTTTATTTAACATTTTTGGGGCACAGATCATTTAAAATGCTATCTTTGTCTGGAACCATGATCGTCTACTCTTTAAATTTTTTTAATCATTTTTTAAAGTTTTTTTTAATTTTTATACATCGAAATATATTATTTTCTAGTATGTTCTTATTAATGGATGGTAGTCAAACAGTGACGAGTGTCTATTAATCTTATAATCTTATCTGCGAGGCATCGAAAACATCTGCACCCGTACGTAGTCGTGACGTTCCTAAAAAACGTACGAAACGATTTGCTTCCTCGTTTCTGATTCGCACCGCTAAGGTATGAAAAACCCTCCCGTTTTCCCCACCACCTACAATATGGGTACCTTCAAGTCAAGAGTTAATAGGCATCTTCTAGGCAAGCGCGTTCCACCTTAGGCTGTATCATCACTTTCCATCAGGTATGATAACAGTCAAGCGCTAGCTTATATAATTAAAAAAAAAATCATACATAGTCGTAAGCTATACTTTAAAAACATTTCAGTGACCCGTTTTTAATCCTGAAAAATAAAACACTGTAATTCGTTTAAGAAAATGACGTTTACTTAATTAACTTCAGCAAATAAGTTAAGAGAGTCTTGCTTGAATATAATTATACTTGCAAACAAGAAGAATAATATCTAGAAAAAATAGAAAATTAGTTCCCTTTGTGATGCGGCCGGTTGAGATTAACAGTGAATTAGGAACAATTGTAATTTTCTCTTTGACCTTACAAATATAGCTTGAGGTAAATTAAAAAGTTCACTTTAAAGAGCCATAATGATCCAGTAGATAAGAATACTTTGGTTTAACGTGAAGTGGAGTTCTTATTTCTGATTGTGTCTAAACTGCTGGCCTTTACAGCGTCACCGGGATCGCAAGCTTCAATCCTGGTCATTTGATATTTATATACAAGTCTTGGCGTGGTTGAACGTTCTAGAAGTTGATACGCTGCAGTGCCATCTAACAGTTCAATGAAAATCTACCTCATATTTTTTTTTTATTTACCAACTTAAGTTAGAACAGCGAGATTGGATCTTCCACCCCTTTTTTAACCAGAGAAGCGGCTTTCTCATTATCAGTAGGACATTAACGAGTTATTATCGTAACTATTATTTAAATCCTTCCCTCTACTATTAACTTTTTATATACTTCAATAAAACTTCAACAAATTTATTAAAACAACATTTATTAACAAATTTCTTAAATAGAATAAATAAATAAATATTACAATAAAAAAATATTAATACTTTCACAACCTTATATTTACTTTATAGTATTATAATACAAAATTTACAAACAAATTATAATTAACAATAGTTTTTCGATCAAAATAAATAAATTTAACGAAATTTAGTTTTTAAGTCATTAAACAAATATTCGAAGATTCACGCAATTAATATTTCTAAATATTTGCCTAATAAATTCTATAGCTAGTCAATATAATATATAAAGAACGAAGACTTTAGTTAAGGATTTATACACTTTTTATGAATTTATGTAACTTTTTTGTTTTGTTTTATAATTAAACTAAAAATTAATATTCGTGTAACAATGGCAATTTCTTAACCAGGTTTTGATATCAACAACAAATTAATAAATGGACGATAATATTATGTTTGTACACATTCTTCTTCCTACTCCTAATTAGGAGGAGACATAAACAGGCTGCTTCTAAAAAGAATGCGTATAGTACGATTTTTTTCTTTAATATATATTAAAAATGAAATCCTTAAATATAATAATTGAAAAAATTGAAAAGATAATGTAAAAGTTCATTGTATGAGCCATTTTAATAATTTAAGGGAAGATTGTCTTTGGAACTCGTCCCATAAGATATTTAGGGTAATGTTAAGTATTGTCATTGATCAGAATGGACAGTGACCAGGGTTCACAAGTGCACTGTATCGATAACACATCAATTGAAAAAAAATACCTCTTGTTTAATATAAATAGTAAGAAGTGAATAATTTTTAATTATTCTAAAAAGCACCTGATCATTTCATATGTACACATATTTATAGTTTGGAACTAAATATCTAAGTGATTTAAGCTAAGTTATATACATTTCGCAAACGGCATCACGACTCGCAAGGTATCTGCGTGTACCGAAGGCACATACCGATGTTGTCTTCTGGATTCGGCTTGATGGTGGGGGGTCCGAAGTGCACGGAGACCGCGTAGGGCGTGATGGACGTGTCGACGCGACAGGCCTGCGTGTCTCCGCGCGGGCACAGCGAGGCGCCGCAGTGGTGCGGGTCGCATACACCTGCTCCCCAGTGCTGCGACTGAGATATGCCAAGTACGGGTTAAATGCCTGGATAGAAGTACTTGATGATGTTGATGTAAACGACATAGGATAAATAGACAGTTCCAATAAAAAATGTTCCATTTTAATGTCATTGCACATGCACATGCGTTTACGCATACACTTGTGCACTATATACAATGCACAGTTGGCTAATCTCCCTTGAAATTGGACATCATGGCCGATATCGATCAGAACGACATTATTATTATCATTTTTCTTGATGTTAGAGTTTTGTGCAAGCTCGTCTGGGTAGGTACTACCCACTCATCAGATATTCTACCGCAAAACAGCAGTACTTGGTATTGTTGTGTTCCGGTTTGAAGGGTGAGTGAGCCAGTGTAATTACAGGCACAAGGGACATAACATCTTAGTTCCCAAGGTTGGTGGTGCATTGGCGATGTTAGCGACATTTAATGTCTCTTACAAGTTACGATGCTAATGTCTATGGGCGTTGGTAACCTACCTCCGTTATAAAAAAAACTACCAAATCAAATTATCTGATACTATATTTTAAAAGTTGCCTCAAATGTAACTTACCGAAACAAAATATTCATTTTCGCACGGTATCGTCACCCTATCCGTGCATTTCAATCGGCCGAACCCGCTACTCATGTAATTCCCGTAGCCGTAGTACTTCAGTTTCTCTTCGCTGTAGTGCTGGAGGTACGGAGACCAGCCCCATAAGGATCTCTGCCCCCAAGACGGCCAGATATAACTCCAGATCTGTTTGTTAGGCGTTAGTAACTACAGGGCATTATGGTTTCTAATATATAGGTAATTAATTCGATTTTGGGACAAACTTTGTAATATTTTATGTTAGGAGAAATTAATTATTATTAAGGAGTATAATATCTCAAAGGCTTTTTATGGAAAAGGAAAAAATAATACTTCAATGTGGTCAGTAATTAAATATAATTTTTAATAGGCTGGAAGGAACAAATGAATGAGGTCCCCTTTGGATATAAAGCGTTTAGTTTATGAAAGGTATTTCTACATTGTATACATTCTAAGAAATCATAATTTATGAACCAAATATATAAAGTGGTTCATTAGTTTAGTTCAAAGCTATCCTTTATCATTTAAATTCAATCGTTATTATGTTATTTCTTTTATAACTTGTATAAGTGTTTCGTAATTATTTTTATATAAATCATCATATAATTATCAAATATTGTATCACAACTCACCCTTGTCAGGATCCCTGGTCGAGGAGTTGAAGTTTCAATAATCTGTGGATCAGACCCGGAGCCTTCTTCTTCATCCTCTTGAATCGGCTGGTCACTGATCGGCATCATTTGATCCATCTGTTCTGTAGCTACAAGCAAATAACCAAGTCAAAATTTTCTCCGTAAAATCAAAATAATATTATCTGTATACGTCTAATAAATGTATTAATTTGTCTATTAATAAATCACGCTATACCATCATGTGTCAGTCACTTATGACTACCACTACACATAGACATACATTTTGATGGTAGAGCTTTGTGCAAGCTCGTCTGGGTAGGTATCATCCACTCATCAGATATTCTACCGCAAAACTGCAGAACTCAGTATTATTGTGTTTCGGTTTAAAGGGTGAGTGAACCAGCGCATTGGCGACGCGCCACCAACCTTGAGAACTAAGATATTATATCCCTCGTGCCTGTAATTACACTGGCTTTCTCCCCTAAGGCACTAATGTTTAGTGCACAAGTGTGTGTGTAAACACAGGTGCACTCTTTATTTCCTAACTCTCATTTGACATCATTCAAATCTCAGTTGACATGGCTAGTTCAGCCTTATTCTCATCGTACAGGGTAACAAAAGCTCGAATCCGCCTAAAAGCGCTTCAAAGCGAATATCTGTGTGGGATAATTTTATATAACCGAGGCAGGTTTCGTCACGATGTTTTCCTTCAACGCTGAACATAAGATAAAACTTACAACGCCAATGCGCCACCTACCTTGGGAGCTAAGATTTTATGTCCCTTGAGCCTGTAACTACACTGGCTCATATCACCCTTCAAACCGGAACACAGCAATACAAAGTACTGCTATTTTGCGGTAGAAATTCTATACAGCAGTTATTTACACTTTGTTTAATATATTCACTTTTAAAGGTTCTCTTATGTAATGTAAATTACTTCAGAATAATTTAGCCTTCAATCCAAAATCGTTTTTAAAAGAACTTAAGTCACTAATACGTTATTTATAAATTCAATCACAATTATTTTGTTATTCTAAAACTTTGACAAATATGAATCACAAATTAAATTATGGATTTCAAAGTTACGAAATCACTTCAGAGAAATGAAAAATACTAAAAGAAAAATATTAACTATCGAAGAGCAATTTGTACCAATTTTGTTGTACAAACGCAACTAGCTCACTCTGACTACGTATACATATTATTTATTTTATTTAAATACTTTATTGTACACCACAAATTAAACAGATTAGCCTTAAAGTAAGTACACATAAAGAAAAGCTGGTACAACCGGCGGCATATTATATTTGTATTCCAGAATTTTGAAATGGTAAATGATGAAAAAACAAAACAAACACCATACAAAATATCTTTATCTATCTTTTGAAACATAACCATATCGATAAAGTAGTATAAACTTTTCTCAACATTCAAATAACGTACATAATTATATTTATATAGTACTAATAGATGATGCCGAGATGGCTCAGTGGTATGAACGCGTGAATACTTAAACGATGATCGTGGGTTCAAACCCGGGCACCCCTGAATTTCATGTGCTTAATTTGTGATTATAATTCATCTCGTGTTTGACGGTGAAGGGAAACATCATGAGGAAACCTGCATGTGTCAAATTTCACTGAAATTCTGTCAAATGTGTGTTCCATCAACCCGCATAGGAGAAGCGTGGTGGAATAAGCTCCAAATTTTCTCCTCAAAAGAAGAGCATAGGCCTTAGCCCAGCAGTGGGACATCACAGGCTGTTACCGTAGTATTATTTCATCTGACGTAAAACATAATAAAAATCATACCAAATAGACTGATTTGTTTCAAATATTTGGAATATTAATATATAAGAAATATTTAATTTTTTTTAAATTTCATTCGCAAAACATAAACGTCATCATGATAGTCAGACACATATGAACTGACTGCCTAAAAAAATATTTTTAATCTTATATTCGGAGACATGTGAGAGGGTCTTAAAAGTTACGTTACAAATAAATCTAAAAGAAAGTTAAGAGTCAGTTCACATACTTGTCTGGTAGACCATTTCAGCTCCTTTTCCATTTCCATAATTGTAAAGCGAAAACTCTCAAGAATAAGAATTTAAAAATTTAAATTAACTCACCAGCTTCCACGGGAGTATCGCCTCTAGGTCCAATTCTAAAGGAGCGCCTATCGCATGGCGTGTATCTGATCGAACAGAATCCAACATTTCTTCGGACGCATGCTCTATATTCTTGACTAGCGAGGTGACGCCCATTCGACGCATAGTTAAACGTTTTTAAAGTACCTACGGATGTATTTAGTGTAAATTATTAGGCGTTAGATATATTTAATATTTATATCATAATTGGAGAAGGAACAAGAATATTACAGTATTATATTTTCACTGGCTGCCTCGTTGGTCTAGTAGCTTGATATAAGGCCGCAGACTCGGTGGTCCTGGGTTCAATTCCCAGGTCGGGCCAAAAAATAGTTATTGGGGTTTTCTATCAGAAAACTCTCAGTAGCAGCCCGGAGTCTGGAAGTTGGATGTGTGAACACTCCCGTGCCTCGGAAAGCACGTTAAGCCGTTGGTCCTGCGCCTGAACTCTTTCCGGTCGTGTCGGATTGCCGTCCCATCGGATTATGAGAGCTAAGGAGAAAAGAGTGCACCTGTGTTTGCGCACACACTTGTGCACTATCTCCTGCGCAGTTGGCTAGTCTCTCTTGAGATTGGCTGACGTGGCCGAAATCGGTGTGGAAGACCTTATTATTATTATATTTTCAAATTATTTGTTCGATTTCCATTGAACTAATATGTGTTAGGAATCTGGAATAAGATACACACATATATAAACACAATACGATTGTAAATATGAGAGACACATTCCAGGGACTACAGTAACTGTTCATGTGTCCACGTAAATTGGTCGGGTTTTCTTTCCGTTAAATCGGAACTTACGAGCCTTGTTAAGTGTGTATCAGGCGAAGAAAGCTAATGAAAATTCGACCAAGCAGTTAGTTTTCAAGTGCTTAATTCATATTTACAATTCTTATGATCAGCGTGAAGGTAAACATGCAAAGAAACCTGGCTATGTCGAGTTAATTACATGACTATCTGTAGTAGTATAGATTAAGATCTAAACTATTATCATCATCATCATTATAATCAATCATCATCAATCCTTCATCCTGGAGATATCCAATCGTCCAATGGCACTCTCGACACACTGAGCTCGACTTGGTCGGTAACAGTCGGTACGCACAGATAAAGGTATCTAGTCTCGTGATATTGTAAGCCATAATAAAGCTATTAGATTACTCTACTAAAAATATATATTATTACCATTATCATTTACATAGTATTGCAGACAATTGTGGGGTGATGACTGCGCAAGCGGCATTTGTGCCAGACGTAACAACCAAATACGTGGCATATCGCTACCGCGCATGCGTATCACCAGAGGCGTGGACTTAGTGTTCGGTAATTCCCCCGCTTCTCGTGTCTCACTGCTGCTTGATAGAGTATAATATACTGGAAAATTATCAGTTCATATCATTAAGTGAATCATTTAAATTTACTCTTCTGGCCAAATCTACAACGTACAAGTTATCACTGTTTATTTGAAATTGATTTTTTTTTATTATTTTTTTTATATATGATTTCTATAAAATAATGTTTTGTATAAAATAACTCATGACATATAACCACAACTCACATTTAAATTAAAACTATGAAAAAAACTGAACTGTCAGCTCTGTCAAAACAGACAAGTCTGTGGAAAGACAAAAGACAGGTCATCACATCGTCCTCGTGAAAAATCTCTCAACATTGTTAAGCATCATTCATCCATCATCTCAGCATTAATCAGCTTCATTCACAATATTTATATAAAAGGGCGAATAGAACTCATGTGAAAAATAAGGTACCACAGAGTCCACAGGCAATACCATAAAGACATTTTTTTTTCAAATATCGACCAAAGACGTTACTTATTCGACGATAGAAATTATAATTAACTATTATATATTTTTATATTGTGAAATGTCATAATACGAATTTGACTTTTATAATAATTATAACATTTAAAGATACACTCATTAAAATGTGATTACTCACAGTAACTACTAAGTATATCCATGAATGTAAACTACCATAGGTTACCTATGTATAATTTAAAAACTCTCAAAGTGGAGTTTAATTTTAACACACTATCCTACCTTGCAGTAGCAAAAAATTAGCACCCATGAAGTAGAAAAACAACAAACAAATTGAAACAAAGACAAAGTGACCTTTAAGAGACGTGTACAGCAATTTATCAGGATACAAGACATTTCCGCTGTGGATATTTCTAACTCTAACGATAACTCACTTTTGTGTGTAAACAAACGGATGAAATCTTTGTCATATTCTGTTAAGGTACATCAGAAGACATTTTTATTGACAATTTAGTTTATATATTTGAAAGGTTTTATTATTAAGATAACTTATATAAGATAGCTTTATCATAGACTAGCTGTGCCGGCATTTCACCCGCGTATAATTAATGAAAATATAATCAATAAAAATCAGCCTAGAACCTTGCTCTATAAAAGGACTACACAAACGAAAAATAATTTTTAAATTCGAACCAGTAGTTAGCCGGATCAAACAAACAAACTCTCCAGCTCTATATATTAGTATAGATGACTTTGAGAAGCAATTAAACATTTAAGCTAAACGCAACCGAACGAGACAATAATCAAAGGTCCGATCCAGGTCATATCGTCTCCATTCCTGAAACATGCTACCGCTTTAAAATGTATAGCATAAAAATAGCATCGTTTATTTTTTTTATTTTGTACTTACTATGTTGGGCGTGATTTTGTCCACATAAAGTAAAATTTGTAGCACCTTCCCCAAGTATCATAGCGTCTTCGTCACACTCTCCAGTTTTTCTATTGGGCTGACCCTAAAAATAAAACACAATGTTCTATATAAAAGAAATATGACGTCATTATGTTCCATAAGTTTATAATAAAGTATAAGAATTTAAAATTGGAATACGTTAGCATTACTTGGCTTGTCACGAAAATTTCACGACAACATTACAGAAGCACGTGTGTAATCTGTACACTTGTCATGAATGAAAATAGAGCTAGATCACTTCTTTAATGACAGTCATCACACTAAATAACATTTAGAATGAATGTTATAATTAGTCGCTTTTAATTATGCCAGGTTGAAAAAAATGTACGCGCAATTATTTCGCCCATCCCAATATTACCGTTCAACGCACTGACAACCATTAAGTCTAAGTTGTCAAATCCTTCGTCAAAATATCAATTGTTTCAAGACTTAAGCCATTTATATAACAAAGGTGCGCAATAACTCAAATTAGTTGTCAAATATTGAGCGTCAATGTATACAAACAAATAAATCATCACTTCATAGATCGTAACTTTTTCCTGTTGTATCCAAAACAAAAACAGGGTAGTATAAACGTGCCCACTTTAAGGTTTCTTTTCTTTCCTTTTCGGAACTCTTATTATTACACTTTTTATTATTGTGTTCAAGGGGATTGCCAAAAATAACCTTTTATGAAAACACGTTGACAAATTAAGTAAATACAAAAGACTTGTACAACTGAACAAGCGTCTGTTCATTTGCAAAAAATATATTCATCACATCTAAATTCAATAAAAGCGACGTACATTCAAGATTAGCTATCATCGCAGGTTATATGATTATGAACAAGTGTGTTCCCTCAGTCTAATAATTCGCCTCGAATAAAGATGCAAAACTAACAACTTTATGTCCTTTCTGAGGCATAAGAGGGTATTACTACAAACTTCCTAACTCCAAGTTGCTACAGAGAATTTCTTGACGAAAATTCAATACGATACGACGAGCTCTCCAGAATGATAAGCGAGACAACGTATAACATACGCAATTCGTCATGATTTATATTTATAGAGTATTGTTCACTCTACGAATATATAACTTTTTTTTTTTTATAGTTGCATTATCTTTAATTTTCGTTAGATTGATAAGCAAATTATTTAAATTTAGCTACACTAATAATATAAAAGTAACGAATTACTTCGTTCGTTTGAACCAACTGCGATAGTACAGTACAGTAATAGCCTGTAAATGTCTCACTACTGGGCTAAGGCTTCTTCTCTTCTTTTAAATAGAAGGTTTGGAGTCTATTTCACCAATGCGGGTTGGTCGAATACACATGTGGCAGAATTTCAGTGAAATTGGATACATGTGAGTTTCTTCACGATGTTTTCCTTCACCGTCAAGCACAAGATGAATTATAATCACAAATTAAGCACATGAAATTCAGTGGTGCTTGCCCGGGTTTGAACCTAAGATCATCTGTTAAGATTTACGCATTCTTACCACTGGCACTATCTCGGCTGCGATAGAGCACCTATTAATGAGAAAATACTTATAACACCACGCTGTAAACTTAGAATTTAAAACAGTAACGTTTAATATTAACTGACAATGCCCCGAGTACATAGCTAGTGATAACAATTTATTTATAGCACCAAGAGCAGCAAACTATATAAACAATTTTGACATTGAATGGACATGATACTCGTATCATTGGTCGAAATATCTGGAATAAAAAACTATGATACACTATGGATTCGCAAAAAAATTCCGATAGTACATAAACACTTATTGGAAATAGTGTTGCGTTATAAATGAAGATATAAGAATCAAGAACTGTTTTATATAATTATAGATTTACTTCACTAACTTAACATAACATAATTTCACATCATTGTATTTAACTTACAATAGTGAAATGAACGAAGTCTATTCTCAACTGCATGATACCCTCATGCGTCTTCTCGATGTTGATAGCACATTCCTTCTCCCCAGTCCACAGTTCTGGGAAACCTGGTGACATGAAATACGTGAGATTGTTCTGTACGACTGCCCCGCATGTCACCTCGACTGAAACAAATAATAAATTAATTATAGAAATAGGGTTTTTTAAAAAATTGTATTTAATACAATGTCCCCAATGCTGTGCGGTATAAAGATTCTACCGAGAGGAATATGCAAGAAATTCAGTATAATACAGTATATCAGTAAATAGTGGTAACTATGTATATATTTGTATATAAATACATGTTACTACATGCCGAGATGGTCCAGCGGTAAGAACGCGTTAATCTTAACCAATGATCGTGGGTTCAAACCCGGGCAAGCACCACTGAATGTCATGTGCTTAATTTGTGATTATGATTCATCTCATGCTTGACGATGAAAGAAAACATCGTGAGGAAACCTGCATATCTCAAATTTCATTGAAATTCTGTCACATGTGTATTCCACCAACCCGCATTACAGCAGCGTGGTGGAATAAGCTCCATCCTTCTCCTCACAAAGAGGAGAAGAGGCCTTAGCCCAGCTGTGGGACATTCACAGGCTGTTACTTTACATGTTAAAGATAAGTAAGGCGCATTTCAGTTAGCATTAAAATCAATTGAATACATAAACTTTGTTTTTTTTTATATCAAATTTATAGATGGATTTGCAAATGGGTGGCTGGCTTAACGTACCGCCGCCTCCCACCGACCATAGACTTATACACCACAGACTGTTCCTTCCAACGACAATACACCAACCACCACCTTGGGAATTAAGATGTAATGTCGCTCGTGTAATTACACTGGCTCACTGATATGTGTGCGATCATCACTTCAACCTATCTAAGGTTGGCGTTGCAAAAATTATACACCGCACCTTACATCGCCATGACAGCGACCATAGGATCTAAGCCTTGCTTACAATTAGCCTAGCTCACTTACCCTTATAATTGAAACACTGCAACTCATAGTATTACGCAAATAAAAATTGCAAAAACTATAATATGTGTTTCTATTAAACTAACGTCCAGTTTTCGAAACGTTGATCAACGACAGATTAACGAAATTGACGAAATACTGATTGCTTATTGGTCATCGGTTACGTCATCACTGTGGCCCACCAATGATTAAAGACTATTTATTTATCGTTTAAGAACCAAGAGATTAACCAAGCAAATCAGATTAACAGTTAGATCTCATTCGTTGCTATTACTGTGTAACGTTACTTAAATCACTTAAGTTTACGACTGTAATTTCAATGTTAATTACAATTTTATTATGACTGTACTTATACTTTGAAAGATTTTAACATTGCAATAATTTAATAACAAACTTTTTTTAAATACAGTAAAAATAATAATACAATATTGTTCCGAATGATATATAGTTCCTTATTTTTCTTTATTCAGACAGGTCCGCGCAATTCATCGCGTATATATATTTTTTTTTTATTGGCCACCTGATTGTAAGTGGACACAAACGCCCATAAACAATGGCACTGTAAGAAATGTTAACCATCGCTTACATCGCCAATGCGCCACCAACCATGGGAACTGAGAAGTATGTTCCTTGTGCCTGTCATTACACTGGCTCAGTCACCCTTCAAACCGGAACACACCAATACAAATTACTGCTGTTTTGCGGTAGAATATCTGATGAGTGGGTTAGTACCTACCCAGAGGAACTTGTACAGAGCTCTACCACCGAGTAATCTCTATCTTAATATCTTAATACTCTACCATAACTGGCAAGGTCCCGAAAAATATATTTAGGTCATTGTGCATGTATTGTAGCGTGATGATACGCCTGACACCGATACTGGCTTGGCTAGTGACCGAGTTTGGTTAGTGATCGGCTGTTAGTTGCTTTGTCGGATTCCTAATAGCAGTTTTGAATAATAAAGTTAACAGTCTTGTTCCTCGGAAAGCACGTAATACCGTTCGTCCAATAGCTAATATCTCTCCTGGCATATCAGTTGGCCGTCCTATCAGATTATTATGACCGTGAAGACATCGTTCCTTTTATTTATTTATTTGGATCCCCAACAGTTGTACACAAAATACATCCAAAAGAAACACGCTTTACATTAAATTAAAAACTAACTACTTATGTACAACCAATTATAGGAGAACACGCCATTCTCACACACAATTACAAAAAAAAGTTATAAAAAAAAATTATACAAATCAAATTAAAAAACAAAGAAAATATAAATATTTAAATAAAAAGAACAAAAACAAAAAGAGGTAACTAATTAAATTTTAAAATATTATTCAAAATTTAAAAAAAAAAACAAAAGAAGTAACTAAGGGCCGGTTTTTTGATCCGTAGTCAAATGCCGTATGACAATTTGTTATATTAACCATAGTTAAATTGTTAACTAATGGTCAAACGGCTATTTCGTTTTTCAATGTCTGTTTTAACTAAAGTCAATCTTAACCTTTGGCTATTATATTGCCAGTGAAATCGGAAAAGATTTCCTTAAAATATCTATGGTTTTTTGGGGGTAATATTTTTCTATGTGACAACACATGCATAATGAGTGAATAAAACGTCTGTTTTGACAGATTTTGAACTGCCATTAAAAGTCAAATAAAATAACACGAGATTCAACAAACAAGCTTTTCTAAAAAAATGTATGATTATTAGAAAAATGTAAATATGAAAGGCAAACTAGATATTATGCAACTAGTTCATAAAATAAAACTTAACTATATTTTATTTAAGTATGTGCTGATCCATAGGAAAACAAGGCGTAGCATTATTGTTAATATAATAATATTTACTGAGCAAATAAGTACGTCGAGGGTGCAATGAGATCGCCTTAAATTTGCTTGAAATATTTTAATTGTACAATGTTTGTTACATAATTGATTTATAATATCACAGAATTAATAATAATGTATCGGTATGGTTCGATCATACAATGGAACAAAGCTTGCTGAGATGGAGGTTTCCACGGTGCCACTGTGGTAGGTTTTTGGTTTGCGTGGTTCAAATGGTCAACACATAACATTGCTCCTTCAGAGTTAAAGACTAAACACATAACCGTTTTTCCTTGGACCACCGATATGGCCATCTATATACGGAAAATTTCGGCCTTCTCATAAACATGTAATCCGCAAAAATATATTCGCCTGATACACTTTCCGACATATTATAATATCGAACTATATTTAAATTTATAATAAATAATACAAATAATATTTGAAAAATACGACGTTGACAACAAGAAAACTGTCGACAGCTGTCATGGTTGAGAGTTAGCCATTAGTCAGAATGCTAACCCTTCAACGTTGGGTGGTTAAATTTTATAACTAATAGTTCATTATTTGAACATTTGTTATACTAACTATTGATGAAAAAACACATTTTGGCAAAATTTAACCATTTGTAACTATTTTCAACCATTTGTTGAGTTAACTACCGATCAAAAAACCGGCCCTAACTAACTTTTTAACACTAACTAACATTTTGCACTAAAGATAAATCACACAATCACACTTTTAATATTTTCATATCAATCTTGGGAACTAACATTTTATTTCCTTTTTACATTTATAACTACGGCTCACTAACCTTTCAACTGGAACACAATATTACTAAATATTGCTGTTTGGTACCTACCCAGAGGGGCTTGTATAAAGCCCTACCTATTAGTAGTATTATAACAATCTAAAATAACAAGCAACAGAAATTATACCGTTTCAAGTTACTAGTGGTCCTTACTGCTTGTTCTCTCTGCAATGTTCAAAGTGCAATTACGGACTACAATGTTCATTTTGATATATACATAGGCACATCCTAACTAATATGATAAACGTGAATTTGAGTTTGTTTGTTTGTTGCGCTTTCACTCCTAAACCATTTAACTGATTTGAAAAATTCTTTCGCCAATGGAAAGCTATATTATCAGCGAATAACATAGGCTACATTTTGCCCCGTATTCCCAAGGGTACGGGAACTATGTGGTGAAACCGCGGGTAACTGTATATAAATCAATATATAGGTATACCCCATTTAAGTACCCTTATAAGCACTTTTGAATCGTCATTTAACAATATTATTTTTTCCGCCAATTTAATTACATACATGGTATATTCATTATCATTACTAATATATAAATACAATAGGTATTCTGTTTGTATGTCTGTCTCGCTTACACGATTAAACCACTGAATTGATTTTAATAAAATGTTACTATGAAGCAAGCTTTAACCTCAAGGAAAGGGACAGGTCACGAATTATTTCACCACCTAGCTTTTTCATGAGATGGACAAGCAGATTTCTCACAATGTTTTAATTAAGCACATGCAAATTAATTGCTTAAAGATTTGAACCTACATCCCTTAGTTAAGACTCACGTGTTCCAATGTGCTGCGCTACTATGATGCATGTCACTGCAGCCAATGAGGTATACAAAATCAGTTAAAGTGAATTACGTTCGCTTTTCACATTGGCTTGCAATGTCAAATCATTACGCTTGATAGCGTATGCCGTTAATAAGGCATCATAATATGAGCTTATATACTTTACGACTTATGACGACATTTTTTTAATTGTTATTAATAATATTTACTACTAAAAGGAACTCATCTTCAGTTTTATATATTAGTATCGATTAGCAAAGATAATGAATATATGGTATATTCAGTAATGTGGAAAAAAGTGTCGAAGAACAAAAAATAATATTGTTAAATGACGATTCAAAAGTGCTTACAAGGATACTTAAGGAAGGAGATTGAGGTGTTTTTGGTGTGACAAAAATACAGTAAACAATTAAAATCTACTTTTTAATACTACGGATTGAGTCGAAAAAATATCGCACAGAACTTTGTTCCTAGCGGGGGTTCCCCGACCGCACAATTTTTGTTTCTAGAGCTATCTACTTGTAGTTAGATTAAAGTTAAATAAAGCTTTGTGACGCAAACGCAACGCAACGCATTTTGTATCATTTGGTAGGCACGATGTATGAACGATATTTCGTTATATGACGTGACCTTGGGCCACTGCCATTTAACTCTACTGTAACCGCATAAAATAACTTCGTTCAAATGATCAAATAATTTTGATCATATATAGTTATTGATAAAATCGCGCATACATACATATATACATAGACAAAACAAACATCTACCTATTTTAAAGTCGGTTAAAAACCTTAATTCATGTTTGCGACTTTAGTATTTTAAAATTGGTTATGTATACGGTTGACATACGTTAATATAAAACTTTATAACGGATTGTGACATTTTCTTATTTCCCGTTGATTGATGTGAGGTGTTTATTGTTTTTATAATAATTTAATTAAATATAATGTTTAATCAAATTATTATTAATGACTTGTTATCTAGCTGTCGAAGTCTTGGATGTGTCATACTTGGTGGTAGAGCTTTGTGCAAGCTCATCTGGGTAGGTACCACCCACTCATCAGATATTCTGCCGCAAAACAGCAGTACTTTGTATTGCTGTGTTCCGGTTTGAAGGGTGAGTGAACCAGTGTAATTACAGGTACAAGGGACATAACATCTTAGTTCCCAAGGTTGGTGGCGCATTGGCGATGTAAGCGATGGTTAACATTTCTTACAATTCCATTGTCTATGGGCGTTGGTGGCCACTTACCATCAGGTGGCCCATATGCTTGTCCGCCTTCCTATACAATAAAGAATAAATAAAAATAAATAACGAGTGTCGGTCTCTCGGTCCCTTTGTCGGTCAAAAATCTTAATGCATATAAAATAACAATAATTATAACATGCATTGTTATGTTATGCGAAGTTAGGAAACTGGAATCGTCTGCTAATGTATGTGCTGAGGGAATAGTAAGTGCATCTCTGTCTATAACAGTGAAGATATAGAGAGTCCTTGTGGACACACTTCAGCACTATATGTTCCTACGTTGATGGCGTTTTTTTAGTATTACAAGAAAACGCTAAATGAATTTGGCAATAAAGAACAAAGCATTCACCTAGGTACAAGTGTTGTCTTGATTTATCACCCATTATGGAAATAGTTAGAAATGGTGATTAACTTTTTTTGTAATCACGAATGTAAAACAGGAACTTACGTTAATATATTGTTGTGTTTCACACCTCAAGGTGGTGGTGGCCCAAGGTTTGTGGCGCATTGGCTATGTAAGGAATGCTTGATATTTTTTAATACGCACAACGCACTCCCACAATGCTGGCCGCTTTGGCCAATATATGTTTGTTAGTCAAACTAATTTACGAGAAAATAAATTAATATAATATTAAATACATAATGACGTAATGTCTTATTGAGAGTAAAGTTCGCAGACATAACAATATTTTCACCAATTAAAGTTCTACTAAAACTTAACAATTCTTACATTTGTTGCGCATTCAGCTGTTTCTCCACAACTTCAGTTGTATATTGTTTAAACATTTTCGAACTTAAACAATACATTCGAAGTTGAATACAACTTAGAACCTTCAGCCAATTAGATTATCCAACCTTTTTGATGTTATTAATAATATTATTATTTAACTCTTTATTGCACACCAAATATACATAAAGATAAAAAATATATATATATTCCTTAAAACAAAGTTGGCCAAGCAAAAGGCGGTCTTATGGCTTATAAGCCATTTCTTCCAGACAACCTTTGGGTTAGAGGAATAATGTGTATGGAAGACGGCAATATGGTGGTGCAGTAAATAATATAAATAGTTAACCAGGCTTGATCCAAATTCCGAGGCGATAAGAGTAAAATTATACAATTTTTGGCCGGGGTATCCTACGAGGCGTAGGTGAGTTACTTCCAATAGTGTGGAGTGTGGAGCTATCAAATCGAGTTCGTAATCCGATGTGGTACTCGAACGTTAAGTATAGAAAAGTGATATGCGCCGTTTAATACTATAATCTGTAATATATGTATATTATATAACGTCATATTCATCATGTCTGTCTCTATATATGATAATGTTAATCTTAGGAGGTTATTTTAATTAATGTCATTAATTAATAGATTAATTCACGTAGTTTAAGGTAGTATATAATGGTTTATGGCGATGTAAGCGATGGTTAACATATCTTTCACTGCCAATGTTGGGCGTTGGTGACCACTTACCATTAGGAGACCCATATGCTCGACTGGCAACCTATTCTATAACGTAACAAAAATAATATTTAGGATTGAATTATTTATTTAAAACAGATATAAAGAAAAGTACGCACCTATCATCTATAAAATAACCCATTCAAATCTGGAAGAGACGTTACTTATCTAATTCTAGTATACTAAAATAACTAACTAAATCATACACGCTTCTATTAAAATCGTTTTAATATTATTAAGGTTCAGGTTTAAGCGAATTCAAATTTGTTTCCCGCAAATATTTTTGTTAGTTCTCGAAAGAAAAATGTTCGATTTTTAAAATATCTTAGATCTTCGTCTTTCTCTTCAATTAAATATATCATAAATTTCAAAAATGGCGCTTAAAGCAGCTGTTAGCACAAATCCTATCCAAGAACAATAGTGTATTACGAGAAGATTTATTAGGTATTCAGCTCTGCGGTGTCGTTCACCGCAACTTTAGGAGCGCGTGAATTGTTCTTAGATTGGAAAACTTTGAGTTGGATTGCGAACGAGTAGTTGATAATGGAATTTCTGTATTGTTTTAATGTGATAGAACGTGTGATTGGCAAATTGGCCAAATGTTTGTTCAAATTTAATTTACCAATCAAAACTTTTCATATATTATCAGCTGCATGTGTTTTGTTTGAATAATATTGATATAGAATATCAAAATAACATATCAATGTAGGTCAATATGTAATTAATGTATGTCAGGAACAAAGTTCTGTGATATTTTTGTACTCAAACCGTGTTTTAAAATGTAGATTTTAAGTGATTATATTACTGTATGTTTGTACCGAAAATGACATCAACCTCTTTTATATCGACCTCTTAAATTCGAACGCATCGCATTTTGTATCATTTGGTAAGCTAGACAGTATGAACACTATTTCGTTACTCACGTGACCTTGGGCCACTGGCATTTCGCACTACTGTAAGCCGCATAAATGAATTCCATTCCAAAAAATGATTATTTATGAACCTATTATAAATTTAGATGACATATATTTATGCACAGCAAATGTGTCAAATTGTATGAAAATTAACCGTTTATTGCGTTGCGTCAAAGCCACAATGGACAATGAAAAGCGGAATTACCTTTGCATACATAATTAATATAGAAAAGTTGACGAGGGACCATTTCAATTGACACAGATTCCAGTTAAATAGTAGCGGCGTTAAGATATGATGCATTTGAGTGACGGTCCAAGAAGCCAGAGTAACTAATTTCTACTAATTTTCTTCTATGGCCTTTTTTTGGTTAGCTGGTACCGAGCGTTGTAACAATCTCACCCACTTTATTTAGAAATAAAAATCAGTACTCTTCACCAGTGCAATTTTTTTATAGGCTCACTCACCCTTCAAACTGGAACACAACAACACAAAGCACTGCTGTTTTGCGGTAGAATATCTAATGAGTGGGTGGTACCTACCCAGACGAACTTGCACAAAGCTCTACCATCGAGAGTCACGGTATTAGGTAAGTGTATTCTAATGTGTTAACAATGCGACGCACGATACTGGCTCGCAATACAGTTATAGCATATTATATATTAATAAGATACGTGTGTGTTCACCTAACACACAGCTTATACTTAAAAGAGTATTAAAAAGATGAACTCACAAACACAGCACACGCCGAAACCATGTGCGCAGTCACCAGAAGCCTTTCCATCTCTCTGACGGCAGTCGTATGGATTGAGACAGATCCCTGCTCTCGCGATAGTAAAACCAGACGGCTGACATTCCCGCTCACCACCAACGGGGAAGAAGTTGAGCACTTTACCCAGTGAGAAGATATTACCTGAAAAAGAAAATTATTATTCGTACATTAGAGAAGAAATAAAAATAAAAATGTTTTGGTGTTTTCCTTCGCAAATTTATTACTTATGATAAGATAAAACTGCAAAATACTTTGTAATTAATTACATAAAGTTATGAATCAAGAAATAATATAAGAATTCAATGTTAAATATATAAAGAACTAGTGCTCGTCCGCGGCTTCACCCGCATGTACGACAAGGAGGGGAAATGTTTATAATTTTATTTATTTTTAGCTTATTCTACGTCAAATATAATTATAATAATAAATAATGTTAAATAAAATAATAATTAATCACTTATTTCGAACCACTAGGACCATATACTATACAATAAAAAGACAAATATTAAAACAATTAATGTTTTTTCTTTAAAATTTTAATTTTATTTATGTTTTATGGTAAAAAAAGACTTTTCTAGAAGCACAAGAAAACAAATCCTTGAATATATTATGCACTAGAAGACGCGCATTGTAGATGTTCACGAGTTTGTCAAAAGTAAATTATAGCAATTAAATTACATGGAAATTAAATATATAGATCTCTGATAGACCCGTTCGGTAAAAGTAGTTTGCTAAGAGAATGGATAAACAAATCTATCGACATGTATTTTAATATCCACCTTTCTATTTAAAATAAAATATAAATTTAATAATAAATCCAACTTTAAATCATCAATACATTTATATCACTTTAAGAACCTATAAAAAGGAGTTACATTGTTCGCTCCAAAAATTCAATAGCATTTAAAATATCCAGTAAGCGATACAATAGAACAGATAACAGTTTATTCAAGCACTTAAAGCTATTAAAGAGTCTAAATACGGCGAGAATACGAGTACGACCATTCGTTGCCAAGTTCAGTAAGATTAACGGGGCCTAAGAAAATAAAACGGAACCTTAATCCTAGATTATCTCTTAAATTCTTTGTTTTCTAAGTCCGTTAAGCAAACGATTTGTGATCATACTCAGGCGAACCCTTGTAAAATTAGGAAAGACAACCATTAATGGAATGATAACATGAAACCTCATTGGTCAGCTTTTAAACACGGTAGTCTGGTTATAAAATTCCATTTCTGCTATTAAATGTTTTTCCGTCAGAAAATTATCAGCAACAGTTTGATGTTAAGTTGGAAATTACATTTCCGTAACCAAAATACGTAAGGCCACCGATGCTTTAGCTTTGATTCTTTTTTTTCTCTCCGGTTATGTCAAAGACAGAAGAAAGACAAGTACGAGTATATTATGTATTTGTGCATACATATGAGCACAAATACAGGTGTACTCACAGATCACAAATCTCCTGCACAGCTAAGTTTTTTAAATTAGCCGCCTTTAATAAAAAGTCGTTAAGAACATCTATCTTTAATACGAATCTAAATTTTTTACAATATAGATATTAATTTTATTTATTAAGTCATTGTCATTATTTATTTTAATAGCGACATCAATATAATTAAACTGATTAAAATTAATATTATACTAAAATCTTTTATGATTGCGTTTTATATTTTCGCAAAATATATTCGTCGTTCCATCAATATTTTTGGCGATATTCCAATCCTATTAGCTCTCGTGGAATTTAAAATTTAATTTAATTTTATGGAATAATATTTTAAAGCATATTAAATAACACTAATTTAAAACATTGAATTGTGGATGTCTTATTTTGTAGATAGATTCTTGATTTATATAATTGTCATTGCTATTATAATTAAAAAAATTCAAATAAAATAAATATCCTTGGACATTATTCTACTTGTACTACGGAAACCAGACAACTGATATACTACATATACTACTTTTTTTTCGTAAATACATACTTATATAGATAATTACACCCAGACTCAGGACAAACAGACATTTTCATGCACACAAATGTCTGTCCTGGGTGGGAATCGAACCCACGACCTGCAGCGTGTAAGGCAAGTGTCTTACCAACCACGCCAACCGACTGATCACCACGTCAAATGAACAAAATAATACAATTTTGGTCATAAATGTAAGTTTAAAAACCATGAGATCGTGTAGTAAGTAAGTAAAAGTAACAGCCCGTGAATGTCCCACTGCTGGGCTAAGGCGTATTCTCCTCTTTGTGAGGAGAAGGTTTTGGAGCTTATTCCACCACGCTGCTCCAATGCGGGTTGGTGGAAGTAAGTAATAGCCAGTACATGGCCCACTACTGGACAAAGTTGACCTCTCTTCTATCGAAGAGGATGTTTGAAGTAATCTCACTGTCACTGGTCCAATTTAAGTTAGTACATGTACAATAAGATTAACCAGTAACCCCCTCTTATTTGGCCAGGCTTTGCAGGATAAATCCTCATTAACTATCAATGAGATAATTTACAATCAGGTGTGTCCTGCAATATTAAGAAAAAAATACTTCCATACGCCAAGAAAACTTAAGTGTGCCAGCATGCTTATATACTTCTGAGAAAAATGGGTCTATCATTACAAGAACAAGTTCATCGTAATGTAGAACCAGTTGTTCG
This sequence comes from Nymphalis c-album, assembly GCA_963151315.1. Classification (NCBI taxonomy): domain Eukaryota; kingdom Metazoa; phylum Arthropoda; class Insecta; order Lepidoptera; family Nymphalidae; genus Nymphalis; species Nymphalis c-album. The sequence continues at coordinate 11,248,555 of OY720602.1, forward strand.
AGTTGAACTGAAGCCACATAACTATCTAGCAAAGTTCTCGTGAGCTTTGTAGACTTATCAATTACCTAAGTGAAGACGTACTAATTTAATTCCTTATTGGATCCCGATATTCTCTTTTGTAGAAAATATTTCTGGCACTCTTCCAGCTAATGAAAAGATTAAATGTTGCCAATATAATATAATCGTCTATTCAAAAAGAAAATTAGAAAAAAGCAAATATTTTGAAAATAGAATAAATAGAAATAATAAACAAGTTTTAATGTATATAAAAACGAAAGAGAAAGTGTATGTTAGGTTAGAGTCACGTATATTTCTTCCATCTTACTCAGAAAGAGGATAAAATATAAAAGGAAAAATCACTATAAGATTTTGTTTACGAACACAAAGTGCTTGTACGTGAGAGACATTTGAAATTCCAAAGTAAACATTAACTTCGTTGTAAGGAATGATTTAATGGCCTTCGGGACACTTTACCGTGTACCGCAGATCATATTGTAACAGAACACAGGCTTTACACGCAGGAGTAATATCTATTTTTTATGTATGTAAAAATAACGCGTATCATTTGCACATATGCACAGCCACAGAAAATTTCAAATAATAGGTTTCGTTTGTATTTATGTTAAATTATTTTATTATTATGATGATTTATTTTGATTTTTTTTTTTATTATTTTCATTACATGTTAATAAAGCGTAAAATATATAATAGATACTTATTCAATATCATTACAAATACATAAAAATTAAATTTTCACATAGGCTCGAAGTTTCACAAAAGTTATCCAATTAATTTAAGTAATGAAAGAACAAATGAGAGCACCGCTAAAAATGACCATCGAATATATTACCCGCAGTACCTATCTCAATAATAATAATGAGCCATACTTCGCTATTTCAAAGTGACGGCTTGAGTTTGCAAAAGAAATTTCAAAGTTTATAAGTTGATAAAAAAGTAGAACAACTACTTCCTAGAAAAAACTTCTATCTCCAAGTCACAAACTTAATAGCATCTTAATACAAGTCGACTTAATTACAACTTGCATTCATTAAAACTACTACCTTCATTAAGAAAACTTATCTTTATAACTTCACGAGTATTTAATTCAAAGGCGTCGATATGATGAATTGGTTTCTATGAAGCTAAAACGGCTAAAAAACTTTTAGCTACGTCACTAACTTACATATGTTCGTATTGATTCTCTGTATCATTTCTTCTTTCTATATGACATATTTTGTAAATGCCGCAATACAGGCTTCTCAGTGGAACAAGCTCCCATGTCAAACCAAGTCAGGTATTTTATTTAGTATATATGAAAGCAGCATCAGGAACTTTGTCACATGGTTTTCTAATTATTTATTAAATTTTATAGTGATATATTAGTTATTTTTATTTCTATTATAAATATAAATTGGCAATCGATACTGATATCTACTGAAATAAATCTAATACGATTACATATTCATTTAAGAATAATCAATTGTTTGTAATACTCGTTATCAAACATAGTGCAAGTAGACCTAATATAATGTCCTCCAGATCGATTTTTCGGCCATGACGGCCAATCTCAAGAGAGATTAGCCAACTGTGCAGGAGCTATTACAGTGCACAAGTGTGTGCGCAAACACAGGTGCACTCTCTCTTCCCTAGCTCTCATAATCCGATTGGACAGTAAACCAAAAAGACCGGAAAGAGTTCAGGCGCAGGACCTACGGCTTTACGTACTTTCCGAGGCACGGGAATGTACACACTTCCATCTTCCAGACTCCGGGCTGCTACTGAGAATTTTCTGGCAGAAAAACCCAATAACTATTTATTCGCCCTACCTGGAAATTTAACCCAGGACCACCTGTTCCGCGGCTTTACGTGACCAACGAGGCAGGCCTAATAAATGAAATACGCAAACAGGTACAAAAAACACCGGCAGGCAGTGATTTCGGTCGAATATAAACTGGTCAAATGCGATGAATATTAACGGAATATTTATTACAACCATATAAGGTTTGTAGCAATTAACTTTGAATGAATTCAACAAACAATGTCATTGTAAAACTATTTTTACACTGTTTCAATTCTCAAAAGTTTTCGGACATAATAATAATAATAATTAATTTTGACATATTAACTAGATGGCGTTAACACATAATTATTGTTCTGTTGAGAATGGCCGTTGTGGCCAAAACTCAGTTAAACGTTGCAATATCGCATGTTTAGCAATTAAAACTTCAACCCCGAAATTAAAAGTTTTCATGTAACATTAATTAAAATGAGCATAACTATGCAAATAATTTAATTGAATTATTTACTTGACACTTGATTCATTGTTCGATATTTACTATCGGTTTATAGTTTGCATATTTACATTGGCAAGACACATAACAATATATTTTTTTCAATCATTTTTTTTATTTTTGTGTACATCTTGTTTTCAGTTGTCTTTGTTTTCATCAATTTACAATTGATATTAGTGGAAAACAACAAAGAAGACAACAAAAAAGAAGAAATTCAATTCTGAATGGCCAAATCCTAGGCTAGTCTAGTCGTATCTATAATGAATCGCCATTCCGAGGTGCAGAATCTACTCGCCATATTTTGTGCCTTATTCACCAATTTCCTCTCCGCGTCGTCGTATTAGACCAGTTACACGCCTGTGTAAGACACTACCTACTCGTTGAGGTTGACACTAGCTGAAATTCCGTACATACCTGCGAATTTGCTGTCATGATGATATTCAACAAAGTTAATAGTATTAAAAGCTTTGCCATAAAAATACATAAACATACGTGCCGACTTTCATGGTGATTTTTTTTTTATTGTATAGGAAGGCGGACCGGCATATAGGCCACCTGATCACCAACGCCCATAGACAATGGCATTGTAAGAAATGTTAACCATCGCTTACATCGTCAATGCGTCACCAACCTTGGGAACTAAGATGTTATGTCCCTTGTGCCTGTAATTACACTGGCTCACTCACCCTTAAAACCGGAACACAACAATACAAAGTACTGCTGTTTTGCGATAGAGTATCTGATGAGTCGGTGGTACCTACCCAGACCAGCTTGCACAAAGATGTACCAAGTGATCAGACAAACTGTGTCAAAGTCAGCATCCATTCTTATATGTATAGACATAAGATTCTACAGTGATGGCGAACTTTATGCCGCGTATTTGAAAAATGTTGAAAGTATTTTATAAAATTTTCTAACTTGTTGAAAAATACCGTGGAATAGAATGTAAGAAATATCTCGACGGGCAAAATAAATAAAATGTTATATGAAATATAAAATGTGTTAAATGTTGTACGTTCTATTATTTTTATTAAAATAAGTTATTATTAAACAAAATAAGACAATCACAGGAGGCCATTTAATATTCAATAAAAAAATATAACTGACGGAACTAATAAATGCATATAGAATTATTCCGTATCGATATTGAGACAACTCAAAATAACGAAAAGGCTATGCACCATCTGCCTACAGAGGTTTCTTAAGTACTTCGGTCACATTGCCCGAAGGGAAGGTAGTAACCTGGAAAAGACTGTTATCACCGGCAAATTGGAAGGAAAGAGACCTCGAGGACGGAACCCGATGCGTTGGTCAGATCAAATCCGCACCGCACTCGACATGAAAGTCCACGATGCAACCCACAGCGCAACATGGCGCAACATCGTAAGAAAAATAGTCAGTGGAAGGAGTCACGACCCTCAGTAATGAGGAACACGACGCAGAGAGAGAGAATTATTATGGCATGGGAAAGCATCATACTGTTTGTCCTCACGGCATTAATGTCGTCACGAGTCGCCCTCACCCCCGAGGCGCGCCAATAGATGTTTCACGGCATGAAACCTTTGTAAAAGAATATGAAGTGAATTCTTGATTGCTTCGTATTCAATGCATCTCGTATCGTTCATCCGATTGAGTTATTCCTTTGCAACGTTGACGTCACGTGCATGTGTCTGATATAGTAATATCGACGAGTAATAAAAATCAAGATACTATTGATTGAAGTAAGTTTTTTTTTATGCAGTTTTAAATCGTCATGCTGCAAGATTTCATTGAATGTAATATTGTTTCCTACATTAACTACTTTCGGTTAGAAATGTAAATTACACCGAAAAGAACCGACAAGAGATTATATAGTTACTCTTTTTCCTAAATATAATATAATAACTGTATAATTTATTCGTGAATAAAATATTTTTTGATTTAGAAATGTATATCTTGTATGTAAACCAACAAATAGTATAATAACTCCATGCTTTCTTAATTTATTATTTAAATATACATATATTCTTATTTTAATTAATAAGTCTTTTTGGATAAAGTTCCGAAAAGGCTTATTTTTTTTATTTCGAATACTTACCTATTTGGACTTAACGGTATGACTTTTTCAGAACTACACCTTAGGTATTTTATTAGAGATAGGTTAATACAGTACACTACTAAAAATTCAATCTACGCCGAGTAAATCGATCAGGTAGAAGCTAATAGACTGCACAAAGGTTAGAAACAAACTCCTTATAATATATAAAGTACGCTTTAGTAACATCTGAAAATGTTTTAAAATAAACATGTTACGAAAATAACAAGGCAACGTCTTATCTTCTATAAGGAAACATATAATATGACATATGACCGACGCTGAGAGCGTTTCACTTCGGGCAAGATATTCCGTAAATCGCTTTCGCTAAAGGCGTTTAAAATAGCTTACTGATATTGACTCTATATTGACAATGATTTCCTTATAGACTTGTTACTTCAGAATAAAAAGGATGTACCAAATGGAGTCAGAAAGAAGGCGTTCTTATGCTCCCATGTATCGGAAAGCACTTAAACCCACTGGTTCTGCCTCTTCATCTTTCCGGTCGAGTCAGACTGTGGGTGATGGATCAATAAGTGTACCAGTGTTTGCACGCACAGTCGACCACTACTGAAACCTCCTTTCTTCTCCTTTGAGAATAATCGTAGAGACGCGAGAACATCATCAACATAAATTCATAATAATATTCACATTACAATCAATACATAAAACTAGGCGTAGAGTACACGTTCTCAATATAAATTGTAATCAAAACATTGATACCGTTCTATAACCTACCGTCGACGTAGCAAAAAATCATGACTAAACATAATATTAAAACTTTTAAGTCCTCAATTTCAATACAAGACTAACGATGGCATAAAATCACGACTGATGAAATTGAACCTAAATATTCGGTTATGTTTTTTTATTCGAATCTTTTTATCAAACCATCTAGAAGTAAAACACAATGGGACTGTTTTGTCTAATCATCACTTACTTGTTATATCTAATCATCTGTCATTAAAAGATTAACTAAATCCTAGCAGTGTGAGAAATCATCAGTCAAAAGTCATATGTTTTATTTGAACATCGATAAACATACTTTAATTTAAGAAATACAATAAATTTTACTTGGTGGTAGAGCTTTGTGCAAGCTCGTCGGGGTAGGTACCACCCACTCATCAGATATTCTGCCGCAAAACAGCAGTACTTTGTATTGCTGTGTTCCGGTTTGAAGGGTGAGTGAGCCAGTGTAATTACAGGCACAAGGGACATAACATCTTAGTTCCCAAGGTTGATGGCGCATTGGTGATGTAAGCGATGGTTGACATTTCTTACAATGCCATTATCTATGGGCGTTGGTGACCACTTACCATCAGGTGGCCCATATGCTCGTCCGCCTTCCTATACAATAAAAAAAAAAAACAGTATATGAGACGACGGAAATGCCATTAATTGCTAGAAATGTTTCACTTCAAATTTCAATTTTTGTTACAATATTATTATTCCAATTAAACACACAGATATCACTTATTCGAAATGTAGATTATACTGAGAAAAACAAAAAAGAACTTTTACAGAATTAACCAAATATCCAATATCCCATTCACAATTTCACAGTAAATACAAAGCGTAAACGAATATAGAAAGAAAACTTAATTAAGGATGACTGTGCGGACGGTACTTTTTCTTTTTTTTAATACATCGTACGATTTAGTCGTTACTTCGGCACGATAGAAAGATAGGGTTGCCTATCTTAAGACGGATCACTAAAGCTTGAAAAATTAAATAATTGATATGAGGTTATAAAACCGTTCATTCATTTCAAAACCGTTTTTTTATATTGTCATATAAACATATATATTTCTTAATTTTAACTTTTTATATTTTGACGGATGGTAGACATACTTGGTGGTAGAGCTTTGTGCAAGCTCGTCTGGGTAGGTACCACCCACTCATCAGATATTCTACCGCAAAACAGCAGTACTTGTTATTGCTGTGTTCCGGTTTGAAGGGTGAGTGAGCCAGTGTAATTACAGGCACAAGGGACATAACATCTTAGTTCCCAAGGTTGGTGGCGCATTGGCGATGTAAGAGATGGTTAACAGCTCTTACAACGCTAATGTCTATGGGCGTTGGTGACCACTTACCATCAGGTGGCCCATATGCTCGTCCGCCTTCCTATGCAAAAAAAAAAAAATACTGAATCTAAATCAATTCATAAACTGAGGTCATATATGAAACCTAAAAAGAATAAAGGTCCCTAATTGGCCCCCAGTGGAACCCCAGAAGGAACAGATTCAATGTCAGACTTAAAACCATGAATAAATCATTTGATACCTGGATCAAAGTCAGAATTATCCACGGAATTATAATATGTAATTAACCGTGTTAATTCTTATACATCTAGTTATGCAAATTATATTTGTGAGAAAAACATGTTTGATAACATTCATGTACCAACTTAAGACCAATTTTCTAGTCAAGTATTTCGAAGTGTATCAATTTCTTTCAATGTATTATTATATTTGTGTAATTTTATAACAATATTTGTACTATCCAATGAGCCATTGCTTACAAGGATAATGCACCCTCAACCTTTTGAACTAAGATGTTATGTCCGTTGTACCTGTAGTTACACTTACTAACTCACCCTTTCGCAATTTTATTTTATTATCTATTTCTACATATTATGATATAAAAAAACAATTAAATTTTATATCGAAAACTTAAAGCAATTTATTTATCATGTAAATTATATCTGTAATAATTTAACAGACTACAAATCAACTGTCATTTAAAAACACTTAAACCTCACATTTCTGTACTTATTTGTTTTCCTAGTTCAGAAACGTCTAGATTAACGTATAATTTATAACGTAAGCAAACAACGAACAAATAAATAAGTTTCTTTCTTATTATTAATATTTGTTAGGATATAACATCACGCTTCGAACCTATAACTACTACTTTACTTGGTGGTAGAGCTTTGTGCAAGCTCGTCTGGGTATTTCTGCGTAACCACCCACTCATCAGATATTCTACCGCAAAACAACAGTACTTGCTATTGTTGTATTCCGGTTTGAAGGGTGAGTGAGTCAATGTAATTACAGGCACAAGGGACATAACATCTTAGTTCCCAAGGTTGGTGACCCATTGGTGATGTAAGTGATGGTTAACATCTCTTACAATGCTAATGACTATGGCCGTTGGCGTGGGCGACCACTTTACCACCAGGTGGTCCATACGCTCGTCCGCCTTCCTATGGAAAAAAAACTTACTAACCTACTAAGTTTATGTCAACGTTAACCAAACTGATAAATTAATACATAATAATAGACAACCCTACACGTGTCTAGTGAAAAAACGTAAAAGAGAACCACGAACAAATCGACTTTTTATTCTTTGCTTTTTTTAAGCTTATACGAATAATCGATGTTAATATTACAAGGTTATTACTAAGCTGATTTTTATACGAATTTAATTTTTTAAATTAATATACAGCAAGAATGTTCTTTTTTTTAAACTGTATTATAATATATTAATCTTATGTGGCCTTATCTATTTAGTCATATGTAATAATTGTAAAAAAACGCTGTTGGTTGCACAGCATAGCAGGAGAATTTATGGCTTAATTATTTAGGGCTTAATTTAATAAATATATAGCACGAAACTTTTCAGCTTGGTGACCATACATTTGACAGAAATTCGACGGACATGGGCAGGTTTCCTTACTGTATTCTATACTTTAGTAGTAACACAAAATATTAAACAAACACAAACCGAATGTGATCCCACATATATCTAATTTCTGACAATATCACACTTATGAAAAATTATCATATCTTATTCATAAATATACCTGACAATTGGTAAACTATGTCAATAAATATATAAAAACAACGGGCTGCACTTCGGGAGTGCCGGCAGAAGTGAAAACTTGAATATTAACGTTGTGCATTTATGATATTTTGGAATGGTTAGGGAAACATTTTTCACGAATTGCTTTAATTATCAGTATAAAATTACTATCATTTATGTGATAAAAATACAATATTAATTTATTGTGCTATCGTACACAAACATGACATATTACATTAAAAAATTAACACTTCAAAATCCGTCTACGAATTTTCAATCAGGGTCACGTGACCTGACGCGAGTTTAACATTATTCATCCATCACAAAAAGTGCACAACGCTACTTAAGAAGTTTTCACTTCAAAAATTGATTTGATGTGACCAATGGTTATAATCAGAATCAGATATTTTTTACGAACAAACTAGAAACTAAGCGAGGGACACGATCGTGAAATAATCGTGTCATAAAGTAATAAACGACATTGTTTATAACGTATCAACACAATAATTATAACATTTCAAGAATACACACATCAAAATAGTACAACATCAAATAGTCGGTTGTCAACATTGCACGGGTAAGTAAAGTAACAAATTGTGAATGTCCCACTTCTGGGCTAAGACCTCATCTGCTCTTTGTGAGGAGAAGGTTTTGGAGCTTATTCCACCACGCTGCTCCAATTCGGGTTGGTGGAATACACATGTGACAGAGTTTCAATGAAATTTGACATATGCAGGTTTCCTCACGATGTTTTCCTTCAACGTCAAGCACGAGATAAATTATAATCACAAATTAGTGAGTTGAACCCACAATCATCGGTTAAGATTCACGGGTAAGTAACAAAGTGATTTTTTACAGAATGGCAGATAAGACAAGGAAAAAGTTACACGCCTCATAAACAAATATATAATAAAAAAATAACTTATGGAAAGATCCAATCCATATCCGAGTTTTTTTTTTATGTTATTCGAGGTCAAAGCCGGACGCAACAATTGCTTCACTTTCACCGTAACATAAATTAAAAAAAAAAATACACCCGTTACAACTTTCGTGATCACATTTAGATGATAGCGCGGTTTGTTAAGTGTTCAAGCATTGCCGGCGACCTGATCTTCACTGGATCATGTAGAAAAACAAAAACATAACACGTTTTATTTAAGTAGGCTATTCAGCACTTTCGATGACTTAATTTTATCATATATACCCGGCCGACGTTGTCTTGCATTTGTATATATATATGCATATAACTATGTAAAATAATTGTCATGGCGATCAATTGACCGGTATAGATATGCATCGCCATCTAGGGGCGAAAAGTGGAGTATATACCTTCTTCTTTCATGATAAGTGGTCAAATTTAATATTTAATTTAATTTTTATTTCATCATTATTTAATTTTAATTATGTAATGAATTTTGATGCATATTGTGATTGCCTATAAGGAGAAATACAATTATCATGAGTGTTAATTATATATTATGTACCTATGTAATACTATTGGTATTTCTGTTGTTGATCCTAATAATAAATAAATAAATTAACAATTACAAATAAAGTAATAGTGCCAAAAAGTTCTTCCAAAATATTACTCCCCGCCTTATTGCCTCCATTGGTGACAGGAGGGCTGGTTCATTTTTCACCCAGAGAATCGGAATTGCGATTCAAAGGGAAAATGCTGCTAGTATTCTTGCCACCATTCCACGCGGTCACGACTTGTACAATAATTATTTTTAAATGTTATTTGTATTAAGTTAAGGTATTTATTTTTAGTTTTAATCGATTACAAATTCTATTAATCTCAAATATATATATTATTAACTATATTTATATACCTAACCTGAGTAGTTTAGGTCGTGGGTTAATATGTCAGTGTTTAAAAACATCTAAAAATATATTATTCATGACTATATAAATATTACGAAGTAAGGTTTTTATCTCTGACACAAGCAAAACAAATGACGACACTAATATGACACTTTCATTTCAGAACACCCAAAATAATTTACAAAAAACGACAGCGCTTTCTTTCGTATATTTCAGGCATATTGGTTAACAAAAAATATACATACGACAGGTCGCCTGACATCATCTGTCCCGTTGCGCTTGTCCCAAATACATAATTTATTATTTTGTTTCGTATGTTCCGATTATACAATAAATATGCAATAAATATTAAAAAGGTACGCGACACAGACAATAACAGACTACAGACAATAACAGCGTGTGAATGTTCCACTGCTAGGCTAAAGCCTCCTCTTCTCTTTTGAGGAGAAGGTTTTGGAGCTTTTCTCCACCACGCTGCTCCAATGCGGGTTGGTGGAATACACATGTGACAGAATTTCAGTGAAATTAGACACATGCAGGTTTCCTTACGATTTTTTCCATCACCACCAAGCACGAGATGAATTATAATCACAAATTTAGCACATGAAAATCATCGGTGCTTGCCCGGGTTTGAACCCACGATCATCGGTTAAGAGTCACTGGGCCATCTCGGCTTACAGACTACAGAGCCTTGTTGTAATCTTTGTATAGCGTCAAATTCATGGCAAACACTAGATAAGATTAGAATGTTCACGTAATAGGTTATGGTGAGATAAAATACTTGAATATCTCAAGTCTGATTATACGAGTTTACTATCATAGCAAACATATATTTTCTTTTCTTTCCGACGTTCCTTGCGTGTTGTTATCTCTAATTTATGTAATACGGCAGCATACTTACTATACTTTTGCTTGTACTTGTATTTTGTACTCGTCCCAGTGTTGAGCAAATGCCATCCTTATTAAGTGCTTTGTGCAAGCTCGTCTGAGTAGGTATCACCCACTCGTCACATATTCTACTGCCAAACAGCAGTACTTATTATTGTTGAGTTTCAATTTGAAGTGTAAGTGAGCCAGTGTAACAACCGGTATAAGGGACATTATCTTAGTTATGCGATACCAGCAAATATACGCGATTTTTCTTATTGCATAGGAAGGCGGACGGGCCACCTGATGGTAAGTGGTCACCAACGCCCATAGACATTGGCATTGTAAGAGATGTTAACCATCGCTTACATCGCCAATGCGCCACCAACCATGGGAACTTGTAAGGAATAGTTAATATTTCTTGCAGCGGCAATGTATCTAGATATTGATGATCATTTGTTCGCCCATGAACCCGTCCATCTTCTTATTTTATAAAACTAAAATACCTCTTGAGGACTCCAACCTACTCCTACACGAATAGTGACAGCTTTTCTCACGATGTTTTCTTTGACCGCCAAACACGACATGACTTATAAACTCAAGTTTTATATGTTTTTTTTATTTCTCTTTTATGATATGTATCTTTGTAACTTAGTGTGTTGTCTGTGATAAACCTCCATATATAAGCCGAGATGGCTCAGTGGCAGTGGGTTCGAACCTGGGCAACCACCACTAAATTTCATGTGCTTAATTTGTGATTATAATTCATCTCGTTCTTGACAGTGATGGAAAACATCGTAAGGAAACCTGCATGTGTTGAATTTCTGCCTCATGTGTATTCCACCAACCCACATTGGAGCAGCGTGGTGGAATAAGCTCCAAAAATTTCTCCTCAAAAAAAACAAAAAGGAGAGGAGGCCTTAGCTCAGCTGTGGGACATTCACAGGCAGCTATATGTTACTACATATATGATATTAAGCACAAGTAAACACACACTATAGTCTACTCTATAGTACTACCTAAATTTGAACCTGTAATCTTTGTGTAAGGTTCACTCTAACACTTGGTTAACTCATATCTTAGACATCAAGACACCTTGTCTATTATTCTTTATAGAAAAAACTCAATCATTTGTATTACCATTTAAACTAGCTGCCGGATCAACGAGTCAGTTGATAAATAAAAACTTATTACAAAGTTACTGTTAGAGATAGTCCTTGATCAATATAATTTACTAAACATAAATGATTCCAAAATTATATTAATTCACGACGATAAAAGTCAACAAAAAGGTCCTATAATAACAACAAAGCCATTTAACTTATCGCTTATCGCGTTAATTCGTAAAAAAGGATGAAACAACACTGAAAAAAATTAAGAACTATGAAACAGCCATTATGATCTGATAAATCCTTCTCCCGACGGGAAGGTTAAGGGGAATGAACGTTTTATTACCGTGTCTCCTCTAAGCGCAAATACATTTGGTTGTTTGTTTTTTCACTGGCAGGTTTTTTTTCGTTACCTTTATCAGTTAGCTAGGAGAACCGAGTTTCACCGGTTCTTTTGAGTTATTTATGAACAGATCGTAGTTTTTTTGACAATCATTAATTAAGTTTTGACACTGTCATAGATGTTACTCGGGTTATACACTAGGACAGAAAGCTTTTGACGACGCTATATCAACAAAACAATCATTAGATATTCTACTGCAAAACAGCAGTACTTGGTATTGTCGTGTTCAGGTTTGAAGGGTGAGTGAGCTAGTGTAATTACAGATACAAGGGACATAACATCTTAGTTTCCAAGATTAATGGTGCATTGGCGATGTAAGCGATAGTTATCATTACATACAATGCCAATGCCTATGGGCGTTGGTGACTACTTACCTTCAGGTGGCCCATATACTCGTCCACCTATTGTATAAAAATAAAAAATAAAAACAAATACAATCGACGACTAACAAAGCACTAATTATTCAATTATCATTAATTGTTTCAGTGTTAAATGCGAGTTTACACACAGATCCAGACAGATTGAAACAATTATCAATATCTGAACATCCTAATCTAAGCGCATCTCGCTTTAACCAAGTGTCGCGTGCAAACTTGAAGTGGATCACGGGGTGAGCAAGTCTATAACAGGAATGTCGGTCTACGCTATAAAGAAAAATAACGCTTATAAACGAGATATATAAAAGATTATATCTATTATGTTATTAAAGAGTTACCGTGTAAAATATACGCATTTATTATATGCGTATAATATAAATAAGATAATTAAAACGTAGGCATACCGCCTCTCGAGGAGAACGTTGGAGCTTATTCCGCCACGCTGCTGCAATATCTACTGCGCTGTAGGCTTATCTCTCTATAGTGCACTCTCTTTTCCTTAGCTCTCTTAATCCGATGGGGTGACAATTCGACACGACCGGAAACAGTTCAGGCGCAGGACCAACGACTTAACGTGCTTTCCGAGACATTTCCACATACACACTTCCAACTTCCAGACTCCGGGCTGCTACTGAGAATTTTCTGACAGAAAAACCGAATAACTATTTATTGGCCCGACCTGGGAATTGAACCCATACCACCGGGTCTGCAGCATTATATCTAGCCACTAGAGCAACGAGACAGTCGCATACCAGTACCTACATAGCCACTAACACAGGACATTATTTTGAAATCACAAACTGAAGTTTTATTTATTTCTAGATCTATCAGGTCTAGGTCTATCAGTTACAAATCCAATTTGTGTATTTTACTTGTTCTGGGTATATTACTTTATATTATTGTTTATACTAAACCCCAGATTCATGTTAATACAACCCCTATAAAAATATCGTTAAACAATGATTCGTATAATACGACTACGATGCTTAAAAAAAATAAACAAAACTTATTTACATTTGGAAGTCAGTTTTATTTAATTTGTTTTTTTTTTTGTTAAAATACAGAATAGTTTATATATATTTCTAAATAAGCTCAGTACAAGCATTAATCCGTACACGTGCTCTTCTGCTGTCGAGCTAATTTCTTGGTAAACTATTACGCGGTTAAACCCACTGCTTTCTAAACCCAGTTTATTTTAATTCCAGTCTTTAAATACGGTGACTACTATCTCTCATACAAGAACAGTATAGAATTTAAAATCAAGAATCAAGAAAATATCAATTGAGATAACGTATTGATAAAATATATTACAATCCCGAAACTTTATATTACAATCTACTCATTTATAGAAACATACCTTATGAGTTTCTTAGAATTCGCTAATTAAGTTTAACAAAACACTTTTTGTGTTAGATACACAATTTATATATTATTTCAAAATATATAAATAAATAAATTATATACCATCACCCATGAGTACGAAGCAGTAACGTATTTATTTATTTATTTAAGCCTTTTATTCCACAGCAAATGCCAGTAACGTATAACGAAGGTGAAAAAACGCGAGACATCTCGTTACTAATGAAAACTAGTATTAGACTATAGTTTTACAGAGCCTTTTTAATGTAAGAGGGGGCAAACGAGCAGGAGGCTCACCTGATGGAAAGTAACTAACCACCGCCCATGGATATCTGCAACACCCGAGGGCTTACAGGTGTGTTGCAGTTGCCGGCCTTTAAGGAATGAGTACGTTAGACTAGGGACAGGTTTAAAAAAAAGTCGGAGCGTGGTCACAATGACAGACTATATTCTTTTTATTAGAGAGAATGACACTAAAAGGGCTTAGCGTCATTAAGTTCGGAAAACGTTCATATTTTCAACATGTTTTGAGCATCTTACGTTTATGTATATAATCCTCATTCACCTCAGCGTTTTAATATAACTCACTCTTAATTAAACTAATAAATAGATTACCAATTTAATGCCTCATTTGCTGATATACAAAGCTTCGACGCAAAGTTCTCTGTCTGCCTTTCAATGAACCAAAATCCATTAATATAAGTTGTCACTCAAAGACACAAGTTTGAATTACAAGTATCTCCGAACATGATTGATGCCGAAGCTTCTAATAATTACATGCGTTGAATAGTGTTATCACACACTACATAGATACATACCATGTACTGAAAATAGAACCGTATTTTATATACATCTTCATTTAGTAGGATTATACCGTTGCGATCTTTTTTTTTCTACGGTGATTTAGTCGAGAAAGTTTTTGCCGAATATGTAGTTTTAATTATAATATAAATATATAAGCGTTCCATAGTTTAAAAAAATAAAAATGAAGATGAAGATTTTATATTTAGATAAGGTATCTTTAAGCTTATCTATGTTTCCGGAAAAAAACATTCATATATTCACAAAAAAAAACCAAGATCCTCTCCATCTCTTATTACCTACGTTTTGATCCATATCAAAGTATATTTTAAACTTCAAACAATAAAACTTATTACGTTTCTGTTCTCCAAAACGTTTGTGTGACTCCAAAAGTAACAATAATTGTAAATAAATTATCAACCACACAACACATTCGTACCTACATATTGATGAGTAGAAAATAGTAAATTAATTATCAAATTATAGAAGAATACGCAATTATTTTTTTACTTTTTAGTGTATATTAATTTGTTTTTCCTATGAAGTCGGTTTTTGTTTTGTTAAAATTCTTATTTATTTATATTTTGTATCAAAAATATTAAACGAATCAATTGTGCCTTGTCATAGACGCTTAACTTCTTATAGGTGAATTTGCCTTAGATTGATTTTGTGTCTTAGAATTGTAACTAGAAACCGGTTTTCTAAGCATTGTTGAAGGGAAATTGAAATAGTTATATCAAAGACTAAAGCCATTCACTAAGAATGAATTCTAAGCAGCAGAACGCGATCGTGTAATATGAGAAAATATGCGATACTAATATTGTAATTGCTATTTATTAAGTTATCAATCTATTTTCATGTAATTTTGCATACTCATCAGGAGTACAGAAAAGAACAGAGGCCCTTGCCAAGTTGACATTCTACTAAAACTGAAAAAATGTATGTGAATGACATCTCTCAACGAAAAGTCACGTGGTCATACATTTGTTTCGTGTTCTATTATCGTTTACTATTTTAGAATGTCAAATTGGCTTCGGCCTCAGGACTTATCTAACACACCACTCTTTCACACAAAGGCTGAATCTACCAATAAAAACAATTATCATTCAAATCAATTTCAATCAGTAAATAGTTTTTCAATATTTCACTAGATACGAAAACATAATTATGTTATTACAAAATATTCATGTTTGATTATTATATTTTATTTTTTTATAATATAGGTTGGCGAACGAGCATATGAGCCACCTGATGGTAAGTGGTCACCAACGCCCATTGATATTGGCATTGTAAGAGATGTTAACCATCGCTTACATGGCCAATGCGCCACCAACCACTATACACTTGCTATGCCACAATACACTGGCTCACTGCAAGGGTGAGTACCCTTCAAACTGGAACACAACAGTACCACCAGTATTCTACCGCTGTTTTTGCGGTAGAATATCTGATGAGTGAGTGGTACCTACCCAGACGAGCTTGCACAAAGCTTTACCACCAACAAAACTCTATCTAACTGAGTTATGTGCTGTTACAAATGTATTATGTATATTTTAATATGTATATATAATAAAGTTTATCTGAATTATTTATTATAGACCATCATTTCGAAAGTGTTATGCTCGTAAGTGTTGCATATTAATCGTTAACAAACCGCGTATTTATTTCATTAATTAATTGCATTTTTGTTATTTGACCTGATTTTTAAACGCATTAGTATTACAAGTTTGACAATAAAATGTTTATTAAGATAATAAAAGCGATCTTGTCAAATAAATCCAAGATAAGTTAAAAGAGATAAATATATTATAATTTAAATATCTATGTGTTTAAATATAGAAAATGCAAATCTACATGAGTAGCGTAGTCGTCAAGCCACTTGCTGAGGCAAATGTTCTTTTGATGTTTTATAGAATTTTTATATACTTAAACCTTTTAGTACTTCAACATGTTGATAAGGGAGACGAGAAATAACAGTTTAGAATATTTATAAACAGTTATATAAAGGAAGGCTCCGGCTTCGCAAGTATTAGATTTTCTCAAAATGTTTGTACATCATTATGTTGTTTTTGATATATCTGCATGATAAATGCAAGGGTTTTAGTTCAAATGATAATTATATACTTATGAATGCTTCGTAAAACGTAAAGCCTAAAACATTTGTCCACCAACCAGTCATGTATTTTTTTAAAATCTTAAATAAGGTAGATCTTTCGTGCGGCCACAACACTTCGAGCAGAGAGCTATATTACACGGCGGTATTTATAATTTGTTTGGATATCAAGAGTACATCATAATAGGGTTTGAAGCCTCGTTTATCCTGACAGTGTGGAAATTATATAAAGCTATTTTTTGTGATAATAAAGGCATACATTTAGACACGCATATAAAACAATATACACATGTCATGTTTATAAATAACTAGCTGTGTTCCGCGGTTTCACCCGTGTGTAATTAATAAAAATAAGCCTCAAAGCCTAAAAGAGCCTTCCTCGATAAAAGGACTATCCAACACAAAAATAATTTTTAATTTCAAAAAATCCAATTTAAAATAATTAAACAAACAAACTCCTCAGCGTTATATATTAGTAGAGATTCACACCACTATCATTAATAAAACATAGCGAAGTTACAAAACGAAGTGCCTCAAAGTATACACCAAAAGTTTCTTATCATACTTTTAAACAAATCGATATAAAACACGATTGAATAATAAAAATCTTAAGCCGATAACTTTCGATTATGTAAAACGAATAACTGGAACGACTTCTCGAATGTTATTAGGCGTGGTATGTTTAACTTATTTAGAAAGCACATGTCAATAAATACAGTTATACGTAATCTTACATCCTATTTTAAACGACCGTGTTTCCAATGTTAAGGGCATCATAGGGCATGGTGTCAGAGAAATGATATAAATTCCTCGAAACAGCGGCTATTGTCGCCTAATTGGTTTAGTGGTTACAACTGTATCCTGTCAGAAGATCTGTAGGATCCTGGTCAAGCACTGCTGAATTTTCATGTGCTTCGTTTATGTTTTTCCAATTCATCTATGTATCATCCCTCCACTTTGAGGTATAGTAGTGAAATTACCACCTAACAATCGAAGAAATGTACGACTTAGCTCAGTGTTGCTTCTTAACTTCTACATCTATATGCTGTAAGTTTTTTGCCGCCATTTTGGCAAAAAGTTTCTAAATACGAATTTGGTTTTATGACTTTTACTCCGAAAACATTATTCCTAAATAAACTTTTCGATAAAACATATAATAATCTTTAAATAAAATATAAAACCTTTTTAAGTCAACTTCAATTGTTATTTTAGTATACTATTGGTAATGTAATAGTATTTCTTATAATTATTATTACCTTATTATCTTATTTACTTGGTGGTAGGGCTATGTGCGAGCTCGTCTGGGTAGGTACCACCCACTCATCAGATATCTACCAAAAAAAACAGCAGTACTTACTATTGTTGTGTTCCGGTATGAAGGGTGAGTGAGCCAGTGTAAATATAGGCACAAGGGACATAACATCTTAGTTCTCAAGGTTGGTGGCGCATTGGTGATGTAATTGTTGGTTAACATCTCTTACAATGCCAATGTCAATGGGCATTGGAGACCACTTACCATCAGGTGGCCAATATACTCGTCGGCCTTCCTATGCAATAAAAAAAAACAATAACTGTTTAAGTATACGAGTAATTTTGTACGTTCCGAATATTCTATGTATGTCAATACAGGGAGTGCCTAACGTTGAAGTGTTCGCCGTAAATATTTACATATTTATACTTGTGAATGTTGTAAAGCGTATTTTATTATTTTTCTTTATTTTTCCGGGATACCATAAAGGGTATCCTTTTAAGAATCGTCGAATGTAACACGTCCAAATCGAATGAGTGTTTCTGACTTTCCTCATTCCCACTCTAATATCATAAAATAAAATACTTTCGTTGAATATAAATACGATATTAAACGACTAAGTTGAGAAAAAAAATATATGAAATTATTTTTTATTTTATTAATGGGATAGTAGAATTGAAAATTGAGGTTAGAAGTCTAGAAGATCTTTTTAATGTATTATGTAGTATAATGAATTATGTATTAAACACTCATTCTTTATATAATATGCTATTAAAATTAATTAATGCCCGAATATAATATTATGGTTAATTATTTCTTAAAATTACCTTTTTATATACATATATGTAAATAATTTGAAGTTTTGTCTTAGTTTATACATGGAAAAAATACCATTAGATCAAAAGATCTACCTTATTATTAATGAATATTAATAGTTTTGATCCGTCCCAGTAGCGTGGATAAAGAATCGGGCTATCAAATGGAATTTAAAAGAATCCGTCTGACAGTTTCATATAAGCGCGTGCCAACAAACACGCCGTTCAGCTTTATTATATTAGTATAGATTATTATTATGAGAATACAATAAAAAGTAATAATAGTCTCTCAGACCGATTTCGGCCATGGCGGCCAATATCAAAAGAATTAAGTCAACTGTACATGACATATTATAGTAAACAAGTGTGTGCAAACACAGGTGTATTCTCTGTTCCCTAACCAATGTCACGTGATCAGGGATTACAGAGGAAATACAGTAAACCCTTCGACGCGAATCGTATGCACTTGTGTAAGAAAAAACTCGAAACTCACTACAAGAATACGGTCAGAAATTGAGATAACAGAAAGCGATATGCGACACTGAATACGATAATTTTAATATTTATATGATATTTATAGAATACGCGTATCAAAATTGCGTATCACTGTAAGGCGGTTTTCGACGTTTTTCGATTGAGATAATAGATATTATCTTCTTACAGTATTAATAGTACCTGTTGCGAATAAATGCGATATAATCGAGCGAATGCAATGACATTGTGTCATGTGGACAGATAACGATGCAATAATTTTTTAAACATGCTGATACATAATTTCACGATTGTTAGACAGTCCTCGGTAGTATAGTGGTAAGTATCCCCGCCTGTCACGCGGGAGACCGGGGTTCGATTCCCCGCCGGGGAGATGCAATATTTTGCGGATTTTTGTTTCTTTATTGGGAATATCAAGCTGAATTCTGATTTCTGTAAATACTGGGTAAATTTATTA
This sequence comes from Nymphalis c-album, assembly GCA_963151315.1. Lineage (NCBI taxonomy): Eukaryota > Metazoa > Arthropoda > Insecta > Lepidoptera > Nymphalidae > Nymphalis > Nymphalis c-album. The sequence goes on from OY720602.1 coordinate 11,268,590, forward strand.
AATCATTCACAATCCTCGGTAGTATAGTGGTAAGTATCCCCGCCTGTCACGCGGGAGACCGGGGTTCGATTCCCCGCCGGGGAGATGCAATATTTTGCGACTTTTTGTTTCTTTATTGGGAATATTAAGCTGATTTCTGTTTTCTGTAAATACGGGGTAAATTTTATTAAATCATTCACAATCCTCGGTAGTATAGTGGTAAGTATCCCCGCCTGTCACGCGGGAGACCGGGGTTCGATTCCCCGCCGGGGAGGTCTTTTTTTTAAGCTAATTTACATCATCTGTACTCAATCTATACAATTGTTTTAACACACACATTTAATAGGATTATTTAAAATACTAAAAGCTGACGAATTGTTAGTAGGTACATTTTTTTAAATAATAATATTGTCCTAGCTGACCATCGGGTCAACTGATAGTCTAATGCAAAGTGATTACTCTCATTATTTAATGGTGGCCTTATCTTATCTGTTCAAAAAATAAGACATTTTTCTTATCTCCAAATCTTACGAGTGTAGATAGTAACTCATTAAACCTGTACTAATAACTATTTTAAATGAGAAAGCAAAGATGTTTGTTACACTTTCACGGTAAAATCACTGGACCGATTTTGATTGATTTCGTTTTAAAGCAACCTCAAAATCCCGAGAAAAGACATTTTTATACAACGCACTGACGTCTTCTCCCCAACAAGAAAACACTAGTGTTAAATATACAATATCGTCGCTTAGGGAACAATACCGCCTAAGTCGAAAAATGGCCATTTGGAGTTTTATACGTCATTGGATAGGCCTCGTCGGCGCGCATCGCATGATGTTACTAAAATTTAAAAATTATCCAATCGCCGCGTGTTATTTGAATAGTTCTGGCACCGCGCAAATCACTTGTTGTGTCACAACCGCATAAGTCGTCAGCTTACCATACTTTTTCACGTAGACGTGGGAACGCGCAGCAAATTTATTGCTTTTTTCTTTTTATCACGGTTTTATCAGCGAGACAGATAGTTCTGCATGCACCTAAAAGGTAAGCCAACTCGTTTCTTTATTATGTTGTAATACATTGTTGTGGAAATACTGTTATTTTAGAGATATTAAACAAGTCAATACATCGGCGGTTTTTCAGTGTAATTGTTCATCAACTTAGGCGGTATTGTAAGCTATTATGTTTATACTTACGCTGTGTTTCGTAAGCAGTTTAAAAGGTCTTAGCGGTATTTAGTAATATAGTTTTAATAAATAACCTGCTTTTTATAAATAAATAAAGGAATAATTATAATATTTTACTCATTATGAAAGTAACGTAGCCTCCAACGCGATAAAGTTGCCGCTGTTGGTGAGATCACCCAACTGATTGAAGTTGCCACTGCCGGTAAGATATATTTAAACTCTCAACCCAATAAATTAGAAAACACTGATACATATCATGGAGATTAGGCACGAATAATACTAATGATATGAAAAAAAAATCCATCACGACGTCTTAAGGCCTGCACGAAGTATGAAACCTACGTGAATTTCATCATTTTGTAAAAAATCAAAACTAAGAAGTTGTGGTAACATAGATGAAGATAAAAGAAAGGATTTGTTTGAAACATTTTGGAAAACGATGTCAAGGGAATAAAGTAAAACTTTTGTATGTTGTCATGTTATAGCAAATGACAAAAAAGTTACTATGAGTACTAAGTCAACACGATCTAAAACTAGCTTATTTTTTCACTATTGAAAACAGACGCCACCAAGTATACAAAACATGTTTCTAAATACATTAGGGATTAAGGACTGGTTTGTTCAATCTTGAAAAAACATGTCTTTGCAGAGAAATTCCTTAATAGTCTTCCTAAAATGCCATCACACTACTGTTAATCGAGCACGTCAAGACAATACTTAGAGCCGTTATTTCAGAACATGGCGCAGCTATACAAGGAGTTTACAAATAAATGTAAATTTGAATCTGTAGAATGTCTTAGTCGCAGGATTTTTGATAACATATTAGCTTAACTTAAGCCTCTATCACCCGAAAATAAGATCGGTGTGATGCATGCTGTGGCCATGAAGCAGGTAATATTAACGATGCAGAAATAGCACTGCATAGACAACGAAAGGAAGAAGCCAGAAAGGAAAAAGAAATGCATAAAGATTTAGCCAAAGAAGGAAAATGTCATGTATTTACACTAGATGTTCAGTCAGTTAAATTAGCTCCTAATCTTCAAGCAAGTGCTATATATTATAAAACGAAACTGTGTGCACATAACGTAACACTGTATAATTTGGCTACTCACGAGGCCGTATGTTACTGGTTTGATGAATCTAATGCTTCACTGGAAGCTTCTGTGTTTGCATCTTGTATTGTTGATCAGTTGCAAAGTATATTGAATCGAAAACTGTTACCTGTGATACTATTTTCAGATGGTTGCTGTGCACAGAGTCGAAATTCTGTATTGATTAATGCCCTTTTATGGCAATAGAAAAGCAAATTATAATAACTCAAAAATATCTTGAAAAAGGGCATACTCAGATGGAATGCGATTATGTGTATAGTGCCATCGAATGCAAATTAAAAGGAAGATAAATCTACCTACCTTCTCAACATCAGCTAGATCTAAGCCAATGCCATACGACTGTCGTTATCTAGATTATAATTTTTTTTCTGATTTTAGTAAAACATTAATTTACAAAACCATTCGGCCGGGCAAGAAAACAAATGATCCCACTGTGACTGATTTAAAGGCTATAACTTATAAACCCGATGGTACTATTTGGTATAAATTAAATTTTGAAGATCCTCTGCAGCTTTTGCCTCAACGTCCACATAAATTGAGCAATCATCTGTCACCGTTAAGTGTTCTTCCTAAACTGTATAATGCAAAACTACCTATTACCCAGCGAAAATACAAGGATCTGCAAGATTTAAAAGCGGTTCTACCACCTAACTGCCATACATTTTACGATGACTAACCATTTAAAGTTTGACTTTATTCTATGTAAGGTTCTTAATTGATGATTAAGACTGATAGTTATTAATAATCACGATGATTAGGAACAGAAAGAACTGTCATATTTTATTAAACCATTATGTTAACCATTAACCATTATGTTATTCATGAGTCTTTTAGTTTTGATAAAAACTGATTTTGTTACGTTTTTAAAGGTTTTTTTTTTTTGTTGAAACAGTTTACTATTTATTATGGTTTATTGTGTTTATTTGTATCGTTTATATTTTATTCAAATATAGAAGCTATATGATTACCAAAAATAGTTACTTAAGTAATCTCATAATTATTTCTTCATTATAATATCTATGATACTGCTTAATTCCTGTGAAAGAATTTGTTACACTAAGTATTATATTTTCTAAAATTGTTCCTACTAGCATTATATGGTATAAACATATTTTTATTTACTTAATTACAATAAATAAGAAAGTTTATATACCGCAGAAGTCTTTATTTTGTTAAGCTAATACCGCATAAGTCAATTTTATACTAACACAGTACTGAATACACATATTTTAACATCTGATATCATAACTGTACCTAATCTAAACATATTTATGTATTCAGTACACTTCTCTAGAGTATTTTAAAGGAAATAATCAGTTTTTTGTCTCTCCTGAAAACTTGTCAAATTTAACTTGCGCGGTATTGTTCCCTAAGCGACGATATGTATTATTGTTTAAATCCATTTGAAACGACGCTTTTATGATGTGAAAGTCTAATTTATGTAGGATTTGTTTTAGCGAATATCAGAAAAAATAATAAAATACTAACACTCTCACATTAGTATGGTTAGAGAGCATGAAGATTTTTCTAGTTTTGAATAATTCAGTTTAATTAATCTATAATAAAAATACGGAAATAATTTGTACGTCTCATAATACATTTTGTTCATAAACATTTTATAATGTAAGTCACGTTGATCTTAATTTGCAAATTATATAAAGTAGATCAAATTACTACTGACTTTGATTAACATATACACATATGTTTTACATAACTGTAAACTATGATATAAAAATAAATCAACATAGTACCAACTTAGTTACATAGTTTTAGTTTAGTTTATCATAATATGTTGTAAGGAAATTCGTTTCATATTCTGTTTCAAAATATATGTGAAGAAAAGTCAGTCACACTTGCGGATGAAACACAACAACTATTATTAAAATTCTTATCTGACCAAAACAAAAGAGGAGCTTTTTAATTTGGCTGTATTATAGTTTTGAATATGTTGAACCAATACGGCGCTATAAGAACTTATTTAAGTGTACAATGTACATGGAGGCTAATTCTCGAATTTAGTTTTTATTTACTTACACGATAAGCACCACAATGGTAATAATAAATTATCTTATAAGTCTCTTTATTTACAGTCACACTTTAACGACCACTAAAATGTAAAGAAAAGTGCATTTAAAATCGCGTGCGGTCGATATGTGTACGTAGCTATGTAAATAGCTGTTAGTTAATGTGGATTGATGTTCGTGTATCATCAAGAATATCACTTTCATGATCAGCGCGCGAGACAGAACCAATTACGTTTTGAAAGTATAAGTAATAACTTCACGAAACGGCTTGTGGAGTTACAGATGTGTGTTTTTAGTGATGCGTTTGTTTTATCCAATTTATTACGCGTGCTTTTAAGAAGGATATTTAAACGAGTCGATGAAATAGTCATCGCGTCCCTTAAAATCAAATTATGAGTTCCACTCTGCAAGTATATACTTTTTATTTGACTATTATAAAATATGAGGTTACGCTAAGGACACTTTCAACACATTTCGTTAAATTTTTATTTAAATAAAAAAATCTAAATAGTTTATCTCTTTCTGTCATTAACAATTTGACATGCGAAAGAACAAGACAGCATTGTTTAATTAATCACCCGATAAAAATCGTTTGTAAGTAAGGATGTATTAATAGATGGAATAAAATGTCTTAAGTTAAAAGTAATATTTTTCAAAGATTAAAAATGTTAATCGGGTTAAAAAAAAATCCTTCCATTATATAGCAGATAGTATATATTTATATAGAAACGATGCTTATTCAGTTAGTATTACATCTATATAAATAAAAACGAATATATGTTTGTGTTCTAAGTGGTATCGGTGATTTTATTCTGTGTACTGCTCGCAAGGAAAATTAGGTCAAAAAAATATTAGGTCCTTTATTATTAACGTACTACAAAAAATATTGATCGTACCCATGTGAAGCCGAGACATGTAGCTAGTATTTCATAAAGAGCGTATCTATATCTATTTATGATTCAAGTATTGTACATTCCGTCGATTTAATTGCAACCCTCGTTAGTTGACGTTTGTGTCTGTGAAACAATTCACAAGGTAACTAAGCGTAGTGATTCGAATATTATCAACAAAATACTATTCAAATACGATGTGTACTTATATGAAACGTGTTTCATGGTAGCCCAAAACACATTTGACTAATTAATGTTGACCTATTGCCTCAAGATATGTATCACCGTCTTAATAAGAGATACCTTGATTATAGACTGACCGAACAATTTTGATCTATTATTAATGTGACAGGTACCTATTTATATTTTTTTTAAAATATAACTGAGTAAGACATTAGTAGTTGGGCTACCTGATAATGAGTGCTGTTCATCATCATCATGATTCATTACACTGACAATGAGCTTCGTTCTATAGTAACACTGACTTTTGTATTACCTGTCATCGAATCTATTGAAACATATCAGTACACAGTATTGATGTTTGGCGTTGCCAAAGCATCAACTGATACATTGGTCTGAACTGATTGATATTTTTTTAAATATAAAAAAAAGATAATATTCTGCCACATATCAACCAACCGGCTTTCAAGCCTTTTCCTCAACAAAATAATAAAAATGTATCTTATCTATATTTTTGTATAAAATGAAATTTACTGATAATGCTTGTTTCAAATAAATATAATCATAAATTTCATTAGTGTCAACATACAAATGTGCCATTAGTATATTATCTACCGTTAGCACTTATGTATCACACACCATTTATATTTTGCTCAATATACGAGTATATTATAATGATAGCCTGTGGCTTTATATAATTAGATAGAAGGTTAGTCCAATTACAACCGGATAATATAAATACTTAAAATGTGATTTTTTATAAATATAAGTAAAAGATTCATCAAATGCTTATGCGAATAAAAAAATAAAAGAGATATATAAAAAAACATAAAAGTCACATGGTATTGAAGATGCTAAACATTGTAATGTCACTTTCTCATGTATAAAGGATATAATATTCAAATTGAAGGCGCATGTCCTTATTTATACGAAAAAAAACCATTGCATAAATAACAAGGTGATTGACCTCAAAACCTCTTCAGGTCAAGATGCAAAGTGTGATCCTCATTCGCCCGTCAAACTGCGCCCACTCGTTTAAATAAACACGACAATTTTATTGTTTAAATTCGATATTTACTTTATTCCAATAGGATTCTTAATGTCACAATAATTCACAAGTCATATAAAATATCTTCCATATCATTTTCAAGATAAATGAAATTTAAATTCATTCATTCACTTATCGCTTATCAAGTCAAGGTAAAATCTTGGTGGTGGGAATTTTCGCAAGCTCATCTGGATAGGCACCACAAAATCATCACATATTCTACTGGCAATCAATCTATGCTATAAAGTATTGTTGTGTTCCGGTTTAAAGGGTGAGTGAGCCAATGTTACTACAGACACAAGGAACATAATGGTATGTTTCTTACGAAGCTTGGTGCATTGACGATGTAAGAGATGGCTTCATGGTTAATATTCAACTTTTCAACAATTCAACGTTCACTCACCATTCAACCAGGAACATAACAATACGTACTGCTGCTTTTCGGTAGAATATCTGGTGGTGGTGGTGGTGGTACACACCCAGACGAGCTTTCACAAAGCTACCACCAGTAAACAAAATGTAAATAAACGTCAAACTAATGGGTGACTACTTATCAGGCTCATTTGCCAATTTGCCTACTTATTTTAAAATTTAATAAAACCACCGGCTCGGAAATTTAAACGGCCAGGATAGCCTAAGAATAGCCACAGAAATATAATCAAGGGTTTTTTTATTCATTGGAAATTTCATCTATGTACTTAGTAACTTAGTAAGCCGAGATGGCCCAGTGGCTCAAACGCGTGAATCTTAACCGATGATCGTGGGTTCAAACCCGGGCAGGCACCACTGAATTTTCATATGCTTAATTTGTCATTATAATTCATCTCGTGCTTTACGGTGAAGGAAAACATCGTGAGGAAACCTGCATGTGTCAAATTTCATTCAAATTCTGCCACATGTGTATTCCACCAACCCGCATTGGAGCAGCGTGGTGAAATAAGCTCCAAACCTTCTCAAAAAAAGGAGAAGAGGCCTTGCTCAGCAGTGGGCTATTCCCAGTCTGTTACTTTACTTAGTAACTAAATATCAACCTTTTTCGCGTCGTTACTTTACGTAAATTACACAACAGAGGCAGTGTCAAGTTTGAGTACCTAATAAATTTGTGCTCGTCACTTATCGTAATATTAATATTTTTTCAATCATACATTTTCACAGTGAAAGTAAAACGCCAATTTATTATATTCTGCTATTCGATGCATATATCCATTTATAACATATACAAATATTACATAAGTAGGCCTCAATCCCATTAAACTATTTTGTTATTTTATAAATCAGTAACGTACCTACTAGTAAATAATCGACCTAGTTTAGTAGTGCACTGAGTGCATGAAAAACATGTCGCTAGAAGAAAAATGTAGTAAACGTGAATAGCGCAAAGTTTTACAGGCCTGTAGCGATGTTAAAGTCGCAGGTTCAATCCTTACCCCTTGGGCTACTGTCGTCTCCACTTCTAACACAAGCTTTATGCTTAATTGGAAGTGTTTTTTTATATATATAAAGAGAGGGCAAACGAGCAGGAGGCTCACCTGATGGAAAGTGACTACCACCGCCCATGGACATCTGCAACATCCGAGGACTTGCAGGTGCGTTGCCGGCCTTTGAGGAAAGAGTACGCTCTCTTCTTGAAGGTTTCTATGTCGTATCGGTTTGGAAAAGTCGCCGGCGAAAGCTTTTTCCACAGAGTGATTGTACGAGGCAGGAAATGCCTTAGGAAACGGGCTGTTGTGGACTTCCAGACATCGAGGTGATGAGGATGGAATTTTGAGTTCTGGCGCGATATCCGGTGGTGAAACTCAGCGGCCGGGACTAAACCAAACAACTCCTCAGAACACTCCCCGTGATATAGGAACATTAGTGATTCATTTATTATTAACATCAGGCATTGTTAGTGTTACTTAAAAAAACATGTGATTAATTACGTCATAATCATAAAGATATAAAAGTCATGTTTAAATAAAATTTGGCTGGTTCATGTTCTGTGTCATAATTTTTTGGAAGATATCAAATTTTAAGTTTTATTTGTTGTAACGATAATATTTAAAGAATAAAAAAAATATCAATCTGAACCTCCAATACAAAACATATTCAAAAATTTAACCGAAATAAACTTAATTCAAGCAGTTAACATCCAAATCCGTCTGCTGCACGTGTCTTGGTCCAAACAGCGAGTTATTATCTCGACTTCCACATATGGCAACAAAACCACAACATACGTAATTTCCATTTCAATATTATAACAGTACACAGAATAAATTATGGCCAATTAAAAACTAAAGTCTATGTCTCTATTACTTTCTGACGTGAAATTTCGTCTGTTACTTGCATAAACGAAACGCGATGAAATATGTTACCACAGGATCGCTGACCGGAATTACTTAATTTCCATTATTTATAGGATAGAACCCATTACTTGATTATCCATTAGTGCATTTGGCGATGTAATCGAGCGCAGCATGACCGAACCGGAACTAAATTTACCGCCGCGCGTTTTGTTTATTTAGTGATTATTCAGTTGTTAAATTCGAACAGAAGTAGTCGAGTTTGACAGAGCTCACTGTTGGTGTAATACTTACATAAAACCCATACTTGTATGAGAATAATGTACACATTATATAATTAAATATAATGTTATTCTTAGTTGAAATCTTTTGTTTTAATTGTATTTTATCGTTGATGTTATATGCATAGAGTAACTTTATAAACTAAGTAATAAAAATCCTTACTTATGTACCTACATACAGGGCCGGATTTAGGAAGGGCAAACGGGGCAACTGCCCCGGGGCCCCCGACAATAGAGACTCCGGAAAAGAAATGTTTGAAACAAACGAAAATTCATTATTTCCAGTTGTGGAAGGAACTCATGATTTATGAGACCTTTTTTGGCCAGGGGGCCTCCACACCTTTAAATCCGACCCTACCTACATATATATTATTTTCATTAATTGACACATTAAAACATAATACCTTAGTTTCCAAAGACGGTGCAATGGTGATCTAAATAATAGTTAATTATTTTATAGTGTCAGCGTCGGTGATCATTTACCATCAGATGGCATATTTGCAAGTCAGTTTTAAATAAAAACTAAAAAGTCACTTACACAATTCCAGCCTTTATGTCTCAATGTCCACATTTTTATAAAACGACGTAAAAATCCGTGGACAGTCTCGTTTCTTGTTCCGATTTAACCGGTTTGATCTTCTGTATTAATTTATTGGGAATTTATTCTTCAATGTTATATAGCGGCACTTGTTTAAATTTTATGTTGCTTTCGATGTAAATATCACAGCTGACCGGGTAAGGTACCTTATACGACAACACACTAAATATTAGAACCCTTATCATTTAGAGACTACTTCAAATCAGAGATTTAATTTGATGGTTACTTACTTTAAAGTATTTAAGTAAATATAAGAAGATCGTTTTCTATTTTGTCATACTAATTCATTAAATCATGTCCCAATGATGTGTGAGGCCTCCTCTTCACATAAGGTTTTTGAGCTTATGTCAGTGTGGTGATCCAGTGCATATGTGCTATATGAAAGAATCATCCGATAGTTGCAGGCTTCGTCACGATGTTTACCATCTCTACTAGTCTGATTTGAGTCTAGCCAACCGCAAAATAAATTATAGTGCACAGGTGTGTTTGCTAACACAGGTACAAACCCGCTCCGATCTTCATTCGATTAAAATCGGATGAGACGATGAGGCGCGGAAACAACTATTTGAGGTGTTTTCCGAGGCACAGAAATATCAATACTGCCAACTCATGTCAATACAAACACTAACGTTTTTAATAAATATACATATTATATTAAATAAGAACGATCAAGTATATATTCTAATGATGTTTTAATTTCATTTTATATCGGGTTAGCTGATGTTTAAATGCTACAGTGAAACTCACAGCAATAATGATAAAATCTCAAGATGCGACTCATCATTGCAAAAGTTGCGTGTCAGAAAACCTACTTAAAAGTGACCGAGCGGGTGACCATAAACAAACTACTAGTTACTGGTTATGCGCTTGCGCATGCAGAGTAACCAGCGCTACCGAACTTAACCTAATTAGTCATGCTATTATATTTAAATCAAATACTATAAAACATTTAAATTACAATCAAAATCGTGCATTTTGTTTAATTCAATTAATTTATTTATGGAAAAATATACCCAAATGATAAGTAATCGCTTGTATATACAAAATGATAAACAAAATAGTATATTATATATAGCGTGAGATCAATTTATTTTATAGACCAACTTTTATTTAATGAAGATCTATCGGATAGTAGATTTGACAGAAAGTGTTAATGACCCAGTTGTTAGAACAAGTCCGTCGTAACCGAATATCACGGGTTCAAACGCTGACACTTCGTTTGCATTTACTGACTTTAAATTTATAATTTATTTCATGCAGGGAACACAGCGTGAGTAAACATGCATGTGTCCAATGAAATTCTTCCAAATGTTCTTCCATATTCCAATATTTAAACAGCGTCCAAGAAAATAGAAAAGGTCTTTGTCTAACAGTGGAATGTTCTAAATATACACCTTGGGAGTGGAGTCCATCAGGAGGAGGGTAGTTATTGGATGAAAATTGATTAGTACATTGCGGTTATTAGACATTATCATTTCAGCGCAAAAAAAACTGTGTTTTTTAAGTACCATTAAAGAGTAGATGTAATAATTTAGTATTGATCTACTTTCTTTTTAGACTAGTTTAAAACAACATTATTTAATATTAACGAACAAGATTTAGATATTCCAAAAAATGCAGAAGTCAACTTCAATCAAAGAAATCAACTTTTTTATATTAATTATCTGAACTAAATTATTCTTAAATAAATGAACTATAAATATTAGCTCTAAAATAAATTAATTGAAACATCGACAGTGGCTTGGTCTGATTCGAATCAATCGTTTGTAGTGATAGTACATGTCATCAATTTCGGCAAATAGTTTTTGGATTTGTTTTACTTTTTAGCAAAACAACGAGGCAGATATGTTGTGGAAGTATCTGCCTCGTTGTTCTAGCTAACTACATGAAATTGTTTTTTGTATTTGTGTGCGACAATCTGGGAGATGATACTAATACGACCGATTGGGCTTTTACTAAGATTTTATCTGCCCATTTTTTCCTCTTCACGAGTCTTCGTTTATAAAATCACTCTGATCCCTGAATTACTCACCCACGGATACTACTGCGATGGTCATCCTTGGATGGTCCTTGGAGTCCACATAAAAATGTAATAAATATGTATCTTGCGTGATCTATTAATTTAATTCAATCCGTCGTTACTCCTCGTATCGCGTGTATGCTTACTTGACGATATTGTAGCTTTTTACTATGACTTTAATATTATCAATATCAGCTTTATAATAAAAGGAACTATATTATGTTGAAACGAAAGTGATTGGTCTCATTGAATTATACTTAAATATATATACAATTTGATTAGGCAAGAAGTTTTCATAAATAGAATAAAGTGTTCTCGGTCTGTTTTAAAATTGAGCGTGCCACAAGGATCGATTTTAGATCATATTATATTTTAGATATAGATAAATGATAATAAGCTTCAAGCCTTTCCTCAAAAGGTGAGAAGGCCAAGTATAGCAGCGGGACATTTACTGTCTGTTACTGTACTGCACCTGCAATACGTAGGTAGATAATCTCCCTTTCTATGTTAACGGTGTTTCTATACAAATCATTACTTAAAAATATTAAAATGGACCGGATAAAAATAATCAGAACGATGTAAACAATGCCTTATTACTGATAAGCATACCTGCTGCACATTATTTGATTTTATTTTAGATATGATGATAGAGACCTTATTATAAAATATTATTTATTTACTACCACGTGGCCCAATTGAATATTATAAAAAAGCACGTGCCTCATCATCTCAGCCGGATAACGTCCATTGTTGGACAAAGTCAAGCCAAAGATTTCCAGGTCTTGCGCTCATGTGCCTAATTTGTATTTATATTTAATTCATCTAAGCGTGGCGATAACGGACATTCACGGTATTTTCATTCACATTTATTTATCAATCACTCTCTGGAGTAGCGTGGTGGATTAAGGCCCAAGCAACCTCTAGGCCCTCTACAAGAGGAAGTTTTTTCGGGAAGTTAACCATATACTGGTTTTTACTTTTACATGTCATATCGTACATACTTTGGGATCGCATATTAAAAGTTAATGGTGCTTGCACGGATACTATTAAGCATTATTGATTGACTTATTGTGTATTTAAAAGATTCAATATTTGAATCAATTAAAAATATATAATACTCACCAGGTGACAAAAATCCTCTATTTTCTTCTTTATTAATTGCAGTCACATTTTTATTTGAAAAATTATTGTTTGCAATTTCACTAATAACACGAACCTTTCTCTTAAACTTATCCCTTTTAATTCCATCACAGATAACAATTACAATAATTAACATATACACCAAACATCCAATGCGAGATAAAGTGAGCATTTTCGAATCATAATTAGTTTTATAAATAATCTTTGGCACTATAAACTTATTGATAACATTAAACTCATTTAATTCGAATTAAATATATATTTTCGCGCGGAATTTCGTCGGCCATTTTAGCGGAGCGCGCGCGCATGTTCCGCAGTCGCGAGACAGGTTAGCACTGAGTCGGGGTATGCGGTTTCATAAAAAACCAAAGGGACAAAAAGACAACTTTGGTACATCGACCTGATTGTTCACCGCATTATAAGTTTTCTTTTATTTGCTTAGAAAAATTAGGACCAATGTCTATCTACTTTTACTTTCTTATATTCAGTAAGAAAGTGAAATTCAAAAAAAAAATTAAAATCTACTTTTGTGTATTTTCTATCAAAATGGTATTGTTAATCATAGAGAATAAATACATCACAATTTTTTTACAATTTTTTGCTCGCAGCATTCTTGTGAAATATGTTAATTAATTTATTACTAAAGTGAAACAGTTTTTATAATTTACGTTCAAATACGACGAAAAATTTCAAACTTGTTCTCACTGAATAGCCGGCTAGATTGTCATCATAAAACTTTCAGAGGTCGATGTCGCTGATATTTTTCGAGGAGGTAAACTTTCATTAGCTCGTCTCTTAAGAGGATAGTCTCATTTTTATGTGCTTTAATACATTTTCAAGAGTTAAATTTTATATTTATATTATTTCTACCTTCAAAACGAGGTATTTCTGCAATATAAAAAATAAAGCAATATTATTACAAAACTTATAAGTAAAAATATAATGAATAAATATCAGCCTAGAGCGTTCCTCGACAAAAGGACTATACAACACAATAATATTTTTTAAATTCGAACCAGTAGTTCCTGAGATTAGCCGGATCAAACAAACAAACTCTTCAGCTTTGTACATTAGTATAGATTAGAATTAATTTCTCAATATAGCTTAAAGTAAATCCTTCGAGGGATTTCGTTTATCACTAATCACTATTTTATTTCAATGTCTGCAACAACATTATTTTCGACGTGTCAGGTATTTATAACAAGAATAATTTTATGTTTCGTTTCATAGTCAGTTTAACAATGTCATTAATTATTACCTTACCCCTCATAGCTGCCAGTTCTTATAATTGGATACAACTTACAAGATATGTAAAATATAATTATCTTATCTATCTTTGTAAATCTTGTGTCCTACTAATATTTAATAGCGAATGTTTGTAAACATAATATAATATAAAATAACAAGTATATAATATTAAAATAATATTAGGTCCTTACATATGAGATTGGCGTTTTGTAGGGGAGGAATATAAAGTCATTTTTTTTTTTGTAAAATATATTTAATAAATCAAAGTATGAACCATTGTTATCTATTCAATAATGCCATCTCATAGGTAGTTCATTGATACCTTTACTAAAAAAACCATGGGGGCGAGTATCAATGAACTCATTAAAGGCGGTTTGGACTGCCGCATCGGAGTTAAAATTTTTTACTTATAAGAAGTTGTCCCAATCCCGGGGGTAAGGTGGATGTGTAGCTCATCTAACTTAGTGGTTTTTTGTTGTGCAGTGTGTGGTCTTGCGTTGTCGTGAAGCAGCAACAAATAAATAACTGTCTTCAAAACTCAAATGTACCAATTCAAGCTAAATGAGTTTATAAATTTCAATTTGGTATTCTTAACCAAAGACGAGATATTTCAGATCAAGGTGGTCAGTACGACAAAACGCTAATTTCATATGTAAGGATCTAATATAAAGAGACGTTTGTTAATAAATCATGCATATCATTCAATGAAATATTGCAAAGATGGCAACAAAGAGGGTTTATAAAAATATTCGAATTCCGGTTATTTTTTTTTTATTGAAGAAAAAGAGTAACAATTCTACCGCCGCCGGTTCTTCTCAATAGAATCTAAAATCCAAACAGGTCGTGAATTTACTTTCAACATAATATTATAAAAGAATGACAATAGAAAGCTTTTATATAAAATAGGCTCTTGAATAAAGAGTTTTAATTGCGATTTAGAGTATTCAATAGCTCTACAGGTTTTGTAAAGCATGTCTAGTTCTTGGTTTCTAATAAATCTTTGCCCCAAAAACACACAATAAATGACATTTCTTAAAAAAAAAAATAGATACAATCGCGTCGCAATTCACACGATTGAAATATAAATTAAACGTTTACGATTCAGAAAATAGCACTTTCTCTGATTAGTTAGCTCGCGTGCGCTGCAGGATACGTCATGCGATTAGTGGGACAATTTAGATGTGTAACCCGGTCGACGTCGTACGCAATCTAAATACCTTAATTATATAAACGATATCATATAAACAAGCATATTTATATTAATCAGAGTTTCATATAATGTTTATAAAGCTCAATTTTAAATCATAATTATTTTGACAAATCAATCTCTATCGTCTAGTATTACTTTCACAAGCAATATATATTAAATAATATCTTATTAAACTCATATCACAAAATATATTTCTATTAAAATATTTATTAAATGATATTATACTTAAGCAATTACTTGATACGAATAATTTTCGAAATAGCAGCGATGCTTACGATACTTTTCTCTTATAAAAAAATTGGTTGCCTGTAAAGTCGGTATACGGGCGAAAGTTTTACGTGACAACGACTTTGAGTGGTAAAATAATTTTAATGTGAATATTCATTCATATAGTAGGAAGAAGGATGAAATAATAGTAACAATTTAAAACATTTATTTATACAAAGAATTATATTTAAAACATTAATTTATACAAAGAATCTCGCACTGAATTTCACTTTTTATGTCTGTCTCTCTCGCTCTTAGGCGGGCTAACCATGCCCGAGTGGAAGGGACACGTGCCTCTCACTCGCTCTCATTGTGAGCGCATAACGTGAGCGGAGCGTAACGCAGTTTCTTGAAGTGTCACCCGGCAAACCAATTTATAAGACGTTGTCACGTCAAAACAATTTCAGAATACCTTAATAAAAATATATGACCTCTCACAGTGTTTTTTGACAAGTAAATAGAATTATATTGCCTTCGTTACTCCCTGTTAAGTATTAGATAAGTTATACAAATATATAATAGAACATATAAGGGGAAATTTATTAAATTAATATAGTGACGAAACCGGCATGTCTAATTTAGCTGAAATTCTGCCACATGTATATTCCACCAACCCGCATTGGAGCAATGTGATGGAATAAGCTCCAAACCTTAGCCCAGCAATGGAACATTCGAACAGGTTGTTACTGTAATTAAATTAAATACAAAGCTACATAAACAGCAGTGTACGACATGTTATCGTTACAGACAATTTAAATCAGCAATCAAATTATGCAAGGCGTTTACTTTTCCTGATCTCTATCATCGACATGCCGTTAGCTGGCACTTAAAAAATAAACTTAATCTAATAACTGATAAATTAATTTAGATGAAACTAATTGTACACTATAATATAATAATAATGCCCTCCAGACCGATTTCGTTCACGGCGGCCAATCTCAATTGCTCTTTAAGAGCTTTCCGAGGCACGGGAGTGTACACACTCTCAACTTCCATACTTCGGGCTGCTACTGAGAATTTTCGGCAGAAGAACTCAATAACTTTTTATTGACTCGACCTGGGAATTGAACCCAGGACCACCGGGTCTGCTGCCTTATATCTAGCCACTAGAACAAAGAGGCAGTCACACAGCTGTATATTATGTGTTCAAATCAAACTACATGTTAAGCAAACTTACATCCATAAAGTCACTCTGATAGCATGTCATGGAATCTTAAAGCTTAACACAAATGACATGCTCATGGTTAAGTTGTATTACAACAATAGTTATTCAATTTTCTGGATTGTTACGGCCGAACACTGAAACGTCATTCAATATTAATGGAACCTAATTATTTGAATGATGTATTCGGTTGTTTGACTTATAATGCAGACATCTCATTTTACTCGATCGCCCTATTTTACCTTATTTATGCGATCTGTGATAGTTTCCTTATTATTTTATTTGTAGTCAAGTTATGCTTAAATATTATTATTAATTTAAGCATGTTCTGATGATGATGATGTTTACTAGGTGGTAGAGCTTTGTGCAAGCTCGTCTGGGTAGGTACCACCCACTCATCAGATATTCTGCCGCAAACAGCAGTACTTTGTATTGCTGTGTTCCGGTTTGAAGGGTGAGTGAGCCAGTGTAATTACAGGCACAAGGGACATAATATCTTAGCTCCCAAGGTTGGTGGCGCAATGGCGATGTAAGCGATGGTTAACATTTCTTACAATGCCATTGTCTATGGGCGTTGGTGACCACTTACAATCAGGTGGGCCATATGCTCGTCCCCCTTCCTATAAAATAAAATATAATAAAAAACATCCTTATATGTGTAAATTGTGTGAAATCCAAAATAGCTTTTTATTTGGTGGGAGAGCTTTATGCAAGCTCGTCTGGGTAGGTTCACCACCCACTCATCAGACATTCTACCGCCAAACAGCAGTACTTGTTATTGTTGACTTCCGGTTTTAAGGGTGAGTAAACCAGTCTTATTACAGGCACAATAACATCTTAGCTCCAAAGTTGATGGCGATGTAAGCGATGGTTAACATTTCATGCGCTGGCACATGTCTAAGGGCGTTGGTGACCACTTACCATCAGGTGCCCCAAACGCTTGTCCGCCTATCTATCCTTTTAAAAAAAGCTAGTATTTATATTTCTTATATATTAATTTGATTAAATAAAAAATATTTTTTAGACATTAATAATTTATTTTTCATATTAATTAATCACTATAATAAACTTATCATTTTAAATATAGTTTCAAACATTTTTGCCAATTAATCTCAGAAGCCTATAGAATAGGTTGCCTACAAAAGTCGATATATTAGTTTGACAGGTTAATTAAACAGACAATCAACGAACTTGTATAGTTAAGTGCTTCCTTCAATTTATAGTTAGATAGTTTCTTCACGCGGTACAAGCTTCGAATTGTTTATTACCTCAAGATAAATTAAAGATTCATACTCATGCAATTATAGGGTTACGTATATTGTAATTTTAAACAAAAGGAAATTAAATTAACGTTCGAAATTATTCGATAATATCAATAACCCTTCTATTGAAAAAAAATGTCTGGCATACATTTAATTAGGGGATCTTACTGTTATTAGTAATGTTTTTATTGCTTGTATCACTACTAACTACTTCCGTCTTTGTAGAATTTACAAACAGATTAACATTTATAAAATCAAAACATACTTAATAGTTATTTTACTATCTTTGTTTTGTAAGCCCGTCTATGTAGGTATCAATTCAAATAGCAGTAGAAAGCGCTAAAGGCATGATAAATTTTTCTTACATCGCCAATGTATATGGACGGTGTACACTCACTATTGGCGGTGGCATTTGCTCGTCCTACCTATAAGATAAAATTTAGGCGCCAGGTAGCAAGTGGCGTAAAAATCTCGCAACTATTACCAGCGGTACGTAAGCGTTGATGGATATTTAATAAATGTGTTAATTATTATTATTCATATAACATCAATTATTCATATAATTTATGTGACAAATGTATGCAAAGAGCGCTAAAAGACAAGGTCTACCCTGATCAAGGACCAGGGCCAGGGCAGCTGAGTATAACAAAATGAATTGCACATAAATAAAAATTTTAACAAAACAAAAACCGACTTCATAGGAAAAACAAATTAATATGCACTAAAAAGTAAAAAAATAATTGCGTATTCTTATATAATTTGATAATTAACTTACTATTTTCTACTTATCAATATGTAAGATCAATAGGTACGAATGTGTTGTGTGGTTGATAATGTATTTACAATTATTGTTAGGTACTTTTTGAGTCGATGGTTATGGTTGACTTATGGTTTTGTCATGGATGCCAGTGTCAAAACTGGACTAAAAAAATGGGAACCCATGCGAAGCAAACCTTTTCAAATAAAATAAAATCATCAAAATCGATTCACCCAGTCGAAAGTTATGAGGTAACAAACACAAAAAAAAAAACAAAAAAAACATACAGACGAATTGATAACCTCCTCCTTTTTTTGAAGTCGGTTAAAAAGGTGGACGAACTGGTAAGATGGTAATGCTACTGTATTATCTTCTAGCCAACCCCAAAAAGTATATTAATACCTTTATATTAATAAAAAATAAAAAATAATAATACCAATAGTAATGAAATACCGAACTAAATAATACTGGCAACCCTATGCTTGAACGGAAAATACATAGATATCACATATTCGAATCGATGTTTTATTTCGTAGCTGTTTGTTCGGTCCACTTACTATGTAACAAAAATATTAAAAGTGTAGAATTATTTAATAATATTATAATATCTGATATAATTCTAGGATTTGCTTATAACAACATTAATCATTCTAACTAATATTATGAAGGCAAATGTGAGATGTTTATTTGATCAGTTATTATTATAATATGTCAATCGAATGACAGATGTCATTTTTAAAGTTAAACATACCCTTATTATTTTCTCCTTACAAGTATTTTTTTAATATTAATTATATATGTAAACTGTGTGTACTGTGTTTACCTTATTTTACCCTAACTTTGTAATTTGTTGCCCCAAAAATCTCAAATTGCTATTCATTTCTATTTTACATAATATTTTAACTGCATTTTATCGATAATAATTTTAAGCTCTTTATTTTTATTTATCACAGTTATTTTGGGTCTTTAAAAATAACCCCTTTTTATCGATGTATTCGTGACGTATATCGATATTTTCCACTTTGGTCCATCTCGCGTGAACGTGAAATGTGACATCCCTATCGTAGAATTCGTAGATCAACATTCAACAACGACGCTCATTTTTGTTTGATTAATCTAATGTTGTATTAGTTGTTTAAATAATAGACCAATAATATATTGATTACGTTTTAATTTAAAATATAAATAATTGTGATAGAACTTAGTAATATATGAATTGCAAGTAAGATCATTTCTTTAACTTCAAAATGAACGGAAGGGCGAAAAAAGCGGCTCAGCCAAAGAAAAAAGCAAATGGGTATAAAATGCCAGCACCTATCCCTGTTGGCGAAGTGATAAATGATGCGATATCCAAAAAGAAATGGCGTATCGGCCCTTCGATAGGTGTTGGCGGCTTTGGTGAAATATATTCGGCATGTGAACACACCAGTTCGCCCAAGAAAACCACTAGTTACCCTTATGTAGTTAAGATAGTAAGTAATGACTTTATATATATATATATATATATATATATTACTATTTACATCATTGTTAGTGATAATTATAAAAATTGTCATTTTTATTCAACAGGAACCACATGAAAATGGCCCCCTATTTGTAGAAAAACATTTTTATATAAGGAATGCTAGCAAAGATGACAGTAAGTTCAGATTAAATCAAAATGCTTATTAGCATATAGCATGAAAAACACAAACCACAGCTTGTTCAAAAATTAAAAACATATTTCCCGCTATGGAATATATACTTTCAAAGTAAAAACATCTAATTTCAATAAGTATTTGTTGTCATTGGTTATGTATAATTTTAAAGTTATTTTTTTAATTTCAGTTGCAAAATTCATGAAGGCAAGGAAATTAACTACACTAGGTATGCCATCCTACTATGGGAATGGTTCCCATGAATACAAAGGTGAAAAATATAGGTATTTAGTTCTAGAGAGGTACGGAAAAGATGTTTGGAGCCTCTTTAAAGAAGCTGGAAGGTGTTTTCCACCAGCTACTGTCTTCCAGTTAGGATTACAAATGGTTTGTATTTTAAAAATAAACTATATAATAAATAATGAGATGAGCAAGTCTTAAAATAAATTGTAGGTTATCAATATAAAGCATATATCTCTTCTTATATAAAAGATAATATCTTTGTAAAACCATAGACCTTAACATTGTATTAAAAAAATTACTAATATAATTACTAAAGTAAATCTTATACTTTAATAATCTTTTAATGCAATATTTGATAACCTTCAAGGTGTTTCATTTACTTTCTATTATGTATGATTATTATTATTATGTATGAAGCAATGATTAAAAAACAGAAATATTTCTTTTAAAAATGAATAGGTACATATTTCTGTTTCAACTGTCTATATAATCATTATCCTTATCCTTTCAGCTAGATGTGCTAGAATACATACACAGCAAGGGCTATGTTCACGCAGATATAAAAGGAGCTAACATACTTATGGGTCTCAAGAAGGGAACGGAGAACCAGGCATATCTTGTGGACTTCGGTCTAGCCACGAGGGTCAATGAGAAAGAGTTCAAACCTGACCCTAAATGTGCCCACAATGGAACAATTGAATATACAAGCCGTGATGCACATTTAGGAGGTAAGATAATTCATGATGTTAAAACAACTGACTCGCCTATTGGCCGAGCTCAGTCTTCTGTGCTGGTTTGGTTCTTGCCTCAAGTTGGGTGTATTATGAATTAATATCTCAATGAGAACAATCAGTCTTTGTCTAAATAGGAGGTATAAATGTTTATTATAATGCACCATTTTTAAGATTAATGTTAAAAACTAAGCTGAGAATCTTTAGCAAGTATGAAATCTGTGTGCCAATTGTGTTAACTCTTGTGCTTACAAACAGCAAATATATGTATTATTTTTTTCTCTGAATGCTCGAAACATTTGACTATATAGTCATTAACTCTTTTTTACATAAAAATACGATTGAAAGTATGATTAAAATAAAAAACAACCAATCTACCTCTTGCTTCATGAGTCTCCACTTCATGGGTGATCATCAATTGATTTCGTTAATTAGCACTATTTAATCGACAATTTAAAAAAAAAATAGTTTATTGTAGTTATTTATATATAAAAAAACAGTTTTATTTAGTTTTGAATATTTTTTTACATGTAAGTAAAATTTAGTCATTAACATGACGATGCAGGTTAACACTTGTTTATTTTATAGTGGCAACTATGCGAGGTGATCTTGAGATACTCGGCTACAACATGCTACAATGGCTGGTGGGAGAACTGCCATGGGAGAAAAGCTTAAAACAACCAAAATCTGTTCAAAACTCCAAGGAGACTTTCATGAAAAATATAAAAACTGAAATGAAACAATTCACCAATGTACCTGGTTAGTAATTTCTACAAAATGAATGAATTTTATATAAAAGCTTATCATAATTATTATGTGTTCATGAAATAGTGTTGTTTTTATTCAAATCTGTTTTTATTTTAAGAAAATATTTTAAAAATTTTCATTTTTTTAGAAGCTCTAATCAAATACTTTGAGTACATCAACTCATTGAAACCAAAAGAGAATGTAGATTATACAAAGTGTCGACAGCTGTTTGAGAGTTACCTAAAATCAGAAGGGATAGTAAAGACGAGTAAAATGGAATTTAAACAAACAAAAAAACGAAAAACGACCCGAGTGGATGATAAGAATAATGGTGAAGAACTAAACTCCGATGAAGAAGAAGAAACAACAGAAAAGGTGCTCAAAAAGAATACAGCAAAACAAAACGGCGACTTAAAATTAATAAAACGACGCAAAAAAGCACCAACGAAGCCAGTTGTCACTGAAGAAAACTCTGAAAACGAAGAGCCAGACGAAAGTATAGAAAAAATTCCAACGAGATCGAAGAAGAGGAAATCAGTGGAACCCGCCGTCCTGGTAAAAGTGAAAAAGACGAAGATGGCGCCAAAAGCAACGCCGCCTGCTAAGAAAAACCACGCAAATATTTCTACACAAACGTCTACTGAAAAACCAAAAGTTAATTCGAGACAAGTCTCTTTTGATAGTCCCATTTGTGAAATTATAGGTGAAAAGAAACAAATAAGAGGAATTAAGATCAGCGAATCTCCGAATTCGAGCGGAGATATATTTGATGACTCGTTCACAATTCAAGAAAAACGGACGAGATCGAAAAAAAACTTATTATCAGATGAGGAAGTGACGGTTAAGAGAGTTGTGAAGAAAAAAGTTACCGTAAAACCAAAAACGAAGTCGTGGAAAAACACGCCCGCTGTACTTAATGGACGATCGCCGCCGAAGTAATTGTGCCATAACTAGTAGACATAATTTTTTTTACATTTGAACTAAATTGCCATAATCAATATTCCAATCCCACCAAGAATATCACAAATATTAAACCCCAAAATGATTATAATTGATATAAGAGACACATATGTGTTTAAGTAATATACTTTTTAATAATGTAATATTAAAAAAAATATTGGTTGCCTGTAAAGTCGGTATACGGGCGAAAGTTTTACGTGACAACGACTTTGAGTGGTAAAATAATTTTAATGTGAATATTCATTCGTATAGTAGGAAGAAGGATGAAATAATAGTAACAATTTAAAACATTTATTTATACAAAGAATTATATTTAAAACATTAATTTATACAAAGAATCTCGCACTGAATTTCATATTAACAAAATTTTATTTTTTATGTCTGTCTCTCTCGCTCTTAGGCGGGCTAACCATGCCCGAGTGGAAGGGACGCGTGCCTCTCACTCGCTCTCATTGTGAGCGCATAACGTGAGCGGAGCGTAACGCAGTTTCTTGAAGTGTCACCCGGCAAACCAATTTATAAGACGTTGTCACGTCAAAATATACAGACACAAGAGATGGCATTGATGCATGCCTATTCAGGATATGTTTGGCATTTATATTTTAATTGATTTAACAATTTTAGAAAATGATTAATTTTCTATATCGTTCGGAAATTCTAAATTAATAAATGTTTTTGCCGGATTGTGCATAAGTTTACGTTAATTTTATTGTTTTTATTGTTAGTTAATTAATTTTTGAATGAGTTGTGTATTTTTCGCGCCAATAAAAAATGTTGACTTGTGAAAATATTGTTTAACTACAGATTTTTCTGGGAGAATTAATCTTTGCTGTTAATTTATTTTAAAAAAGACATGTGAATGAAATAACCAACAAGCTTTATTGGCGTGGAATATAATTGTGTGATTATGTTAATGATGCATTTGAAGTTGTTGCTTTTATCTAATGTATGTATTTGCTCAGGTTTCTATATTATCATGAAAAATAAACAGTATTTTAAAAAAATAATTCTTTTAATATCACAAATGTGTGTGTATGTAATGTATGAGGGTAATGCAAAAAAAAACCAATCAAATCCAAAGCTTTTATTTTTATTTACAATATAATCGTAATATGAAAGTAAACAAAATGTAACGTACCAAAAAAATTAGATTTAGAAATTCAATAAACATAACATCGGTCGCCGACAGCGGCGCGCTCGCGACGAGCAGCGAGTTACAAAAGCTAACGTTCACCTAACTTAATACGTTTGTGGAGTGATGTCGCTAAGTCTAGGTTCATTGTGATATGGGCGGGCCGTTCTCAACGAGCCCTTCTCCCTCACGTCCCCTACCGTGGCAGTACGAGCGGTCAAGCTATTATTGACTAAAACACAAAACATTAGCACCATTTGTAAAAAAATATAATATTTTTTTTTCCAAACAACATAACTCACTCAGCGCCACCTCATAGATTCGCCACCGATAGCCGTATCCGTGCAGAGTAGTTTAGCTCTTGTGTCGTTACGTTAAGTTTCACAATCGGCTGCGCACAGTTTTATTCCAATAAGCCTTCGCAGTATAGCATCGACTTCGTCCCTAGGTACCGTACATACCCAGTACGACACGAAATGTTCTAGACATTCAGTACACTTACTATTAAACATTATAAAACAACTATTTACGCCGTTACAGGAACATTTTTATGCAAAATCTATTTAACTTGCAATGGGACTAGTATAGATATCATAAACTCCATTTTGTCATGACCTCTGTTGTACGGAGTTTTACAATAACACATTATGTATAAGTTTAAATAAGGCCGCATTCACACTAGCTTTCGATGTAATTAAAATACAATTTCTCAGCAATGTAAATGACGCCAAAATCTCCTTTTAGAATATGCAAAAAATTATAATTCAACAATCAATTTTCGTTTTGTGACCTTGCCGAGACGGCTCTATAAACAAGGTGCTAGTAAATATATATAATTTTTGTTTCAATATAATTTGGTATATATTTTATTTTTGTATAAAATATTGTGTGTGGCATATTTTAAAAGGAGCTTCTTCAACGATCTACATAATAAAGATTAAACTATCCTTATATTCCGTACCCGTCCAAACTTACTCCTAGTATACAACTCAATTCTTAACTCTAAGTGGAATAAAAGTAAAAGTATATACTATGTATAACTAACATGTTCTACATAATTGCGAGGTGGCACTAGCTATCTGCGTACTGGCTTATCTAGTTAAGCTGGAGAATGGTGACTTGACATAAAAAAAAATCAGAAACAAAATCATTTCGCCTTACGACTAGAAAACTATAAGTATAAATATTTGAACATAAAACTGGGAAAAGAATCACTTTGTTTTGCTCGTAGATAACATATTATGTCGAAATTTCTGCTCAGTACATAATTTTTAATAAATCTTGGCATCAGTCAAGTTATATTTACTTCATAATTATATATGTATGTAGAGGTAAGGACCCGCTCTCATGGAACATATATTACAAAAATGTAAGATAAAAAATATTGTGCGCTCGGGGGACCCCCGTCAGGAACGAAGTTCTGTGCGATATTTATTCGACTCAAACCGTGTTTTAAAATGTAGATTTTAATTGATTGTATTACTGTATATTTGTCACACCAAAAAGCACCTCAACCTACTTTGTATTGACTTCCTAAATGCGATCGCATCGCATTTTGTAGCATTTGGTAGGCACAGTATGAACGCTATTTCGTTATATGACGTGACCTTGCGCCACTGCCATTTCATTCGACTGTAAGCCGCATAATAGAACTTCGTTCCAATAATTTCACGAGCACTGATAATTGAGCTAGTCAGCTATAGAATAAGTTCGAAAATTGACAATAAATAAAATCAATGAAGCCAAAAGAATATAGCAAAAATCACAGTCCGTATTCCTTACCAGTGATAACATGGTCACATATAATATGTTATAATCAAATTTCAATGTTTAATTTCGTCATACACGTTATGGCTACATATCCTCACCTCTACACAAATATACACATATGACGTGTCAAGTCACGATTCCCCCCCAGTCACAACTAAACGGCGCGCGTGGCTCATTCTCGGAGCGAATTCTTCTAAAAATATTTATACATACATAAATAAAAAAACATTAAACAATGGCTCTGCCAAATTGTACTAAGTTAAAACGAATACCTTCACACGTGGCCAGTGTTAAAATGATTTCATCATTGAGTACGCTAATTGAATTAAATTTAAAATTAAAAAGAAGTTTTTTTTTTTTGGCGCAACTAATATCCAAAAACGTTTTCTAATAATTATAGACAAAGCGGTAATAGTTTTCTGACGATTTTTTAAAGCTTACGACTTATTAATTTTTATCTAAACACAGGGTAAGTCTATGGATCGTATCACACCGCTTCTCTTATACTACATTGGAGTATAGCAGAACCCAACACACAACATGATAGACGCTGACGTCATGCGTCTGTGACGTCAGCGACTGCGTGTAGCTCTACATAGGTTGTCATCGCTCACCTCGTCCGATCGGTGTGATAGGTACCGGTCGAATTGTTAATAATTTACAATTATAAGAAAATAGGCATCCCACGCGTTTCGTGGGGTCGTAATAAATAACTTTTTATATAAAAATTTGGTGTTAACTCAGTCAGGCATTATTATACAGGTCCCATTACTTTACATAGTTCACTTAAATGATTTAGATTTTTTGTTTCGAGCGCGGCAAAAGCGTATAATCTATTTCGAAACTAAGCTATTTACCAATTTATGAAGTATTTGAACACACTAGACTAGTCGAATCGCTTCTGTCGGAATGTAACATCCATTTTGCATTTCATTTAGCGGTTTGTATAATTGGTACTATCAGAGGCGTCTATTTATATTAATTGCACTTTATTTAAAATAACGTTTTACCGGCGGGATTTGAATAAACTTTGAAACGGTAACCACGCTGCGCTTGCGCCGTTATACACGCGACAAAGTTACACTAAAGGTATAAATAACACTTGGTTTTTTTTTTAAATATTTTGAAACGTTATTATAATATCTTAATCGAACATTTTTGCTATTACAACGCAAACAACAGCTGATAATAATTAAAAAAATATTTTGTATAGTTTTATCTATTGTAATTTTCTGGATATTGTTAATTTTGTTATTGTAAATTTTCATATATATATATATATACTTATATAAAAACCTGTTTTTGTTTATTAAGATAGCTGTTGCATGCGTTAATTTGCAACAAACAATATATAATTCTATTAAGACTACCTATTCATGGATTTCATCATGTAGAGCAGAAATGTCCCAATAAAAAATACATCTTTTTAGAATTACACTAAAATATTTTCACATTTCCAACGTTTTTATTTTTCAATGATCATGGAACACTTCCACTCGAACTATTTATATATATATATATATAGATATATATATTTAAAACCCTGGTGCATGCGAAAATAAACCTTATCAACACGTACGACTATTTCAATGTGGAAAAATAAAATCACTAATAATATCCACCATTGTGTTTAAATATCTCAACATTGTTTGCAAAAATACTACTATAATAAAAGTTACTTTGCCGTGTAAACAGTATTAAATAAAACCATTTTTTTTTCTTCGTTTGAACACATAATTCACGCGCCTGAGCCTGTACTTTATGGTGTGTAACGAGCAGAAGATTTTTATTGTTCAAATTTCATTCGAACTTCGGGTTACACCCTATACATGTCTAATTTGATTAGAACAATAACAAATTTCAAAACCAACAAATTAAAAAAAAAAAGCGCGATCCGGCCCCGAAGGACCGCCAATAAATTTAACGCGTAAAAAATTGTTATTAATAATAATAGTCATCTGGGATTACACGGGTGGGTTTACTATCAGGTGAAAAGTAGAACAAATCGATTTTATTGATTATACATGACTTAATCATCGATGTACCTATCTCTGATGATCCTATGATCTATCATTATACATAACGTCATTATATAGACAAGTTTGTTTACAACAAATGATACACATGTATCCGATCAACATAAAATTAATTAATTAACATTAAAAAAATCTTGGAGCGAAAGCCCTAACCTAAAACATAATAAAAAAAAAAAGTCCATGGTAATAAGATTTACAAATCGCAATTAGGAACAAAAACGCAACCTACTAACAAACAGCGCGTCATACGCGATACAAATTAAAAAAAAAAAAACCTTCTGCGTCGCTTTATTTTTTTTTTCTTTTACTTCAATTCGAATGTATTAACTCTAATTATAATCCCCTAAACTAAATCCGTGAATGGTCGACCGAGACCAAAATGCGGTGTTCATGGAAAAATTTGTGACTACATTAAGGCACACGACAGAATATAATCTGTGTCTACGTAACTTTAACTTTCGAGTACTTAGTTGTACTAACATTTTATCAACGATTTGTACACAAACCGTACATTTAAGTAGATTTTATGTAACACATGTAAACACATATTTATATTTTAAATGTTTCTATTACGACAAATCTAGTACTTTCGTATCGATCGGAATAAGTTTGGAACCAAAAGAGGCAAGAAGTAAATGATTAACTTATTGTAAAATCATTATGAACAATAAAGGGCAAGCTCAGGTATTTTAATTTGGTTTAAAACTTGGCTAATTTCATTT
Source organism: Nymphalis c-album (assembly GCA_963151315.1). NCBI lineage: Eukaryota > Metazoa > Arthropoda > Insecta > Lepidoptera > Nymphalidae > Nymphalis > Nymphalis c-album. The sequence goes on from OY720602.1 coordinate 11,297,215, forward strand.
GGTACCCTGAGAGTCACATTGAATTCACTAGTATAATATGTAAAGAAGTTTTAAGAAATCCCAATTGTATTCAACTTCGCTCTTGTCCTTTCTCTTTCGCTCTTCCACAAATTCAGAATAAATATGAAACAGGAGATATAATCATTCAAATCAATAGCTACAAAAATAACCCCTCAATAATGACATAATTATAATAAAAAAAGTTGGGACATAATCATAATAAAAAATTGTCTGCGATGCAATTTTTACATTTCATTCACTTTTTGTATGTGTGGGTGTATAGCACATATTGTAACTGAACTTTAAACAAGTTCCATCAAACCGATTGATTTATAAATTTTACCCACACTCAATACTGGTGACAAATACATAAAAAATCAGCAACATTTTTTTTAAAGAGTTCCCTATTCTTATTTTATGTTTCTTTTTCCGAACCGGTGGTAGTTTCTAGTTTGACAATCAATAAGAAAGTGTAACACTTCAATATTGGATAAAGTATTTTGAATTTGAATTGAAAATAGTATTAATAAATAGAATATAGCCAAGTTTCAACCAATAACAAACGATAACAGTGTAGATATAACTCGATTTGAAAAAACGTCGTGGTATAAATTGCACAGTGGTTTAAACAGTACCCTAGGAACACAATAGGTAGTATTATCTGGAACGCAAGAACTGAATCAACTACATTAGGCCTCTCTCACAACCGTTGCTTTATCGACTAAGGACAACGGTGAGGCTGAGAAATGTGCACGCTGGTATAGTTTTTTGGTTGAATTTTAATCACAAGCCGGCATGTTATGTAACACATAATTGAATGTAACTCGAATGAATGAATGAAAGTTACAATCTTAATTATATGAGAAATAAAGGAGGTTTTATATGTTTAAAAAATATTGTAAGTCGGTTTGCGAGGACTGAAAACGGTGATAATAAATAAGTACTGAAATATAAAAAAAAAAAAATTTATAATAATTCTTGTTTCGAATAAATCTTTACCAATACCGTTACATGTACGTGCACATTTCTCGTCCCCAATCGTCCGCTGTCGTATTTAACATTAATATTTGCTATGTCCTAACCCGAATTGGATAACATTCTTATAAAACTCGACTAAGAATAGCGCTGTCCTTGTCTTACTTACAATGTAAGAAAAGGTAGGCATTATTTTTAGTATCGTCGAATTTATATGTATAAGAGTAATCCACGATCGAGTCACGTGTCTATTATATATATATCGGATATCAACAACGTACTAGAAGTATTTGAATTATTTTCTTAATATATCCTTAAAATTGTATTCGCGATTGTACTAGAGTTTGAACGATATTATCATAATTAAAATATTGAAACCGATAAAACGAATTACATATTTGATTTATATTTAATTATTTTAAACGTATTTTGTACGAATATATGTATCATCAGATTTTAATATATTAACCGAGGAAATAACGAATGACACGCACACTAATAAAAATGCGTACACACACACATGTTTATATGTATGTACATATACGTTCTATAATTAATTATTAATGTAAAACTTGCAGTAGACAGACAGTAATAGAAACACAGCGAATCTTATCACGGAAACAGAAGCAAGCGATATGCGAAACTATATATGAATCAATTTACAAAAAAATAACACAATTTAATTATGATTTTTTGAAAAAAGAAACAGTCAAGACTTGAAACCTCTGCCCTATAAACTTTCCTCGTATGGTATTTTTTTTAATTCCCATAGACAATATCCGAAATGAACATTTTGAACCATATATAATGATATTGAGACTTACATACAAGTACAACAACAGTGTTGATAATTGAATAATGAATTGATTCCGAATCCAAATTTTTAATTATCTTTGAATTTATATAAGCATATGTTTAAAGAGGATTCAATCAAATGGTTCCAAGCCCTTAGTAGACAGTTTATAGTGAATTAAAATGCAAAAAAAAACAACAAACATATCTATGTGTATAACAATGAAAAAGGTATTTATGATTATAAAAAAAAATACCACTTTAGGTAAGTATGGAAAAAACTGTACGATCATACGCTTTTCTATATTTAATGGCAGTTAATATTTAAGTTAAGCGCCTCAGCTGAGTGTTCCCTCCCGTCATACTGTTAGAGAAGAATGGATCTTATTTTTAAGCAACAAAAACTGTATTCCTTTGAACGCTGTAAGCGTACGTTATAGTACAATATGGTTGCTGAAACGTTCAAACAATCATACTATTTGTGGCTTGATCCGACCGAGGGGTATTACATACATTTATCCATTGAGTTGTATCAACTTTTGATTCGAATAAAATTTATTATAATGAATGTAATCGAAGTAGAATGATGATCTAAATACGAGTAATTTAATTAATATACTAATAATAATTTGGCATAACAGTGCAATCATAACTCTGTAAGGGATTACTAGTTAGATGTAATATTAAGAGAAAGCTTATCGTTTAGAAAATATAAACGAGGCTGGTCGTCCAGAGCACACAATAGAGCGATAAAATATTATACAATTACACTAATTACATTTATGTTTTCAACGATACGACACGTTCGTATTCGTCAAAAAACGTCTCTCTTCTGCCTCGTGCTCGAATAGGATGATCAGCCTTATTTTAATATATAAATATATAAAATTTTGTAGAAAGAAACTTAATAATACCACTTATATTACCGATAACGCACGCTTGATTATGTTCACATTATTTCATATCAATTCGTACAAAGTGTAAACAAATAATAATTAGTAGTCAAATTAAAAATTAAATACCTATTTATATATGTATATATAAATTTTCGCATTAATTTAAATAATAATAACATATTAATTCTATTTAATATAAAACATATTACCAATAATATTTCATTATCGTATTTTGATTTTGTTCAAAATTTGTACAAATCGAATTGAATGAGAACATAGAGACGAGATGAGATGAGTCCACGACGAGGTGCCTCGACGTGAGTGCGGCCTTCGGTGACTGCGCTGTCGGCACAGAGACAAAGATTGATTAATACAATACAATAAAAGAAAGTTTTAAAAATTAACATAAGCTTCACTAAGATGGCCCATTGGCCCAAACCTACATTTATTGTTTGATTTAAATAAAATTCTGGCACATGTCTATATATTTTTGTATTAAATTGTTCTAGTCGCCATTGATATTGTAATTAAATTGTCACTCATTTTATTAATTTTTGATTTAGATTATTTTGTAATTTACACTTCTTTTTTCTTTTACTCGCATTATTATGTATTATTTACTTTTGGAAACTGTATTGGTCAATGTTTTATCTTTGTATTTTATTTAAATGTGTTTCTTTGTACTGTTTGTTTCCTTAACGAAATAAAATATAAATAAAATAAAATATTAACGACGTTCAAGCGGCATGGTGGAATAAGCTCCAAATCGTTACTTCAACGGGGAGGCGTTTATAGCGCTTTTACTCTTCTTAAGTAATCTATCTTATAATATATTCGTCGGCGGCACGTACCGCTAGGTGGCGTCGGCGGCGTACTTCTCGCTGCGCAGGAAGTCGATCTGCGTGTAGAGGCGCGGCGCGGGCGCGGCCGGTGTGCGGCGCGGCTCCAGGTCCAGCGCCGCGTAGTGCACGCCCGCTGGGGGGGATATTGATTGATTTTATTATTTCAAATTTAAGTTATTAGTCAATTTTTTAACACTACTTACACATTTTATTTTCAGTAATTAAAATAAGAAATTCTAAGCTCGGGACCGACCTCTGACGTCGTCCGTGCGCACGAGGTTCTTGACGGCGGTGGGGTTGGCGGGCGGCTCGTCGGACTCCGGCGCCACTAGCTGCACGTACTGCGGCGAGGAGGACACCGACTCGGCGTCGGCGTCGGCCGGACGCGCCTCGGGGCTGCGGCGGCCGTCCTCCGAGATCTCGCGCACCGTGCTCAGGTAGTGGTGGTCGTCCTCCGGCTCGGGCGCGTCGGACTCGGGCGGCGACGAGGGCGACTCCATGGACATGTGGAACAGCGTCTGCGAGCCGAGCGGCGTGCGCGGCTCGCGGCGCCGGCGCCGGTCGTCGGGCGAGGCGGCGGCGGGGGACGCGGCGGCGGGGGACGCGGTGGGCGCGCGTGGCGCGTGGCGCGGCGCGGCGATGGCGATGGGCCGCGTGGGCGCGCGCCCGTACGACATCTCCACGTAGCCGTCCGGCGTGGCGGGCGCGCCCGCGTCGCCGACCCGCTCGCCCGCCCGCTCACCCACTCGCTCCCCGGGTCGCATTTCCACGTAGCCCGCGTTGCGCGGAGACATGTCCACATACTCGTCCACGTTGCTGCGCCGCGGCTCCGCGAAGCCGGCGCCGGGCGGCGTCCGGGCCACGATCGTCTGCGAGGGCCACTATAGACGACTTAGTCGATCTCGTCTACTCCGATTGCAGTATACGAAACAGAAACTATAGCGATAGAAAAATGATAATATAGAGTGACATCGGACGCGCGGTACCTTGGGCGCCGGCGAGTTGGACGAGAAGTCGAGCTCCATGAGGTCGTCGGCGGAGGCGCGCGGGTGGTGGTGCGCGAGGTGCGCGTGGTGCGCGTGGTTGTGCGCGTGGTGCGCGTGGTGCGCGGGCGGGCGGCGCGCGCCGGCGCTGTAGGCGCGCAGGCGGGCGGGCTCAGGCCGCGCCGCCGCCGGCCGGGACCCCACGCTGTAGGCGCGCGTGGAGCGCTCCGCCGAGATGTGCGCCGTGGCCGGTTCCAGTTGGTATTCGCTGTGGGGGAACCGTTTTGTTTCATGTTTATCGTTAACGTGGTCTCGATAGTCAGAAGACCGTTTTAAAGAATTTAAAAAATTAAGCTTCAACACCGTCACACCGTTTATTTCATATTTCTTCGATCTCAATCTGTTTGTCATAAATATCTCTAGAATGATTGAGTAGAATGAGAATCTAAGTATATTTATAGCTATAACTTTTAATTTTACCTAAACCTAGGATCGGTGGAAGGCGTTCCGCTGCAGACGGACCCGCTGGAGGAGACGAGCCCGAGCGGCTCGTGTCCGGGCGCCATGGGCAGGTACCCGTCGGGGAAGGTGGCCTCGGCGACGTCCGGCTCGTCGACGCCAATCGACGACGTCCGCGAGTGCGCTATGGAGCTGCCACGCGTTGTCATGCTAATAAATATACAATATCAACTTATACACGACCGAAATATAGTCCAAAACTACGTGTTTACATAAATATACTAATTTTCGAAAACTTCAACTAAATGATACAAAATATTAGTGATCAAGCAAACATTTCATATATTGTAATAATATATTAACAATATGCTACCTCATGAAATCCTTCGACATAATGTCGCAACAGTCCGGCTCCTCGGGTATCCGCGGGGTCCGGTACCATTCCGATATCGAGTCGATGTCGTCGCGCGACGAGTCCAAACCTAACGAGGTAAAAAAATCACACCATTTGCTTAAAACTCATCCGACCCGAGCCAAAAGTTAATGAATGGAAAAAAACTATTCTGTTGCAATCACTATTTTAGTGAGCAATGCGAACGTGAGTACAAAATGTACACACCAATAGGAAGCAGTCACGCGTGCGGTTCGTTGCACGCAATTGGTGATAAAAGATATGCGAGTTCCTTTAGTTCTCAACAAAAAATATATTATAATGTTGTAACGACCACGTGATTTGCAACTAAATTTGGACATAGTTGATATAAAACGTTTAAATATTTCAGTGGAAACAAAATATTGCTTGCTTTTTAATATAGGTAGGCACGGTAGGACGGGCAGAAAAAACACCTGAAGGTAAGTAGTAATCACTTATATATGTATATACGACATTGCCGTCGTAAAAAAAATCTCTGTAAGTCCACAATTGAGTTTTTTCCTACCGTCCAAGTCTGAATCGCGAGGCGGCAGTCGCTCGGGTTCGTAGGACGAACTCGCACGAGAGGGCATCGTTTCACAACGCTTTCTCAACGCGCTCGAATCTGAGGACAAAATTATTTTATTGTAGATTAATTTTTTTAACAATCATGCATTATATTCCACTGCTAAATCTATTCGAAAGTAGCAATATATTAAATATTTGATATTACTTGTTTTAACACCATTAATAAGCGTGTCCTGGCCTTAGCTGGAATGTAGCTGGTAAATAACTAATTCTGTCAAATTCCAAAGATATTAAGCACCAATTTATAATTAACAAATAAATTGACAGTATCACATATGTTTTTGTTATTGAACAAGTAACCCAATAAAAAAGGACATATGAATAAGAAGTACAATAAAACCTCGGTGATACGACATCAGACAGCATAGGCGGTCTATTTATGGTCGGTGGACTCTTATTACGTTTCTTTATCCCATGTTACTTTATAGGATAATGAATGATATAGTACTTGTGAACAAGTTCGTCAATATGGGATTGACGTCTTCTTATAATCCGACAATCAATTTGCTGAACGTTTATCGGATTACCGAGGATCTGTTGTTGCAAAAGCACTATCACTGTGGAAACATTAAAAATTTAAGGAGAAGACATCATGACACTTAATAGAATTGGTTTTTAGTAAATATATGAGCTTACGGGGAGTGACTCATGGAATTTACATAGTAATATAAATAGGTACCTTGTTATGAGTTTAATAAAAACGAAAGGTGATAAGTATTAAGTTTTGGGAACATTCAATATATTACAAAATATAGTAATAATTATGTACATTTGAATATTGCAATGATGCATTTGTGAAAATTTTAAGCAAAATTATATCTAGTTAAATCTTAGGGGCAGTTTATTTTTTTAAAATAGGACAAACAATTACATCTAAGTGAAGATATGTTGAAGAAAAAAACATGCAAAATAAAACGTTATAAATAAATATTTATTATAATAACAATAACGGCAAGAGAAAAAAACGCGTAACATAATTCAAGCGCATGCATTCACTGCTCCAAGCTTGTATCTCTTCTATCTCAAACTTCAAGCGAACACATACCGCAAAGTAAATAACCATAATAACATACAGAGTCGCCAGTTTGCAAAACATTTTCATAATTAATTAGTTAACTTTTATATCTAGTGATAGATAAATCTCTCATGCGTTTATCCGTCTGGCAACTCTCGAGTTAGTAAGGATGCGCGATGCGTTGCGAGTTACGTAAAGCGGTGTCGTTTATACATACTCTTCGTATGCGCCGGCGACAGTTTCGGAAACCTTTGACCAGTGCTCGCTCGTCTGCAGCCCGACGACTTCTTCGTTGGGAATATGTCCTTTCCGTTGACGATTTTACACGACGAATGAATCAATGATTTCTCTAGAATCGCTCTATCCAATTCGTCTCCGGTCAGTGGGGTGGACCATGTCCTCGTGTGACCGATCTTGGGCGGTTCTTGGAATAACGAACAGCCGGTGGGCAACGAGTCGGTACGGTTGTGTTTTTTGAGCCTCACCGGGAGATCGATGAGTTTGTCAGTCGTTAGTGTGTTATTCGGCGGTTGGTTTTCGGCTGAGGAAAATACAATGAGAAGCGACACGTAAACATATGGCACCAAGCGTCACCCGGTGCGATGGTTGGTTAAGTGATGGGAGACGATGGTGTCTCGATTATGAAACTCATAACTTTTGGAATAACAAACAAACTTCTTCCTCATGCCACAGCTATTAATAATTATTTAACAAAGCAAGTAATTAAATGACACGATTGGCATACGCTAGTTTGTAGTACTTTTACTAATTTAAGCTTAGTTGGATTAAGAAGTGAATAAAATGTAATGTCCGAATGATGACAGTACATTTGAAGAAGCGAGTTAGATTTGCATTACTAATAAAAAAAAACATATATGTGATCCAACTGTGGCCTTGGAGTGGAATTTTATTGGTCATTAAACACAGCTATTTTTCAAACATAAATAAGATTTCTTTGAAAAAACTTACTTTTTTACAGTTATCTAACAATAAATATAACCAAGATACCATCGTCCGTCATATGTTAAAATATTTTACAAAAACATGGCAACACTATCACACATAATTGTTGCCATATTTTAATGTTTGTGTTTATGTATGTATTGTAAATGATATCTTCACACCAGACAGTACACTGGTCAGACGACAGAAAACCATCACCGATTCATGCAGACGATATTAAACCTTACGACATTGGACGACAAAGCCCACAATATTTCGACAGAGTTGTACATGCGTTAAACGTTTTACATAAAAAAGAATCAGTTCTAGCAATACAAAGACAATTCTTTTGTTACAAAGTTTATTCTTTTTTTTTATGGCCTAGGAAGACGGATGAGCATATGGGCCACCTGATGGTAAGTGGTCACCAACGACATTGGCAATGGCATCGTAAGAGATGTTAACCATTGTTTACATCACCAATGCCTACCAACCTTAGGAACTAAGATGTTATATCCCTTGTGCCTGTAATTACACTGGCTCACTCACCTTTCAAACAGGAACGCAAAAATACTGCTGTGTTGCGGTAGAATATCTAATAAGTTGTTAACCCAGACGAGTTTGCACAAAACCCTACCACAAAGTAGCTTATTTGAATACTATCAATAAAACTGGAAGTTTTTTTTTGTAAATACAAAGTATCTATTTCATACATTATATCAGGGGCATCAGGTATCAGTGATACCAGTCTTGTTTGCCAGCCATACCAGAGCTGTGATGTGGTTGCGATAAAAACTCTAACATAATGTTAGAAATCCATAACACATAACGCAAATGTTTAAACTTTTAAAGAGGTTGTATAATTTTAATTATCTATATATTGTTTCTAAACACAATACCTTTGAAGGCTATCTCTATAAAATAACTGTTTTCATTTATACGAATAAGAATTAGTTATTAATATCAGTGTTATATTATAGACAAATAACGAATCGTATAGTTCAAAGATTACGCAGATCAATAATTACTTCTTTTATTTTTATGTATTATTTATTCAACTTAAACAGTCAAAGGATAATTTTTTTAACTTAATTCATGCATAAATAACTTGGGAAACCCTAAACTGACACTTAAAGTTTTAGTTTAGGGTTTTAGAAAAAAACAGTCCAATGAATCCACTAAGTTTGGTAAATAACATGACAAACTCTAGTTGTCTCAAAGAAGGTTGCAATCATATCACTAATAAATAAACCTTTCCACCTCATATATAGATAAATTTAAATATATTTAGTAGTTTAGTAAAACCCTCCAGTTATAATAATGCGATGGTTCGTTATTAGTCGTTAGTTTAATGACAGGCATATTAATAATTTTCGCCATTACCATGGCTTATTCGAACATCCTTTTATTCCAAAAAAAAAATACCGTTAGTAGTAAAACACAATATCGAAACATAATAAAAAAAACACGGAGCGCTCAAATTGGATATCATGCTTTGGGTTAAATTAATATTTATTTATAATTTAGTAAACACTTATTGAAAACAAATATGGCGTACGATCGATCATACATAAGAACACAAAATTCGAAGATTATAATACATATTGCGTTATAGAGAAGTTTAAAGTAAATATAAGTAAGACACGATAATAATGAAGAGGGATATGTTTCAAAGTAAAAATAAATAGCAAAATAAAAAGAGTAATGATAATGTATCTAGCGAATGGTCGTCGATAGAAGAGAGAAACCGATGATGATAATTTACAATGTATACCGTGTATCCTCTTTGATTTATCCACAAGTATAATACTAATTATGAAAGCTTTTTGTACTGTCAACAGAAAAAAATAATTTAAAGTCGTCATATTGCCATATATGACATGACATCCAATAAATCATCATCATTCCCGTAAAAGAATCTCGAGCGAACCTGATCGATGGATTAAATTTCATCGAGCAAACGTAAGGAACGAATGAATGAATGAATATTAGAATAAAAAACAGAGGATACAAGGTACGATAAGTTAGAATGAAACGAGATTTTTCACGACAACACCGTATCGGCGTTATCGCATATTTCGTTGCACAATATCCTACCGTTCGTCGCCGTCAGGGGCGCTATCGCCGCAGACGAGTCGTCTATGGAGTGGGTGGCAGAGGCGCACACGCATTGTCTCATACACGAGCCAACACAGAGGCCCTTGTCTGCAATAGATTTAGGCCGATATAGCTGTTATGTGCATCGGTTATAGTATATTTTCGGTTGGCCGTGTTCTCATTACCCTGTGTGAGTTCGCGCCACACGCGATGTTACCACAAATGCGGCGTACCTCGTCCGATCAGTGATGCAAGATTTTTTTTATTAGAACTGTTACAATTCCATAGTATATAAAGAAAAAAAAAATTAAAGTACCTACACAATTAGATGATTTTCATAATTGTAACAATTCTAAGAGATATATACATACTAACTACAAAATGTTAGTGACAATCTACATGTTTTATAAACAATTTCAACCCAATATAAAATTCAATTGAAAGCTATCCACCGATCAATATATTATTCGTATCATCATACATTAATAATGTTTTGAATATTGAATACTTGGTGAAATTGTGGAACAAACTTCAAAGACATTCAACGTCTTTCTAAAATTTATTTTTCAAAAGAAAAAAATCAAATAGGCCACTTAAGGCGTCACCATTATTACATAAATACTGGCAGTGTAAGAATTATTAACAATTACTCACACTATGAAAGTGTTGCCAGCCAAAAAAAAAAAAAAAATAAGATCTTCTGTTTTTTTTTTACCTATGATTACAAATCAAATCCCAAAACACTAAAATATTATATATATTTTAGTGTTTTGGGATTTGTGTTACTATTCCTCATTTGATTTTTATAAAAGGAATACATTACAAACATACAATTTTATAGAGGGTTGAACGATGTTACAGGTTGGTATTATAATAAGCGGGCTAACTACACTACAGGAAAAACAACCGTTTATTAACTACAAAAATGCGTGAATCCAACTCTTATTCCGTTACAATCAAATACCAATAGCCAACAAACATTGATCATAAAATAAACTATTGATGGCAATTAATATGACATGAATAATAATGACAAACGGAATAAGATATTCAAAATTGCGCTTAGAGGCTGAGTTTCTACATGATAATTAATATCACTGTCCAATCTACATGAATCTAAATGATCTATGAGAAAACAACAACAAAAAAAACAACATTAACGGAAGCCTCCCAAGTATTTTTTTTTCAATCATGAGCAGTGTACTGTTATATTGAAAATTTTTAATATTGAAATTTAAGAAAAAATAACCATTCACCTTCGCTATACAGCTATTTAAATAACACAATAAAAGAGATAAAGATATTTAATAACCCGATTCCAAAAAACTTATTAAACAAATCATAAAACGAAACACTTTTTCTTCTAACTGTACCTTGTGACGACAAAGATTAAGTAGTAACCTAGAGGTCATTATCCCTTTGAATTTTCCGCGTGAGTCATATAATCATGTACGTCGGTCATCGACCTTTTTATCTATATTTCGAAGGTATCCATCTCACCGTTGTAAATCCCCGCCCGGCCGCGCCCGTCGGAGTACGTCTGCCGCCTCGCGGGAAGCGGATGCGAGCCATCCATTAGCAACGAGTTCTTGGCGGGCACTACGATGTGGTCCTTTTCGTTTTCTGTCTCCTTCGCGCAATTTCTCATGGCGCTGAAATTTTCGAATAATACATTATGACGTTATATTCTTTGGTTATGGAACATTGTTTGGAAACGTTGATTGTGCCTCAAACTGTACGGCCTACTTATAATACTTTCTTATCAATTGCATTTTTAATTTTATTTGATTTGACAAAAACAAATTATGATCTTGTCGAGAGTAAACTTTAAATTCGGAATAATTTCGGTTTACTATTTTAGTTCATTATAAAACATTTGTCACTAAAATTTAACTTCACGGGAACATACAAACTTGGATGAAAAAAGGGATGAATGAACGAGAAAAACAACGAATCCGAGTAAAAAATAATATGGTTGATTTCATGTTTAGTCCAAATTTAAACTAGGTCTCTTTAGTATGACACTTCGTTATTTACTTTGAGAAGAATGTAGTTCAAAATGTACTACATAATATATCAATAGATGGATGTTATAGATATGACACATCAAACGTGGGGGGGGGGGGCGAGAAATGCTGAGTTGGTGACATCAGAGTACAGAAAAAAATCTCTGAATTGTCCTAATATTTTGGTACAGAATACTTATTGTAGATGCAATAGTTGTCAGCCAATTTCGAAGAAGACTGCAACTACGTGCAGGAGAAACGGGTGTGTAAAAGACCGATAGGATGCCAAGAGGGTGTTTCAAGTCCTAGACTCCGTTCTATTACTGTCATTAATTGACAGTTAATCTCAACTAATTTCATTTGTACCCGACCCGGTATTTTCTTCCGGAATGACCTGTTCGACAGCTAAACAGAATAGCCCACAGGAGTAGTCCTCTTGTAGAAACTCTACAATTAAGCCCGTAAATAAACAATTCGAAGGCACTTATAAAAATTTAATTAAAGTCGAGCGCATGTACGCCACTTCGCTCGCGTGTACGTCGATTATGTTAAAACAGTATTTTTTTAAACAATTTAGGAATCACCTAAATTTCCGAGTTTAAAATCGTGTACGTACCCAAAACATTCAAGTTCATTCATAGCGGATTTTGACCTATCGACTCAACTATCCTCTATAATCTACATCGATAACAATAACGTATAATATAAAGTACTATTGAAGACAAGAAACAAACAACAAACGATGTCATTTCTATATGCCGTTGAGATGTCTTAGGAATAAAGAAATTAAAGATATAAATAGTAAAGGCTTGTCAAAAGTTTTGAGCGAAAAAGTTGTCGGAAAATATTGATCGCTTGTAAATGAACTACGAAAATTTTCCACTGGTCTATTGTTCGTCACGTGACAATGAATTCTGCAATCTTACTATAGTTTATAAGGCGGCAAATAAGAGCTCGTTAACTTTTTGATGATATACATATTTTACCTAATTTAGAAGAAACAAAGTGGTCAGAAAAGTAATACAAATATCGATCGTTTTGGTTCCTTATTTCAAGAAACTCGTGAGGTAGCTAGGAAATTGATATTGCAGTCTTCAGCTACCGTAACTTGCAAGTCGTTGCCTTGTTGTTGGACCAAAAGAGTGTGAGAATAAACACTCCTATTGAAAGCTCACACTTGCGCACCATATCTCCTGTGCAGTTGACAATTGATTCAGATGGACGGCGTGGATGAAATATGAACAGGAGGATAACAGTTTGAAAACTCACTGGTATATTGTAGAGTGCATGCTCTGAGCGATGTTCGAGTCGTCCGAATGCATCCACAGCTCGCCGGCTCCCGTCGTCGTCTGCCGACCCACCTCCATGTAGAAGAAACACTCGGAGTCGCCGCACCTGGTAAATAAACGGTCGTTTCACAAACAATGTAGGAATATCGCGGGCTATATGAATTAGCGAGGGTCAGAGTCGAGTTTTACAATTATTTGTTTGTTTAATATATATGCACGCTGACGTATTTGTTGAAATCCTTATTCAAGATATAAGCATGCTTATTTATTAACTATTAAAATCCTAAAAAATTAATAACACGGATACGAAAAGAACAGGCTGAAGAAACTTCAGGTTATTTTGTACAATATCAAACGGAGCAGTACTGTACGACGCAACAGTCTATTATGTCTTGGAACTTATGTGGAATTTTACAGAATAGAGACCAAAATCCTCCACTAAGCTCATGTGTGCTCCACGTTCACACATAATTAGGTAACTATAACTTCTAGTTCGGATCACGTAAATTATGTGAGAGAAAGAGAGCAATGATTAATCTCGTGTTCGGCGTTGAAGAACACCTCAAAATATTTCACATACAAACACATGATACGAATGTATTATGTATCGATTTGAGATTTTTTAATATTCCATCTATTAAAACAATTAAAAAATTAACAGATTGCATCGTAACCAGAACTAAGTGTGGGAATAATTTCAAGCTCAATCGATTGTGTGGCACTGGTTTAAAATACATTTGCAAAATCGATCCACACATAATATCATAAATAGGTATAGATGACAAATGTAAAAGTAACAAATGCAATATAATACGTGATTACAAAACAACATTGTAAATATTAATAGTAAAGGAGACACGAATCATATTCTATTGTTTTTAACTGCGACAATCTGCTGATAAGCATTTCTCTGATTTACACGAAAACATATTTTCAACAAACAAACATCATCGTATTATGTGACATAGCGTCATAGATTATTACGTTGCTAAATAATAGAATAATTAATCGTATATTTATTTAATATATTTTGTCTGACTGCCTTGTTGGTCTAGTGGTGAGAACCCAGAGGTTCTGGGTTCAATTCCCAGGTCGGGCCAATAAACTAAAAAGTTATTGGGTTTTTATGTCAGAAATTCTCAGTAGCAGCCCGACATCTGGAAGTTGGAAGTGTGTACACTCCCGTGCTTTGGAAAGCACGTAAAGCCCTTGGTCCAGCGACACTCTTTCCGGTGGTGTCGGGAAAAAGAGAGTGCACCTGTGTTTGCGCGCACACTTGTGTACTTGTAAACACCACGGAGTTTTCATACAATTAATTAAACTGTAATTCATCTCGCGATCAAAATAACTTACATATGAGTCAAATAAAACTCTGTCACATATGTATAATTATGTATTGTATATCCATTGGATTAAGCTCTACGCTCCATCAATTCGGTAATATGATAGCATGTTATAGTTAAAACAAAATCAATTATAGTTAAACACATGACATTAACAATAAACCAACATAACGAAGCACTTGAAACGTTGTTATCATTATATATCAACGATGAGTCTGGATTAACAGTTAAAAAGAATACGGGATAATCCCTTCTCACTTAATAACGGCCTGTGAATGTCCCACTGCAGGGCTAAGGCCTCTTGTCCTCTTTTTGAGAAGGTTTGGAGCTTATTCCACCACGCTGCTCCAATGCGGGCTGGTGAAATGCATGTGTCAAATTCTTCCTCACGATTTTCCTTCACCGTTAAGCACGAGATGAATTATAACTTACTTTATTTATTATAATTATTACTTCTCACTTACCTTCTAATATTCTTCAAAGAGTATTCGACTCGCTCCGGTATGTCGAGATTACTGATCACGTTGTTCTGACTCTTGATCTTGACAAGAGTGAGTGTCTTATCCGTGAGGCAGAGGTTGTACAGACCCTGGATGTTCTTCGACGCACCCAAGCCTTTCTTCTGTACGTTCACTTGCCACACGTGTTCTGTAAAACCATTCAACATATAAATATTAAAAAAAATAAAACAAAAAAGTTTTTATTTAATGTGCACCAAAAAAACTGCAAAGTTTTCACTCAATCGATGGACTGGAACTGGTTTTAAAATCTTTTACAAGATTGTATAAATTTGAAGCAGTGTTTATAAGACCAATAAAAAATGGTTGTTATTTAAATAATTACAATAGATAATTGATCAGAAAAAAATATTCGTCTTCATGTCCAATTAGATTTGCGATTATTCGTCGGTTTTATTATTTTGCTGTTTGGCTATAAATCATTATCTACACCCTTGGTTCCCAAAGTGGTCCAGGTGGACCCCCAAATATAGCTGCAGGGGTTCTACCGGAACCAGCTAAATTTTGAAAGTGGTCTATGACAAAAAAACTTTGGGAACATATGACCTACATAAAGGTAGATAGTGCCTACTCAGACATACTTGCAAAGAACCCTCAAATGTTAAAAGCCACCACTCTTTAAACAGTTAGCAATTAATATAATCTTAAATTTAGGTAAATAATTACTTCTTAAATAAATTTTCAAGTTTAAAGTTTTCTTAATACTTAATCCAATTAGTTATCTACACTGCTATGTAAAGAACGACTTAGGTTACTTATCAGCACCATTGAATAATGAGTATCGTTAAACAAAACAATAGTTTAACAATTAACTTAAGTATTTTTATAAGTCACAAACGAATGCCGCCATGCGTTGCCATCCATGCCCTTTAGAAAAATGCTTACTAGTTGCGCTGCCTATAAGGGTATTTTTTAAATATAAAATAGAAAGGCAGTTGGGCCCTAAGATATAATGTCCCTTGTACCTTTAGTTCCACTGGTTCACCCTTCGAACCGAAACACAACAATACTAAGTATTGCTGTTTGGCAGTTGAATATATGATGTGTATGGTGGTACCTACACAGCAGACTTGCACAATGCCCCACCACTACGTAAAAATTATCTTTATACTATTTATACTTTCATGATATTGTATATGAATTTCTAAAGTGTTTTGAACTATAGTTGGCAATGTTTGCTGATTTGTTTGTGTATATTTTTCTGACACAGGGTTTTCCCTCGTGGTCAGCATTAATCTCGATTGCGTAATATCTTTGTATATGTATCGATAATACGTAGTAATGCGCACGTCTTCTATGATTTGCACTTTCGTTTAAGATTTTTTAAATTATCGAGAAAAAACTCTTATACATCAAATATTATGAACCTACTCATTACATACTTGATTCATACTATAATATCAGTTATAAAACAAAATGATGAGAACATTTTTTCTGATATAGCCAATGAGAAATCTCCAATAGAAAGGAATAACTCTTTTTTTTTTTTATAGCTCGGGAGAGCAAATGACTCTACTCCACCTGATGGTAAGTGGTAGTAGAGTCCAAACGCGACGACGGCTAGTGCAATCACGAAGAATGATTTGCGCTAGCCGCCCCCACCTTGCCGGCCCGCAAGATGCCTCTTCACTCGTACACCACAGCGTAATTTAATTTACTTGAATTTGGTATTTTGATTTAATTCGAATTAATTTAATCTAATTTATAATCTAATAAATTATTTTTATTGTAATTTTTGTCCTTTTATTATATTCTTTTGCCTTGTATCAAGATCCTTGTTTGGACGAAATATATTAATTTATTTTATTATTCTTCACCCGCGACATTGAGTTGTTTCATTATATTTTTATTAATTATACGCTGGTGGAACCGCAGGGCACAGCTAGTACATATAAAAGTACTATCATCGTTATTATCTATTCTCAATTTTTACGATTATTCGATTCACAAACAGACAATTTTATCCTATACTAGCTGTGCACCGCGGTTTCACCCGCGTATGATTAATAAAAATCTGCCTAGAACCTTCATCGATAAAATGACTATACATACACAACACAGATATTTTTTCAAAAATATTTTTTTTAAATTGGAACCAGTAGTTCCTGAGATTAGCTGGATCAAACAAACAAACTCTTAATCTAAGCTTTATATATTACTATATATATCTACTTTATTTTCGCAATCATAACAATGTTATTAAGGAAACGTTATGTCTTTTTAATCACACACTGGGTTTTTTTACTATATTGATATTTATTATTCACAATTATATACTTATGCGATGTTCGTCTTCATACTCTAAATACTGAGCCGATTGCAATGATGTATGAAAATTCTTTGCCTTTGTCCTAGAAAACTGTCTTATATTAGATTATCCCGGAAATTAGTGCCGTGTCAAGCCAAAGTCTTCACCAAAGACGATGAAGGCACGCTGGTTTTTTAGTGGGTATTCCGGCGCTTTCAGCACCGGCGAGCCCCACATACTCCCTCCCCCACTCCATGTGGGAGAAACGCGTAAATGCGTTTTTCCAACGAAATAAAAAAAAACCTGCCCTAGGTACTAACTTCTTATATCCGTATAATCGATACGCCTTTTAATAATCGAACTGTTACCCACACAGGTTTACAAAAACCTATCACCACCTACCACCAACCAATTAGGTACCACCAATTAGGTACTTATAATAAATGCATAAAAAGCCGAGATGACCCAGTGGTAAGAACGCGTGAATCTTAACCGATGATCGTGGGTTCAAACCCGGGCAAGCACCACTGAATGTCATGTGCTTAATTTGTGATTGAAATTCTGTCACGTGTGTATTCCACCAACCCGCATTGGAGCAGCGTGGTGGAATAAGCTCCAAACCTTCTCATCACAAAGAGGAGAAGAGGCCTTAGCCCAGCAGTGGGACATTCACAGGCTGTTACTTACTTACTTAGTAAATGCATATTCTATTCGATTCAACTCTTCTAGGTATTTCAAATAATAATTAGGCACACGGAAAAAATCGTGAACAACAAGTATTATTATTATTATGAAACAAATTTTCTAAGAATAATAACACTGATTATTATAGGATACAGGTAGTAAAAACATGTTTTTAAATAATATTTTAACACGATTTACGTGAGAACAATAAAAACATCTCGGATCAAAGCCAAGAAAGGTATCGAAAATTTACTTGTGCTAAATATTTAATATCATAATTCTTTATAAAATATACTTTATTAATAATTTTACTAAAACGATCTCGTAACAGGAAAAAAAATAACCTAATCGTAATGATATATTATCGTCATAGACTTCACGATCTATACGGTCGCGGGACTTCCCAGTTTCGTAGAAGACATAAATAATATCTAATGTATAGAGTGCTATAGACTTTTAGGAGTTCGAAATCACCATAACAAAAAGCAAATTTTGAACTTTAAGATGTAAACTATAAAGGTTATTATTGGTCATAGCCAAGTTCAAGGTCGTTATAAAAGTAGGCGGCACGAATGTTATTGGCTAAAATGTTGTACGAAAGTTTATTTTTTTTTTAAATTTTAAAACCGAAATGTACAGATTAAATCCAATGTTATGTGAGTATTTTTAATTTGAGTTCTTGTGAAATATACTCAAAACTATTAACAGTACGTAATGTAATAAAAAATCTCAAAACAATTCCATTACAAGTACATGACTATGCAAACAGTTTGTAGTAAAAACAATTAGAACAACTAACATTACCACAAAAAAAATTATATTATATTGACTTTTTATGTTTCAATTTATTAAAAAAAAAAAACTAAATAATAGTTTAGTACAAATTTACTGTCAAGTGATGTCAAATGTCAAATGATCTGTCATAATGATCATAATAGAAGTTTATTCGCATTATCTAAGTACAATCAAGAGGTCAATGACATGGCTGCCTTGAGATCTCTGAGAGTATGTTTCCATCATATTATGACTTATTGATTCCACATAAACCCAAATTTAAAGAGATATACACTGTATACCATTGAATTATGATTGATATCAGTATGTAAATAATTAGGTAATTAACTTGAAAAAGTTAATTAAAACACTTTATAGGTACAAATCATATGAAAACTTATTTATCATGTAACTTTTTTAGAAAAAAATTTATAATGTAGGTAATTTTTTCAATATATAATATGTATGATAATATTGAGGTATTTATAATTGATTTTATTCATTATATAATGTAATGTTCTTTGATCTTGTGATCTCATTTTCACTATGGGAGATAATTTATATTATACAGAATGAAAGGTCTATAAAAAAAATTAAATAACATTAATACAACCATGTAATAATTATGTAAATACATCAAACGAAATAAATAATATATTTTAAATTACTTTTACTATAAAAATTGTCATGTATTGCTATATTTTAGTGACACATATCTTTTAATAAGCCAAGATGACCCAGTGGATTGAACATAATATGGATCATAACCAAAGATTGAGTTAAAAAACAAACAAGAACCATTACATTGAACTTTCAGGTGCATATTTTATTAGCGCATTATTTATATATCTTGTATTCGGTGAAGTAAACAACACATTTGCATACAAACATGCATGAAACTTGCATGTTTAGACACACGACTGTTCAATGCCCAGCATTGATAACCAGTACAAGACAAAGAAACTGTAAACTACTTTAAGAGTTCAATGTTGTTCTGCCTTGGATCATCTTATGGCTTATTACACTAAAAATTCAAGTTAAAGTTACAATTCATAATTTTCATATAAATATATTCGAAAATAAACATACCAAATGCATTCCACATATCAAAGCCACAGATAAGTACTGAATAGATATAAGTACTGCATAAACAACAATTAGGTACATGTTATTTGCATGTAGTTAATTTCGATGTTTGGATTAAAAAACTGCTTGATAATTGATTTGTTTTTGTCCTCATATGAGTCATAGGTTTTTGCAGTGCCAACAACAATGCAGATATTTACAATAATAAGGAATTTTGATAAATTATTTGGTAATTAAACTGATATACCTTGCTCTTTGCTCAGTATACATTTAAAGTATATTATAAATATATATAATAATTTAAAAAAAAAATCTGTAGAATTAATTCTTATCCATATTTTCATTCAGCCTACTTACTCACTTTAATAAATTTGATCTTTAATATCTATACTAATATATAAAGCTGAAGAGTTTGTTTCTTTGATCTGGCTTATCTCAGGAACTACTGGTTCAAATTGCAAAATTATTTATGTGTTGTATAGTACTTTTATCAAGGAAGGTTCTAGGCAGATTTTTATTCATTATATTTTTATTTATACACGGTTGAAACCGCAGAGCATAGCTAGTAGAGAATAAAAATGTAGTATTTTGATTATAACTTAAATATTATTTGTATTTCCACATAAAATAAAAATAGGCTAATAAATTAGGTATTACTGATAAAAATATATGTTCATCTAATAGCAAATATATATATGGATTGTATCTTTGCCTGTACTTTTATATTTATTTTGTTTTTTTAATTTTTAGCTATATAAACAACAATAATAATCAGTCTGACATTCCCTCACAATAATTTTTAATAGAAAATAGATTTAATTTTGTATAATTTAATTTTAAAATTATTACGAAGATTTCTATACAACTAACTTTAAATTCTCATAACGTTTAGATGTTATTTTGACATTATAATATAATATAGTAAGTAAAAAATATTTCAAATGTTTACATGTAAAACTTTTTCAATTATGTATAAGAGGTATATATTATATTAAATGCATAATTAAAAAATGTATTTTAATACTAAATGTTAATGAGTTATTCAGTAATCAGTACTGCATGTATAAAAAAAAACAAGAAAAAATTGGTATGTACCTAAATTTTGCACAACAATTTAATGATTTCCATTTTTTTATAGATAAGAAAAAAACTCAAGATAAAAATAAATAATACTAAAGTTAGAGCATACTAATTGCTGCAATTCTATAAATAAATAATTTATCACACTTACGTATGGGGTGGAGTAGCTCCTCACTGGCATCATCTGACCTAAACTGCTTCAGGATAGCTGTAAGCCAAGCATGGAGATCCACTTCATTCTCTGCCACTATACATAATTGCTCTTCCTTAGTGAATAATGCTATCACATGCTTCTGTTTCAGGTCCAACCTCCTGGTTATGTTATAACAACTTTTTAGAGGCAGCACTCGACGTGGTGCTGCCCCAGAACGAAATTTCTTCTCAGATTCATAGTACTCCAACCTGGCTGAACTTTCCGATGTTTCCGCCCGGAGTACGAAGTACTTCTTCTTCATGGTTTTCAACTTCCGAAGGTGGCCTTGACGCACTACCGCGCCACCTTCTGCCATCGCAGCCATGTCAGCGCCTCCGCATCAGCACTGGCACAAACACGACGGATAACCTTGAAGTTGTTTACGCACCGTGATGAAAGTCACTCGTCTCACCGTCGACGCGACTAAAAATACGTACTATCTCTTTTCAATAGTGCGTAAATAGTAAAGCGCTCGACAAATCGAACGGCGTAACTAATTCGCGTTCGGATAAGTCTTGCAGGCGCCATATGACTGCTTAAATCAAACCACTACGATCCACGAACGAGATAACGGCAATAACTTCGCAGCAATGCGGTGCAAATATCAAAATACAACAACAAACGCTTTTCAATCCATAATTTGGTACGCTCGCTATTACACTCGGTCATTCACAGATACACGAGTTTAGAAAGAGATAAAATCATTCATAGTAAACGTAATCCGCACGCCCTTCCGTAGGAACGCAGGGCATGGAAGTCACGCCGTGGTCATGCCTTCGTGCGACATCAAAACAATAAATTTTACGCGCTATTCTGCACTCTGTCAAAACCATATAATTTCGAGAAATGAAACAATAAATTTACACGAAATCGTTTTTATGTTATGCACTTGATTTATAAAACTCCTGTATTTGCGCGTCGTTTTTTATTGGTTCCTCGCTATTGCGTGTCATTTATTCGAACGACGATTACGAGAAAATAGTGCCGTAATGATCGGATACACTGACCTACATGTTTATGGGATTAAGTAATAATCTTTAAAGTTTTATATTTACATTTTATTATATCTGTTTTCATTAAAATTACTTAAATATAACATATCACAAAATATTATGGAATTATTATCAAAAGGTTTAGTCTACTAAATTACAAATAAAGTCTTAAAACAAATAAAATATCATTTAAAAAATTCATATTTTTCATAAATTACATATCGTGTTCAATTGCCGTTATTATAAAATTATTTGTATTGCTTAGCAATAAATATTTAATAAATGAACGAAACCTTGTATCCGATTTGGGGTTTTAATATTTTGTCATTGACAACACTTCCTAAATATGTCGTCCTCTTTTGTGTCCGTCATTCATTCATTCATTTACTTGCTAAAAAAGGTAGAGAACAGAAACGGGAAATGTTGGCAAATTAGTACTGATAAATACGTGTAATAGTTTTGTTTTCTTATTTGAGCTTACAATTATTATAAAAACTGCGTGGTTTTCATATTTGGTTTAAAGGCTCGCGTAATAAACTATCTGTTTACATAGTGAAAAAGCATTAACTCCTTTGCCGTGAAAACCATATTCGTAGCGAAAGGACAGTTTTTGTGACAATTTCGGTGTTTTGAATGTTCGGTGATGGTATTTATGGACCGTATCGCTGTACAGTTATCAGATATTCGCGGGTGGCCAAGAAGTTTCTGGCATAACGTCGCATAATGTCGAATAGATTTCGTCCTGTGTAAACAGTAAAGTTGCAACAGTCTACCAACACTTGTGGTTTAGAAGTTTTGCAACCATCATTAGAGCGTGAAAACCGTGTCAAGCGCTCTAGGAGATTTGGATTTTATCAAAGAAAAAAATAATAAAACAAATACAAGCACCTTCTTATTAGATCATATTTTTTTGTTTAAGTTCGAAGACAATGGGACATAGAGCATAATTGAGAAGGTATAGTAAAATGTTAAATGAATGCCAAATCTTTACGCACTTCTAAGTACATTTTTTATAAAAAATGAATAATAAAATTTCAGACATATTATGGCATCCGGTACTTCCTCTTTGGAAAGCAATGGGAGTAATGGTAAGTTGCATTCTAATAACATAAACATTGCTTGGGAGTTAAAAAAGTTTGCTAACTGATTATTTAATTACAAGCCTTTATATATCTCATGGTAAAATTACAATACAAAGTGATATTATAAATTATAATGTCAATATATTTTGAAATGTTTTAAAGTAATAGGCTTAAAACTAGTTTAAAATTTGGTTGTAAGATTGATTATTTACTGTTGAAGTTATATAAATCCTTATAAAATAAACTACTGAAGTAGATTGATTTCTGAACAGTTCTTAGCCCTTGTGTATTTTGTCGCTGTAATAAAATAGTAATTGTTTAAATTTACAAGTTTAATGATTAATTGCGACAAATATCGTTTTTGCTTACTTCTTATATAAATAAAAAAAATACTTCAAATATATTCCTAAAAGAAAATTATAAATTTACTTGTTTTAATATATTAACACCTTTTATTATTTCTTAATCTAATTCAATGCCTATGAATATAATTTATTTACCCAAGTAACCCAAGATATTCATTAAAGCCAAGTTACATAGACTGGGTGTGTTTAAACTAAAAAAAAATCAAAGAGGCAAACTTATGCAATTCAAATTCAAATATCTTTAATCAATATTGAAGTGTTACACTTTCTTATTGATTGTCATAAATCTACCATCGGTTCGGTAATAAACACCTCAGACCTGAGAAGAACCGGTGAAAGAAACTCAATAAAATATTTTTCATATCATGTTCTAAGGTGATGAATTTTTATAAGTAGATAAATACATATAAATTCAATTCAATAATTTAAAAAACAAATAGCCTTTTTTATTACCGTATTCTGTAGTTACTAATTCAGTGAATATTATAATAATAATTTTATTACTTGGTAGAATTTGAGAATGAAACAACCACATCTACATAGTGTCAGTCGACAATAAATACTTATTAACTATATTACTATTTAATAGACTTGTCTAAAATAAATAATCGCACCCAATTAAATTGTGTTCAATGCAATTTTAATTATTTAAATTGAATCTCGAATTGCGTGATGAAAAATGTTTCTACTTATGTGAATCCTTGTTCTAGAATCAATATCCCATAGCTATGTGAGCAATGAACGTCACACGGCTACACAAATAACATCTCTACCGCTGCCGATCGAATATGACGTGCTCTCTTCATCACAATGCTATGACAAGTCAAACTACTCCAGCCATACGCACGCTATGAGCGCGCCCTACGAGCTGGGACAGTATGACGTCATCAACAAACAGGCCAATGAGACCCTGAAGCAGCAATGCGAAAAGGCACTTCATGATTTAAACCAGTTGAGACGACAGCACTCGGAGACATCGAGGAGGTGCGAGCATGTTATGAAGGTGTGTTTATTTATTTCTTAATTTATAATTCGAGCAGATGGGCTTATTGATTGTAAAAAACTATATCATTATGATATGAGATGTTATATCACCTAAACCTGCAACTTATAAGTACTAATATTTTTATTCATGTAAAGTAATATCAATTTTATGTCCCAATGTTGGGCAGAAACACTTCACTTAAGGTTTGGAGCTTTTTTAACCATGTACTCGCATTTGGATTGGTGTCCATGGTAGATAATTTTTTAATATATGCCATACATAGGTTTTCACCCAGTTTTTCCTTCACAGTTGCAAGATCAATTAATTATAATTATTATAATTTGGTAAACAATAACTTAACAGGTATTTGGCCAAATTTTAACTTGCTATCATCGGCTCAGATCCATTTGAGATCCACTGAGAATACTATAGGTTGTTGCATTTTAGGCGGTAGGCCTTTGTGTAAGCCCATAAGTGTAGGTATTTTTTTTTTTATTGTATATGTAAGCAGACGAGCACATGGCCATCTGACGGTAAGCGGTCACCAACGCCAATAGACATTGGCTTTGTAAAAGATGTTAATCATCGCTTAACTTAATGCTTGGGTATTAAGATGTTATGTCCCTTGTGCCTGTAATTACACTGGCTCAATAAAAAAAGTACACAACTACTGCTGTTTTGCGGTAGAATATCTGGGTGGTACCTACCCAGCCAAACTTGCACAAAGCCCTACCACCGAGTAAAAATAACATCTAAGTTCACAACCTTGATAGTATATTGGCGATGTAAGCGATGGTTAATATTTCTTACGAGGCCAATGTCTCCGGGCAGTGGTGCCCAGTTAACATCAGCTGGCTCGATTGCCAGTCAGCGAAGCTATTCAATAAAAAAAAACTCATTTATTATAAAATACTGTTTTGTTACATTTCAAAAGTCATTCATTTAAATAAAAATAAATACGAATGAAAAATATTTCATTCAAGCCAAGCCATTATACTCTGCAATCATAATTATCGTAACCGTTTCGATGAACTTAGAAGCGGAGTGAATATTAATTTTTAGTTCCACTTCTATTCAGAGCAAAGTGAAGCTATAGAAAGTAATGTTTGCAACTCTTTGCTATTCAACGAAATTTGCGTTTCAGAAATTAACTTCGCAAAAAGCAAACTTAACCCACTGACCTATATATAATTGAGAGTGTATTCACAGCTTCGTCGAAAAGTATTAACGTTTTTTTTTTTTCATTTTGTATGACTTCAGAGCGATATGAAATACTTTTTCAAATAGCTCATTAAAAAATAGGATAGAAATTTCGACTTTCTGAAACACTTTACGTGAACTTTCAGAAAACTCGTTACTTTCTAGCTATTCAAGACTCGTGAGTTACGGATTTAACTTGAAATTCGTGAATGAATGGTTTCTTGATTGCAAAATATATAACGATTTTTTGGATGTTACACCAACTATATTTTAGTATTAAAAAAAAATTATATACTTACTAATAACTCTATAATAATATCTCTATTTATAAAAATTACTTTGAATGTTAACAAAAATCAACTATAACGACAAATAGCCTTTGACAACGTAATTGTATGGCCTACGCACAAATTCGCGCCAAATTCGCGCGTAAAAGTTGTATATTCTGTTTCTGTGACCGTGTGACGGGAGATTTTCTTTTTTATATATGTATATTATGACAAAAGTAGGTTACATAGTGACGATATAATATAATTTCAGTAGTGTTTTCTCGCAAGAAATTTATATATACTTAGTTTTTTTTTCATAAATTTATATACATTTATTAATAAGCGTACCTACTATATATCTGCGTTATTATTGTCGTCAGGAATTGGAGTACTTTCGTGGTCAGCATCGGGCAGCGATGAATCAGTTAGAAGTTTCCGCGCAGGAGGCAAGCAGCCTACGCGGCAAGTATGGCGACTTGCTCAATGACAATCAACGGTAATAATAATAAATGTTATTTTTTTACGTGGAATTAATGTATTGAGATTTCCTTAAAAATCTGGGTTATATTTTCAATTATAAACACGAAGATAAATAACTATTGTTTTTTTTGTGGCAAATTCTGGCTTTTATAATCTATAAGGATTATATAAATGATAGAAAGGCTTGGAGTATTCGTGGATATTTATACAAGACAAAGAAATATAATTGTATTTCATTACTGCATGTCATTGTTTTTTTATTGTTAAAAAGAGTAACTGTACTGAATTTCTTCCTCTACATTCCTAACTGATGGTAGCTTTATATTAAAATAAATTTAAAAATAGCAATTCAAAAGCGCTCTTGAGAGTTTACTTGAAGGAAGCATATTTTGACTTTTTTTATTATGTTTATTAAGTACTAAATCACTGGATGAATTATGAATTAAATTGAATTGGAGAGGTACTACTTCCTGCCGGGTTTCAGTTAACTAACTAGAACGCTTAAAAATCTTGTAAAATCACGTTTCGAAAGTGCTTAATTTTATGAAGTATGTATATATAAATTTGTCATAATATAATATTTATTTTAGACTCGAGCGCGAAGTACAGCACCTGCAGCAGAGCAGCACCGCAGAGGGTTCTGACGCACTCGTCCATACACTCAGGAAATACGAGGCTCTCAAGGAAGAGTTCGATTGTTTCCAAAAGAGGTTTCTATTATTTAATAAATAAGTATTTAAAAAATAAACCTTTGACTTGAAAATAAGATAAATTGTTGTTAAAATGCAATGTTACATAATACTATGCTACTTGTTATTAAAACAATTATTACATTTTGGTTCTAGGTATGACGATTTAATAGAAAATCACAACGCCACTCTAGAGAACCTACGAATCGTACAAGAGGAAAATAGTAGGTTAAAGACACAATGCCACGAGTTGACACAGGAGAGGAACGCCGTGGTACGTGCTTATATATTAAATTCTAGATATGTAAATATCATAATTAAACATTTTAATATATCCTGTTGTACATTTGCGAGCCTTTTTTCTTATTAAATGATAAAAAAAATATATTTTATAGCATAGAAAGGCGGCCGATCATATGGGCCACCTGATGGTAAATGGTCACCAACGCTCATACATTGGCATTGAAGATATGTTATCCATCGCTTATATCGCCAATGCGCAACCAATCTTGGAAACCAAGATGCTAAGTCCATTAAATTAGCGTAATTAGCATTCGTTCAGCGTACATTATCTTTGGTATTTATAGTTAAAAATAAACAAAAAAAGTAATCGAATTGATATGAATAATTTTTCAGATACGGGAACGAAACGCTCTGAAGCAGCAAGTGGCGAGTGTGGTGCGGCAGTGGGAGGGCGGCGTGCGCGAGCGGGCCGACATCAAGCGCCTCACGGACGAGCGGAACGCCGCCATGGCCGAGTACACGCTCATCATGAGCGAGAGGTGAGCCGCCCGCGGTACTGCGTGCTAAGAGAGAGAGGGAGAGAGAACTAAACATGAGAGAGAGAAACATGATTTCCAATATGTATTTTCTAATACGATTCTTAGTGAATACCAGTATGTTCTTACTTATAAGACTAGTCTAGTGTTCAGTATTAATACCGAGAGGTTTCTTATTAAAGTATCTATGAATCAGTATGTTAAAGGCCTGCTAATGTCTTAAAATTGGACAAATCCTTTATCTCCTGTCGAGCAGAAGATTCTGAATTGTTTTCCTATGAACTGCTACTGTTGTAACATGCCTGTAATCTTATGTATATAGAAAGCAACATGCTTCCTTACGGTCTCGATCCAAAACAATCAACAATCGAACAAATCAGGCAATATTTTTCTAATTCAATATTATGTTACATACCTATAATTTGTTTTGCCAGGATTTTCGTGTTGGTCTAACTCGTTAGGAAGACCTTCTCGTAACGACGTGAGCCATATAAATAATTTATCGGCTATTTACTATGGATGTTGTAAATCGTTGTCAAATAATATATTTATTATTAACGCAGAATATGTTTTGCAACCGATACGGCAACATTGCCATATTATATAGCCATAGTAGGTGCCATAAATTTCCCCTCTCATCGTGTCGACGATCGTCCGTTAATCATCTAGAGCAGTATAGAGCAGGAGTTAGTCGGAAGCGGGGAATGTGAAAATGCTCAGGGCGTATTACAGGGACACGGTGCACAAGGAGATGGAGAAGCTGTCGGACGACCTGCAGGCCGCGCTCAAGCGGGTGGCGGCGCTGGAGGCCGCGCTGCAGGCCTCGCGCGACGAGCAGCGCGCCACCGCCCTGCAGGTGACCACACTTGTTACTAATGTACTTCGGAACTGGATATAAATAAATTAATGGTTATGTGCATTACATTATGTAACCTTAATCCTACTATATAATGTTATGCATATTTAATTTTATATATTTTGTGAAAAAGAATACTTGAGTTTCAATTTATATTCCAGTGCTAAACCTGTTACATGCGTATTGTCACTTATTGTACCTCCCTCGTACTCAGGCCGAGAGCCTGCGCCGGGAGATAGAATCGGCGTTGGTCGACCGTGATCGCGCTATCAAGGAATGTACCGACTTGAAGACTCCACAAAACACATCTACATTGGGCAAATCGAGGTCAGCTATTCGTTATATTAATATTTCATTTTTTTTATTTTTACCAAATATTTTTCACTATTTTTTTTTGCTTCATCGTATCTAATAAATTTCATCTAACAAATTATTTTATTTACATATTAATAATCCCTTCTGTTATACAGCAGAGTTACAGAATTTAAGCAGAGGTATTCATATAAATATATACAAAATTTCAAATTCAAACTTCAAATATCTTTATTCAATGTAGAAGTGTTACACTTTCTTATTGATTGTTATAAATCTACCACCGGTTCGGAAATAAACACCTCAGACCTGAGAAGAACCGGCGAAAGAAACACAACAGAATTGCCATATCAGATTTAATTATTTTATTTGATTTCCACAGACAAGATAATTCTGCATATCATCACTTGGGCCTCTCGAGTGGAGTCGGAACTGATGGTTTTCTCAATGGACAGCACTCCAACGATCCCTCAATGGATAAATTGCAAGGTATTTTTTTACATTTAACATTTTATGGCTATTTGGATATTAATGTTTATTTGGTTTAATACAGAAATTTGAAAAAAATATTTAAATGGCAAGTGTTTGTATCGAAACTTTTTTAGAAAGAAAGCTTCTTGCTATTAAGGAGTCACAAATGTCCTTGAAGTTGGCATAGAAAAAATCCAGGGTCAAAAAGACAAAACAATAGTGCCGACTATTGTTGTATTCAAATTATTTGTGCTGAGCCTATTTGGCCTTGGGCTTCTAATAAGCTTTCCTAAAATACACCCATTCCAACAGTTTACGATTTTTACGGTTATTATTACGGTTGCTCCTCTAGGTCTGGTGGGCATGGCGGTGGACGCGGCGGAGGCCGAGCGCGTGGACGACGTGGAGCAAGCCAACCAGGAGATCGAGCGCCTGCGCGCGCGCGCCGACCGCCTGCAGGCCGAGCTGCACGACGCGCACCGGGAGGCCGAGGTGCGGCCGCGACCGGGGGGGGGACTCGTGTTGAGAGCTTGGAAAATAATTGCATGTATGTTTTAGGTCTCAAAACGAAGAAGAGACTGGGCTTTTTCGGAAAGAGACAAGCTGTTGCAAGAACGAGAGAGCGTTAAAGCTCTGTGTAATCGATTGAGAAAGGTATTGTACTCGTTGAGTATAAAATATAAGGTTCATAATATTGTGCTCATCGTATTATGTAATGCATGTTTGTAAATAACAATATTATTTGCAATATTAAAAACGTGCTACAATGCCATAATAATCGTAATGTACATCGGCGCAGGAACGCGACCAGATGGTGGGCGAGCTGGCGGAGGCGCGGAGGCACGGTGGCAAGAAGGACAAAGAGGGGCGCAGCACGCGCGCTCGCTCGCACGACGAGCACGCTCGCTCCGCGCACCGAGACTCCGCCGACGTGCAGGTACTGCTTCTGGATTAATTAATATTATATTAAGTCGTGTCAGTATCATAATAGTGACAGGGAGTAATAAAATTATGTTTTCAATGTTTCAGGACTTCGAATGGGAAATAATCGACGTCGAACTGAGCGGTCCGAGCGCCGATTTGGGTCTCGAGTTGTGCGGCGGCCGAGACGAACCCTGCTACCCCAACGACTTCAGCGTCTACGTCGCCTCGGTCAAAAAGGGCTCCATCGCCGACGGGAAAATTAAGTGAGACTAAAACTATGCAACGTTTGCATAATCATCATTTCAAATATGAGAATATTATTTTTTGAAATAGTTCGACATGAATAGTTATAGTTTTAAAAGCGTATCTGACGCACTCGGTGGGTGGCAGGGCGCGGGACCGCGTGGCGGCGGCGGGCGGCGTGTCGGCGGGCGGCGTGTCGGCGGGCGGCGCGTCGGCGGGCGGCGTGTCGGCGGGCGGCGTGTCGGCGTGGGCGAGCGGCGCGGCGTGCGCGGCGGCGCTGCGCGGCGCGCTGTCCCGCGGCGCCGTGGCGCTGACGCTGCAGCGCGCGCGCGCCGCCCGCTCGCTGCTGCGCGTGCCGGGCGCCGGCCGCAGCGGCCTCACGCTGCAGCAGGGTCAGTCGCGCCGATACCTTACTTAGTCGTCGTCATTCTTCAGTTTTTATGACATTTAATTTTTTTTTAATATTTTTTTATGTACCTACTTTTCATACAGTGATTCATACAGTATTTTCAGAGGCCTGTTTCTATCTTTATTTAAAACTTTTAGATTTTTCGTATCGTAAAGATCTTCGTTTATAATTTTTATAAAAGATGTAAAAACTATTAAAAATTGAATATAGGTATTTTCATAAGCAAAATCGCGTGCGGTAGCGCGGCCGCCAAAGAGGGAAACGTCTACGTCGGCGACAGAGTTGTTAGCGTGAGTGTATCAATATACTTGTATTGTAATTTAATGCAAAAATATTTTAAACACCAAAAATAATTTGTATTGTTTCTTATATAATCTATATATTATGTGTGACTATAATAAAGGGATGTTCCTATTTTAAAAACTTATCATAGAGGTGAAGAAAGAAAGGTGATAACTTCCCTGTTTCGATACTATACCATAGAAAAAAAAATCTAATTGCAACAAAATTGTGTTTTTTTCTAAATACACCAATACGTAAAAAACATAAACATTGGTTCACTATTGTTTAATATTTATATTCTGTGAAGGACTAGTGAGCTACTTGTAATATAATATATATACAATGAATACGTCCATATAACAATAATCAATGAAAATTTTTCCTCTGTACATTTGGTCGGTCCCTAAGCAGGCATGGCAATATTAACCGTGACATACGCAATAGATCAACAACCGGTCGCTGGAGGGCGTGGGCAGCGCGGCGGAGGCGACGGCGCTGCTGAGCGACGTGCACTACGACTGCGTGCTGCTCACCGTGCTGCGCCCGCTCTACCCGGGCTGCGACCCGCGACACAGGTGCGCGCCGCCCCGCCCCCGACCGGACACACGCACCGACTCGTGTCATGTGTTCTGAACTATTATATTTATTGCCCGACTTATTAATCGAACCTGAGCCTTCATGATTGGCAGCCGCCAAAGCACATTCGAATTAATTCATATGATAGTCATTGTCATTACTATCTTACATTATGATTTGTTTTGTGTTTTCAAACTATGAAAAATATTAGTATTATTTTAGAAGCCTTCGCTGATCCTTATCTATAAGATTAGATAACGTCTAAAGCCAGTCCCTGTTATTATATAAACAATTCAACTGAGTCGAAACTATCAAATAGATCTTTAACCGAGTGTGAAATGTAAGCAAGGCAATTTTGTGACCAGTAGGGTGTCATGTCATTAATATTAATTAGTAATTTTACAAATAATAAGTCTCAAAAAGATTATTTTTCCTTTTTCAATCCAATCGTAACAATATCGTTTGTAAACACGTTATCTCCGGACCGATTCCGTTAAAATCGGAAGTAAACATGTTTGCATTTTTGTCGTAATATGCACAAACATCCTCTCCGCAGACTCTCGCTGTACGAGCAGTCGTACGGCGACGGCAAGATGGTGAACATCTGCTCGCAGACGGACGACAGCTGGGGGGGCGCCTTCGTGCCGCCACCGCCGGAGCCCAAGGTACCGTACACACTATATATTCAATTTTTTTTACCAGTATCGTCAAATAAATATTGAGTACACCTATTCAGTAATTTGTCGTTTTTTATTTAATATCTGTGATTTATATCTTTTGCTAACCAACTGTGTTAGATGAGTTTTATTTTTACTTTATTCGTGTTGGTATTTATTAAAGTAATTAGAAATGTATTTACATAAAGAATATATGAAAGCATTTATTAATATACTTTCAATTAATGCTATTAATTTTCTTGCTATCACAGGTACACGTAGACCACGGGGTGCCGGATTTTGACAGACGATACGTGTATCACGTGGCAGCTGGAAGCCAGGGGAAGATACACCAGGAGAGAGGTAGGTTGATACAGATATATATCTGTATAGCTTAAAAGTATTTGCTTAAATCGAATAGAAGTATTTAAACAAAATATATATCCTATCTTCATTGTTATTTATCTAATTGTTATTTTCAAGTTGTTTGTTGTGCTTTGAAATAATGTAGAAAACGGATTTGTTTAGAGCGTAAATTGACCGATTTTTCATTTAATAATTAAAGAATTGACAAGCATTACGAAATTTAAACATTTCATGTTTCATACTCAAAATTGAATTAGTAGAATAGAAAGGCAGTCGATTAAGGTTCGAAAAGTTGCTAATTTGAAAAAAAAAAACAAAATACCCAAAAACTAAGAAAAGAAACGAGCTACATTTGACAGGGCCTTATATTTTCTTGGCTCGTTTTAAAAATACATAAAAAAGATCAACTAAGTCCCAGTTGCCTTTATGTTTCCCTGAAATGAAAAACAAAAAACAAATTACATATTTTACTCAATGATTTTGAGCTGTATAATTAGAATGTATTGAATTAAGCTTGGAATTTGTACTTTGCTTGAATGTTGATTTTCTAAGTATATAGTATTTCTAATTTCTAAGTGGAAGTAAGACTATTATACTTCCGAAAATCAAATCGGATTAATCAATAAAAAAAGCAGAGATCAGTAAATGACATAGAACAAATTTATTAAAAACTATACCCCCTTCCGCACTTCTCTCGCTTTCCTTGCGTGTGAGGAGTATGGGTTCAAGTGTTAATATCACATATAGAATATATTAAATAACCTTTGAATATGTTAGAGCGTGATTCTATTACAAAACCCCTTGGTCGACGCGTTCATTTTAAACTAGTGAAAATTCTGCGTAACAAAAAGTTTCATTGTAACGGTACACTATAAACATACGACCTTGATATGCTTCTTTTCCCAAACTATTTTCACTTTAAAAATAACTAAAAGTAAAGATTTATACGGAATTAAAACTCTTTAGTAACTTTGTATGTAATATATATATTGCAAAATAATATACGTTGTTAACCGACTTCAAAAAAAGGAGGAGGTTATCAATTCGTATGTTTTTTTTTGCCAAGGAAACACTATACACCTAGCAATAATAATACGGGAATCCTTTAAAAACAAATAAGAACTTACACATTACAAATTGACTTTTATTCGCCTCGTTAAGTTGCGCGTGCGACACAAGCACATCTCACCTACAACTATGTATGTAGTTATAAGCCCACCTTGGCTGACATCGACTCCAAAAGTAACAATAATTGTAACTACATTATCAACCACACAACACATTCGTACCTACATATCGATGAGTAGAAAATAGTAAGTTAATTATCAAATTATAGAAGAATACGCAATTATTTTTTTACTTTTTAGTGGAAATTAATTTGGTTTTCGTTTGAAGTCGGATTTCGTTTTGTTAAAATTTTTGTTTATGTATTGTAACGTTTTAAGTGTCATGTGCTGTGTTCAAAACAAGTAACAAAACAAAGTACAAACAATTGTACACATCAATAGTATTTGGGCGAAACTCTTGAGCGATATCGTTATCAGCTATCGAGTGATAAGGCCAGTCATCGATGTATCAAATGTTTGTGGTACACCGGGCACTACATTTAATTGATTATTTATTATTTCGAAATATAAAGTTCTATTAAGTTCAGTGAAATTTTTTAAGTGGATTTATTATATTATATTTCTTAAATAATTTATTTTATCTGATATGCCTACATTAATTTAAAAACATGATTTAATAAAAAAACTTTTAAAATTGGAAGTAAATTATAAACAATAAATATTTTACAATATATATTAATATATTGTATTTTCTACATATTCAAGTTTATTGACTCAACATTCAACTTTATATATATTTACAATAAAATTAATTTAGTACGGACAGCTATTTATTTTTTTACTAAACTAAAATTTTCACTATGATTTTTAATATCATCAACACATAATCGATAGCGAAAAACGTGTTATCGTTTTAACTAAGTGTATCTCTAACTTTACCGATAGCGAGTACGATCATTGCATCGCGTTTTGCAGGCGCCTGGGACGTGATCCGCGGGAAGTTCGAAGCTGTCACCGGAGTCAGCAAGTGTAAGGAGAAGCAGAGCAAGGTGAGCGCTCCAAATCTCTGCGTCTGAATGTATTTAGTGTTACCAGATGGCGTTTGTGACTTCAAAGTTTTTTCTTTTGTTTTTTTTTATACGCATAAATCTTATCAATACACTGAATACGTCGTACTGATATGTATTGACAGTTATTCTAACAAGCAGTAAAGCTTCGCTATTAAGAAGCTGAATCAGTTGCAAGACCAAGAGTATCCCGTATATCCCAGATTATATAAAAATTTGATAAAAATTGTTTCCCAAATAACGATCAGGTATTTTTCTGTTAGGATTTAAAAATATTTAAGCAATTAAAATAAAGTATAAAAACGAAATAAATGGTTGTCTGTAAAGTCGGTTTACGGACGATAGTTTAACGTGACAACGTCGTAACAAATAGATGCGGCGCAAGCGTATAATCAGCGTAACGGGACAATGAGCGTGACGGGACAATGAGTCATCCTTTTTCGTGCATGCAGCCAGCGTTCATCGATTTATTAGACGTTGTCACGTCAAAAATATTTCCGTATGAAATTTGAATAGTTTTTATCATTTTCAAGTGATGTTATATTATGCTAGGTAATTAAATTTCGACTCAATAAATCTATTTGTTTCAAATAATAAGTTATCTATCTTGATTATATATATTATAATGTATTTAACGCAAAACGAAGCGTGATGTTTGAAGAAATTCTTATATTATGGTTTTTTGTTAAATAGTTGTTTGTTTTTTATTCCAGGTGCCGGAGTCGGACGCTATCGCGGAATTGGATTCCGTTATCGACAGTTATCACGGGAAAACAAGTAAGGAAATGTAGAAAGTTCTCTTTAAGTACTTCATATAATCTGTTGACATTTAAAAATATACTTTCTGCAATATACATGGAATTGATCAAAATAAGATTCAAGTTAGATTCTTGTACGTTGATCTCTATGTAAATGTTTGGCTTGGTATGTATAAATTGTATCTCTGCGTCAGATCAGTGAGCTTAGCCGACGAGGAATTTACAGTTAGGAGTTACTTAGAAGTGTAACGATCTCGTGCAACGAAAATGTCATCATGGTGGCAATTTTTTTTTTTATTATATATAATATTCATATTATAATTTTCTTTCAGTTAAAGAAACTAGCAGTGTACTAAAGAGATCGCGTCGAAAAAATAAGGAGGCACAAAATGACGTAAAAAATGGAGGCACTTGGCCTAAAGCTCGAGCTAATTTTATATTAGAGGACAATGCCACTGGGACCATTGTGCAACCACGTTCCAGGAAAGAAAGGCCACCGCTGTCCATTCTTCTTAGTCCACCGACCAAGCTACCACCGGAACCGCAGCGTTCGAATACCAATCGAAATTCGAACCCGATACCCTTAGGACACGTACCACTAACACAAGTCACCACCCCGGCGAGACATTCAGTGTACAAATCTATAGAATCGAGTCCAGCGATCGAACATTTTCCGAAACCCGCGCCCTTAGCTATTCACAACCCTTTCGCGCCGAGTAGCATGACCTTTGAAAAAAATCGCACGTTGGAAAAGGAAAAGATATCCATCAGCGACTACGAACAAGACGTGACGCCGAACAGACTTAGTTTAGTTCAGAACCCATCGGAGGATTCGTTGTTCTACCAACCAGCAATGAGGAATCGGACGAAAAGTCCACACTCCTTAGATTTTATGGTCAACAAGGGTCCGAATTCCCTCGACTTTGTGACGAGAAAATCACCCAGTTCGCTCGACCATTCGATAAAAAATCACACGGGGAAGGACATTCTCGACCAGTTTTATTCTTCAAAAAAGGCATCGTCTCCGAAAACAGTGAACAAGTATCCATCCGACAGTGACAGCTTCGGTCCAGACAGTTTAAATAGCAATGCGAACTTTCCGATGACGGGGACTTTGCCCTCACAGTCACGACTCCAGTCCCAATATTACAGAGGGCCTTTTACGAATTCTAATCCGCACACCTCCAGTCGGTATAATCATCTTTCTAGTCCAACGAATATACCTCAAAGCCAATCTGGAGAGAGTATTGGTACAAGCTACGACATGCACTCGTTTACTTCTCATACGCACAATATGTCAGATCTCCAACCAGTACCCAGAACCAACCGTGAATATCACCCTACGTATGAAGGCGGGACATTTCCAAGGAAAAAAGAAAACCAAAGGTTTCGGATTCCCTCCAATCCCAGTGTCACCTCGAAGAATTCAGCAGGAAAACTCAGCACAGGTTCGATAGAGAGGAGTTCAGAGAGAAATTCACCGATGCCGACATTTCATGTTGAAGTCCTGAGCCCTGGTCGAGGGGCTAAGCAACTTACACACAAAGGGACGAGAAATTCCATGCCAGAATATTGTGGGTTGGGTTGGAATAAACCTTTACCTGGTGAACTTCGGAGGGTGCATATAGATAAAAGTCAGCAGCCACTAGGAATACAGATATACTGTCCCCCGAGCAGCGGCGGCGTGTTCGTATCTACCGTAAACGATAATTCTTTAGCGAGTCAAGTTGGTTTACAAGTTGGTGACCAACTATTGGAAGTTTGCGGTATTAATATGCGCTCGGCCACTTATACTTTGGCTGCTAGCGTTTTAAGACAAATCGGCAATTCCATAACAATGCTTGTCCAATTTAGCCCTGAAAAGTATAAGGACGAGATAGAAGTTCCAGGGAGTTCATCTTCTGGGGAGAGTTCGCATGATGAGGAGGTTTCTTTGTCAGGGTCGCCCACACCCAGGAACTCTCCCGGTCCACAACAGTCCTTAAGAATGGACGTTCCCTCCACAGATGTCACTACATTGAGGCAGTCGCAGGGAAAGGATCTACCTAGGTTTTTATTAATAGAGATGCGAAATTGTTCAGATTTGGGAATAAGTTTAGTGGGCGGAAATGCAGTCGGTATATTCGTGCATAGTGTTCAAATAGATTCCCCGGCTTATATAGCGGGCTTACGCACGGGAGATCAAATCTTAGAGTACAATAATGTAGACTTAAGGCGAGCGACCGCCGAACAGGCAGCTTTGGAATTGGCAAAACCGGCGGATAAGGTACGTCAGTTGTATGTGTTGTTATTGATTAGTTTATTGCTTTTTTATTTTATGTTGACCTAATTTTTTTTTTCACATAGGTTAGCGTGCTCGTTCGTCACGATCTACAACAATACCACGAAATCAAAGACAAGCCCGGCGACGCGTTCTACATCCGGGCCGGTTTCGATCGCTGCGCGAAGATAACGTCCATCGGCATGGATACCATAGACGAGTATTCTCTATGGTTCAGGAAGGACGAGGTCCTGTTCGTGGACAACACGCTGTTCAACGGAGCGCCCGGCCTATGGCGCGCCTGGCAGCTCGACTGCAAGGGCGTCAAGAGGCACTGGGGCACCATACCCAGTAAATTCAAGTAAGATTAGTGACATTATCACAGCTGTGGACGGCGAAGTGGTCGTAGCGACAGCGGTGACGGTGTGCGCGTGTCCCCGGCAGGGTGGAGGAGATCCTGCGGCGCTCGGCGGGCGCGCTGGAGGGCGAGGGCGCGCGGGCGGAGGCGGCGCGGCGCGCGGGCAGCACGGCGCGGCGCTCGTTCTTCCGGCGCAAGAAGCACCGCGACAGCAAGGAGCTCGCCTCCTTCTCCAACACCGAGCTGGGCTGCTGGAGCGACTCGGGCACGCTGGCCGACGACGCGCCGCCGCTCTCCTACCAGCGCGTCGAGCGCCTGCACTGTGAGCGTTATACGTTTTCACATTTTTAACGGAACCAAAAAAATTGCTTCAAATTTAGTCATATTTTGTATTTGTTTGTATTTGCTTATTGGTTATTTGGTGATCGACTCGGACATGAAAAAAAAATTATATTACACATCGTTTGACAGACGGCAGTCGAAGGCCGGTAGCGGTTCTGGGCCCGTTAAGAGAATGCGTCGCCGGAAAGTTGGTCACGGACTGGCCGCATGTGTTCGCTAGGGCGAGGCCGGATCCTAGGGCTCTGAGGGACCTTGCGGAGAAGGTGAATTAAAATATTTTCTATAATTATTAAGTTTTATAAATTGGAAAGCTTAAAAGGTTGCCAATCTTGAGGTAAAATTTTAATTAACCTGTAAATATTTAAGTACTAAAATCAATGCTTCCTCTCTTCATATGAGTTTCCTTTACCGCCTAGATTAGTTTTACACACAAATCAAACACATGATGATCTTCGGCTAAGACTTACGGAATTTGGGCTCTCATCTTTATATTTTTGCGATGGGCTAATCGCCCTTTGAGAATTATTGTCTTGATCATAATTCATAAATGATGTTAATGTTGTCGCTCGTTTTACTTGAAAAACATTCTTTAATTATTATTATTTTACATATATCCTATATTGATTACCACCTTAACACTTTACAGGGTATCCACTGCATAGTCGACGTGAGCGTACCAGTCATAGAGAAACTTCACAAACACCAGATATATCCTATAATTCTATTCATCAAATTCAAGTCATTCAAGCAGATCAAGGAAGTGAAAGATACGAGGTATCCTGCAGACAAAGTATCTGCTAAGGCAGCTAAGGAAATGTATGAGCATGGGTTGAAAGTGGAGAATGAATTTAGAAATTACATATCTGGTAAATATTGAGCTAAGTGACTTATATTGAAATGCTTAGAAGTATAAAATTTTATCATTATTTTATTTTAATTACAGCTGAAATACCAGCAGGCGTTAACATAGCGTACATGTGCACGCAAATTAAAGAAGCAGTGGAAGAAGAGCAGAACAAGACCCTATGGGTCCCCTCCGCGCAGGCCTGACCCCTGCCCCCCACTCCCCCCTCCCACACCCCCTCCACGTCTACCTCCTCCAGACAGAAGTCAGTCACATTCTGTGCGCACTGTAAGTATGACAAACCATCTGTTCCTTCGGACATCGACGTAAGGTACTACTCGGATCCCGGCCAACCGGACACGCCCAAACAGAAGACAAAGAAGAAACCGAAGGAGGCCAAAAAGTACTCCACTGACAGCGACCTGAAGTATTACTCCGAACCGGATGCTAAATACTTCGAAATCGATTACGAATTTCTCAAGGAACTTAAAAAGATAGCTCGCAACAACTGTCCTAAATGCAAACGAAAGCGGCCGAGGAAAAATGACAAGGACTCGCACAGATATAAAGATAAGAACAGGCTGAGACCGCCTCGACACGTTCGGGTGAAGGAGAACTATGTCCTGTGCAATGGCAGGTATCACAGCGATATGGAGCACTGCCGGTATTGCTGCAAAATATGTAACCGCTCAACCGACACCCTCGACTCCATGGAAGACGAATATTCCCTCGCTTCGAGGAGCTATAGTCTTCCATCCAGCAAAGCTACTATCAGTTCTCGCTCGAAGTCGACTCCGACGAATCGTCCACGAGAAAGAAAGAACTCGATTCAATCGAATAAGTCAGTGTCGTTTCTAGAATCGAGCAACGAGGATTCGTTGAAAGACGAGCCGAATTACACGGCGAGTAGTTTTACAAATGACCTAAAGAAGTTTCTCCTAAAACCGTCTTCGCCTCGACTTAGCTTGCGCGAGAAGTTCATCATCAGTTTCAAACAAGAGTTGGAGGCGACGAAGAGATCGCCCAAGCTCAAAGCCATTAAGGGCCTTTGGAAGTCTTATTGATGTTTATATCGCGTATACCGTTTATGATTTTGTGATTACCGACAAATCGTAGAACATTTTTCAAATATTTCTATGAGATCGCGTCAGTATTCCGGAAACCGTGTTCTATTTGTATACATTTGTACTTTAGTACGAATATTTTACACGAAGTATTAATGCCTTGGTGCGGTCCCGATCTAATATTTCCTTATCTTGGTGCTTATTTTTAGGGTTTACACTCTCTGTTCTTGGTGTATAGTATTTTGAGTCAATGTAAGTGTTCAGAATTGGTCTAAACTATGTAGGTGCTAAAGTGAGATGCTTTATGTCGCACGGACATCATTTAGAGGTTTTCAAACAATTTTTTAACTTTAGAGAATTTATCTCTATGTATTTAAGAAGTTTAGTAGAAAATTTTTCTCGACTTATCTGAAATATTAAAAACATTTCATGCCCGACCGTCATATCATATAGTATTACGTCATCGTTTCATTTTAATTTTAATGTTTTATATATAAAGGTGCCACTGAGATTAATATTATTAATGTAACTGTCAATCTTGTATCTATAACAATGGGTCGGTAAAACAGTTATCCTAAATTAAAAAACTATTAATTCAAACGACGAATTCAATAAAGATTTATTTTAGTCTTTCTAGTCTATGGCCGTCTCAATTTATATCCGAAAGTCGGGTTTTTCTTTATTAAAAATGAGAAACAAAGTCATTTTTCAACATAGACATTTCAAGTCGAACCTACTTTTGATTGTTTTAAATCGCTCAACCCAATTCATAAGTCTATTTAACTAAACATCATCACCATACTTAGACGAAACATGTATGTCAAACAATATAATATTCGTATATTTGAAAGTGTCTTAGATTAGACTAGTAGACGTTTTATTATAATAGACCCTAAGCTGTTCTATATAGGGCTCTTTTTGCAAGGTAGCATAGGTATAGACAACGTTGACAGTAGTTTCTTAGGGATCAATAGAAAATAGTTTTGTTATGTTTATAGATATTTATAGTATTATTGTGTACCTTAAAGGCAAATAGTATTGCGTATTTCGCAAATATAGAAAAATGATAGATTATTTGATAGATGTTTTTGATTACAACGATTTTTGGACGATAACTAATTTAACTTTTCAATATTTCGATTTCGCAGTTGTAAGACGTTATATTATTGATGTACGTATATAATCTGCAATTACAATTAATTTCGATTGAAATAACTAAATATATTTTGCACGGTATAATGAATTTATTGTTTATATAATAAATTAATAAATATTTATTGGATTAACATTATTTATTATATAAAATGCACGTTATAAGTCGTTTTTTACACAACACATAGAGCACATAGCACTGT
Source organism: Nymphalis c-album (assembly GCA_963151315.1). Lineage (NCBI taxonomy): Eukaryota > Metazoa > Arthropoda > Insecta > Lepidoptera > Nymphalidae > Nymphalis > Nymphalis c-album. The sequence goes on from OY720602.1 coordinate 11,339,488, forward strand.
TTATATGACGCTATAATGTCGTCGTTTTGAAACAAAAGTTATACACGTCAGTTTTGAGGTTATAAATTGCATATACAAGTATTCGTAGGCGTCCAGAGATTTCTTAAATATAAGTAGTAAATTAATTGTTCAACGGAATAAATAGGGTTGGAAATATGGGAAGGACCAAATTTTTAATTCGATTTTGTCTTCTCTAACCCTTTTATTGTTTACTATAAATAGTTTAGCGAAAAATATTTTAAGCGCTTATTCCGTAAAATACAATTTGTAAATTAAATGTTTTTTTTTAATCTGTTTATTTCATTACGATTTAAAACGTTATGTTACGGTACGTTTTTAAAACTTTTGACAATTGAAGCGTACTACTAATAAAGTTTCTTTATATTTCAAATATAGATTGTCTTAGTTGTTTAAGTATATAAATATTTATGTAATGTCCACAGAGTATCAAAAAAAATTTTATCGAACGGTCTGAATATTATCAGCCAGTGTTTTTAAATTTATCTATTTATTTTAATATAAAGAGTTATAAGTTTATGTGTAGTTTGTAACAGTGCTAGAGTGCAGATGGTAAGCGATCTCATTGATATTCACATGTGATGAGGCTTTATGGATATTGAATTTTTTTATTATTATTTTCAGCACAGTTTAGTAGTTAAGTTTTTTTTTTGTACAGAGATTTGATACAAGTTTATGTTATGTTAGCGTTATTGCTTACGCCGTTATAACAGCTTTACGCTTACTGGATACTTGGAAACGATACAACCGTTGTTCGAAATGTTTAGAATGATGAAAATTCTCTGTAATAAATTCTTCATAATAATCTAATTAATAATTGTAGAAGTTTTCTAACGTTATTACCGTTATCACAGCTATAGCATGAATGCGTTTTTATAGGTTAGGCACTGACGCAAACGTATGGAAATACTAGTTTTGTTTTTTTTTTTATATCAGTAATACGTACATATAAAAAGCTGACGGATAGTTAGGGTCACTTCCAAATCACGTGGTTCACGGTTTTAACACTTCAATGAACATCGTTCGTTATGATAATTCATTTCATACCAATTCAAAGACAACTTCAATTTATATGGAATATTTTTTTAACATTTATGTGTACATTTTTAAAAAGTCAATCTTAATAAATGGACCTCACGTCAGTGCCAAACTTTATAAAACGTTAAAAGAATTTATGATGTGTCAAATAAAAGATTATGGCAACAAAAATGAAATAGTTTAATAAGCTTTACCGATTTGTTCCTCAATTTCGATTCCTATTAAAAGTATATTTTATTATTAAAACAATATGGTGCTACTTTATCGAGATAATCAAAGATTTAGTTATCGGTATATTTTTTGGTGAAGTTTTATAATTCTTAAGTAATATTACAGAGAATTTTTATCATTTCTTGTCATTATAAAAATAGTTACCATATAAGAAAAATATAAATAGAAAAGTTCGAAGTTGCACAAAAAAATCATACATTAAAACCGATATTTTTTAACCACTCCTAGTTTTAAGTGTACTTTAATTTGATCTGATATTACCGTTAAGAATGTTGCTTATATTGTTCGACTCGATGTAAATTATATAACTAAATAATTATATATAATTAGTAGTTGAAAAATGTATTTAAAAATTGACAATAAACAGTATTTAAATGATAAATAAACGCGGCAGTTTTTACGTCTTATTTTCGATATATTTATGTTTGTTTATTATTATTATTATTTTTTTGTATTTTTATGTAAATTCGTTTTGATCGTATTTGTGTATATCAACTACGAAGGTATTTTCCTTATACAATTATTACGTTTATGAAGATTCAACGAATTGTTTACGATTTAGAATGAAGCAATAAATAAATATACGGAATGAATTATGGTTGTTTTATTTATTATATAGTAATTTGTAATAAATGACAGGAGAAAAGGTCGCTAGCACCACCCTTCTTAGTGGGTATCACCAACACACATTCTACCCAAGTTGTTCTACAGTCACTTAAGACTAGGGTCTTTAATCAGTGCGTCATACCTGTAATGAGTTATGGTGCCGAAAGGTGGACACTCGCCATGGGACTGGGCCATCAATTTAAGGTGTCTTAACGAGCAATGGAACGCGCGATGCCTGGGGTTTCTCTGGCAGATAGAATTCGAAATGAGGACATTCGCCAGAGAACTAAAGTTACGATATCTGATGTAGAATTAGCTATCTGAAGTGGTGGGCTGGTCATGCCTCCGGGCGCCTTGATGGCCGATGGAGCCGACGCGTGTTAGAGTGGAGACCACTCTTAGGCAAACGTAGTGTCGGAGGTGGACCGATTTAAAAAAGGTAGCAGGTACAGAATGGATGCGAGCTGCCCAAGATCGGGATGGTTGGCGTTCTATGGGGAAGGCTTTCGTCCAGCTGTGGACGGCAAACGGTTTAAAATTCTACCTCCAAACAAAAATGCTTAGTATTGTTGTGTTTCGGCTTGTAACTACTGCGGCACTACTAACAATGGATAAAATATGAGATTCTAGCTCCCAGGGTGCATTGCCGATGTAAGGAATGGTCAATATTGCTAAATTCTAACAGAGCAACCAGCGGGGATCACTTCGAAAAGAAAAAACAAAAAACATACTTTTGTATTATTGCATTACTATTTATGTATCTTAGTAATAAAATTAATTACATATCAATTATGATTAAATGCAGTTTCAAGTTAACCTTGCTGTTAATCGTTGAGTATTTTTACTTACTAGGTATGTATTAGATAGGTACAATATGTAAATTGAAAATAATTAAATAAAAGACAAACATTAAACGAACGGATTTTAATAAAATTTCTTCACATAATTAACGATTAATCATATTTTTACATTTAATTTACAATTTTCACTAGCCTTAAACATAATGATTAGTAACGAAATATTTAAGTTTACATATAAACAACTTATACATTAAAGAATTCATCAAAGTAAACAATGTCTACAACATGTACGGCCTTGTAGACTTTGCTTAGTGGACGTAATTAGTTAAATAAATGTTGTCTTCTTCTTTCATATGTTAAATCAATAATGACAGAAAGAGAGAAATCGCTGTTTAACTAAACAGCCACTAAGCAACGCTTAAGGCGGATACGTACTACATATTCCCCTAAAATTTAATTATATTGTTTTCTATATAGCGAAAAATTAATAATAATATCGTTTTTATTTTTTATTATTATTAGGAAAAAGAACAATAGATTTTTTTTTACAGATTTTAAATAATAAAAGATTTCTTAAATCCAGCTTGTATGCACTCTTATTTCATAAAATTGTGCTACTAATATATTTAAAATTTTGAATAGTAAGTTGCGTACAGAATGTTAGTTCAATTGATAAGTTAAAATCGGTTGAAAGATTTAACACTCATGACTAAGTCATTAACAAAGTGGGTGACAATTCTACTAATTAACTCTAACTTTGACCGAAATGCAACTGCATCGTCGTCGTTGGAATAGGAGAAAGGTTAAACGGAAAAAATCATTTACAAATTACATCTCGATTCGTTTGCTATAATGTGTCAATTTGTTAGTAGAATTATTTTCTGTTGCAGAAATGTCTTAAAACTATATTATATGTATGTACTTCTGTTCAATAAATAAATTATAAAAGAAGATCTACAATAAATGTATCTTTATGGTGGGGTTTACGGGTGAATGTGTTCTTTGATAAACAATAAATATCTTATTTTACAAACACTTTTATAATTATGAACAACAACTCCATCTCCATTCTTAAAATAACTATTTAATTCGCTGCTATCGCAAGTTGACAGTTTTAACCGACATAACGATTGGAAATAGGCCCATACAACCTAACGATCCTAATGTCTATAATAACCATTTTAAACAAATTCACAATCACACCTACATATTATAAAAGATACAGGTATGGACTGACTACACAGCAAATCCAAAATTACATAATTCTTAATGAGCTTAACTCAATATAATTCGTCAGGGTCCTCATAGGACATGGTGTACCAGTCTCTCGCGACATCCTCATAGATCAGTCTTTTAACCTCTTCGTCGTACTGAGGGTGCAGGATCCTGGGTGATCGAGCGCGGAACTCAAGGGGCACGTCATAGCACTTGCACACACAACAAGCTGGGAACTTGAACCAGTCCGCGAATATGCCGCGACATTCGTTATGTGGGTCGTAAGCCAGCAAGCGATGGAGGCGGAACTGCTGCTCACATCTAGAACAGAGAAAATACGATTAGTTTACTTTTAGTAAAGTCTTATTTTTATTAACTAAGCCGGTTTCACTTATGTAACTTATCCAGCGATGGTCGTTCTGTTCCGAAATACTATTCACGGTGTTGAGGGACGTAGTTTTTGAGCAGCCGCTTTCAGTAAGCGACTTTAAGGTTTCAAATAGACAGTGTCTTATATAAGAGGATTCATTATAAAATAATAACTCAGTGTTCATGTAGTGTTAAAATTGAAACGTAAAATGAAATGAAGTTGTTCGAGATGTCAGATGACTATTTCATTTCAATATCTTTTGGTCAGATCGTCTTGTCTGATGTCAAACCTCCCTAAAAAACGATTTTGGTGGCATTTTTCAAGATTTGAATATAATAAAAACAAACTAGATGAGGTTTATTTGTCTTACCTACACCCTTCCCTGCAGTACATTTGTTTGTGCTTGTGCACGCACGTCTCCAGGTGTATGTACTGCTCGAAGGGGTACATGTTGAGGAGAGCTAGCATCTCCCCGCGCGTGCTATTCGCCCAGAAAGGAGCTGCCATCTCCTCTTTTGTTTCGCATGCGTTTCTGTGGAAATTTTATTCTATTAATTCATTAAATTAGCAATTTATTTATTCCAATAAAAAGTAGGTACTTACTCTTTATGATATGTATGAAAATCGTTGGGTAAAACTTGTTTATTTTCTATGATAGCCATTATGATTATAACAGAATAAGTAAATTATTGTTGTATTATTATTAAATATTTTTCTGTACGCATATTAATAGTAAAATCACCAACCACGCAAGAGTTATGAATTTAGAGACCGGATTATATGCAACATAAAAAGCTTGTTATATTATGCATGCAATTATGCATGAAAAATGACTTATTGTGTACTATCATAAGTTATGATATATAATAAGTAGGTGTATGCGCAAAACTGATGCACTCTAGACTACCTAGGCTTTACCGAATTAGAATATCACCGTTAACTTATTAACACCTGGAAATTTTTGCCTCAATAATCCAACTAAATTGAATAGTCTATGTATGATTCGTACCATGATCTACTCATCAGTATCAGATCAGCAGCTATACAAGACTTACGCCATATCTATAGGTTTCTCTTTTAAACATGAAATTGTATCCGGTTAATTAAACTTAATTCAAAATTTTCGTGATTGGAAAACTTCATAAAGCTTTTGCAAAGGCTGACAATATAGGTTATTGAGTGGTGTATGTATGATTGCAAGATCAATGTTCAATGTTCAATAGAGCATTCAATTAAATAAAGTAACATTTAAGGAAAAGTATTAAAACGTAAAATTTATGATGACAGCGATACTAATTTAAACATATTCTTTGGTCCGGGTGAAAGTAAGCTGTCGCAAAAGTGGAAACCTGTTATTATAATAACGTTTTAGACCATGACTTCATCAAGAAAATTACCATGTTTAACATGAAGCGGATCTTTGTATAATATGGATATGTTTATGATCTAACGATTTAATTATTTAAACAAGTTGTAAATTGGTGACAACTTTTGTGTTTTTATTTTATAACTTTATGTTATAACGTTTTGTCGTAATTTTTTTATATATTTTACCAACACATTTTTTATTATAATACTGACAAGAATCTTGAAAATGTAATGTAAATATTTATCTATAACATTTTCGTCCATAAAATTCTTGAACATATGTTTATTAAAAAGATAAGCTGAGGGTTACAAATGATTTTGGATTATAAGTAATAACTCTATCTAATGGTTAAGGAACAACTAATAATAATAAAATGCAACTCACGCTCCTCGTAGCTTAATGACAGACGGACGCATTGTTTCTTGATGTACCACTGGTTTTGGATGAAATTCTTCCTTTTTCTCATTTTCTTTAGTGTCAATACGATCGATTTTAACTTTTTCATGCTCAGAGAATAGTAACGTGGGAGGCAAAGTCGAAGCATCACCGTTGCTTTTCCAACTATCTTTACCCGTTTCTGTTGTTACGTCATCATATTGTTCATCATTACTTTCTGTAGTATTGACTACGATATCTGTTGTTGTTCCGACTGTGTTCCGTTCTGTATTGTTTTTAATTTCAGAGGTTAGTATTTCACTTTTTGAAGTACCAGAGAAGTTTGTGTATATACTGTTGGCTTCAATACTTTGTTTTATGACAGCTTCTAGAGTAATTACGTCTGGATCTAAATTATTGATTTCAATGTTTGCGATACTTTCGAGTTTAGTTTTATATGATATACCTTTGTCGTCGTTTGATGCTTCATTATTATTAGTATGATTTTGATTGTCTTTGTTTTTGCTGGTACTGTTTAAAGTATCTAAAGGCTTTACTTTTAAGGTATCGTTATCAACTTTTTTCTGTTTCTCATTGGATTGAATTGGTCTAAAATGTGGTTTGTCTTTCATGGCACGTCCATTGCTTTTTTTTGTGTATAACATTTTCGTTTTTATAAGATCCTCGGAAAAATCATTGCCTCTGTCATCGTCGTCATCGTCAATGAAATTTTCTAATTCTGCTTTAAGTACAGCGATGTGACGTTCCTCTCCATACATTCTTCTCATAAGACCCTGAAGTTGTTAAAAATGATTATTAAAATTAACGATTACATAAAATGGCGTTACAAAAACAATGTAAAGCGTGGTCACGAAATACGATACAATTTTATTGAGACGTTACAATAAAAAGACAGTATAAAAAGATAGTAAGTAACGAGGAGCGCAATTTATAGATAATATTGATATTAATATTGCTCATAAATATATACAGTACCTGATTCTCTCGAATGAATCGTCGTATCGCATGCCAAGGGTAGCTACTGCCTGGTGTTGTGCAGTAGCTTTGCTTGCTCAGATCACACGGTACATCGGGTACAGGTTTAGCGCGTTTGGAGCGGTAGGGTCGCGCACACGCCGAGGCGTAGTCGTAGCCATGAGCTGCTGTCCATGTCACCTACTTGCGAACAAGAGATGGTGTCATTTTATGTTTCCGCCTCAAACCTTAAATGCGCAAGCTTATCTCGTAAAGTACTGTAAAGCTTACAGTTAGTGTGCCATAGTTGAAAGGCAATAAACTCATAGAGTTACTAATAAATAAATAATCGAGTTGTTGCACTTACAGCTTTATATTAAGATTTAATATTAAAAATTAAATTTACCTCATGATATTTAATTGATATCTATTTTGTGTACGACCGTATAATTACATATTAATTTAGTAACCGTTATTTTAATCAAATGTTAAATACCTCAAAAGTTCGATTTAATATCGAGTACCTAAGTAATACTTATTATATCACCGAAAAAAAAGCCTATAAATAATTAGTCAATATAAGATATCGTAATAAAAACCCATCGAATGTTACCTGTTATCAATATAAACATCTTGATTATATTTTCCAATTCCGCAATTACATCAATCAAATGGACAAAAGTGCATTAAAAAAAATTGACACAGTGAGCGTGTTGATAAATGAACCGTAATGTAAATGATTGGATTCATTAGACCTGAATCGGGGTCATCGCTCTCGAAACATGATCACCTGTCTACTGTCCAGTCGAACGAAAGTAAACGCCTACAGACACTCTAATTGAAGATACAATTAAGACTTAGGTTTCACTTTTAGGTGGTACTTTCTACTCTCTTTGTATGGTCGGGGGACGTTACGATCCTTTTGGGTCGAGTTATGTGTAATCGCGCGTGTATCAACAATGATTTCAAAACAATTAAAGCGTAATGGAAAGATTTTTTTAGCTGCGTGGAAATATTCATCGAACACGTAAAAAAACACTATATTTTTGTGACGAAATATGACGCCTTACTTTGTTTTTTATTTAAGTCCACAAAAACATTTTATGAGCCATTAAATATAACTTGCACATAAAAAACTATATTTCTTATATAGAAAACATTAACACAGCATAAAATGTTGCTATATTATAATTTTGTTCTTTAACAGTCACTAATGATCCTATTATGATCTACTACACGAACCTGATCCTATAAGTAGATTATAGATAGAGATTATTTACGACCAATATTTCAATAAAGCAAATATATTGTTATCAATGAAAATTAAGAGTTAAAATGCCTAGAAGCTTCGTGCTACTAGGCATCTTAACTTTTACGCTCGAATCTACTTTAAAGATTTTTATGAAAACTATTTACTTTATTTTTTTGTCATATGAATATCATAAAATTGCATGGTCGATATAAAAAAAAAACTAAAGGACTATTTACACAAATAAAGGCGTGTCTATTGTGTGCAAAAAACCGTGTTGCGATTGTAGAAAGTGATAGCAAATAAACAAATGAAGACATACTAAAACTACTTTTTCTCAAATCCAATCTTTTCCCAAAGAAAGTTTCAGGCTTAACATACATTTCTTACTCATATGTACATTACTCTTAGCCCGATGGAATAAACAAAAGTTCAATTAATTTTTAATTAACTATATTTATTCAAAATTAAACTATTGTCATTTATCTGATGTTAATAAGATATCATATCTACAAGAAGGAGGAAAGTACAATCAGGAATGGAAAACAAAGTCCAAATGCAACTTTTAAATTCCATTAATAACGAGACGCACGCCTAAACTAGTAAAGCCTTTATTTAAACTATTATATAAACTAACTATATAACTAATGATATTCTGACACAACTTTCGTTAGATACCTAGAGTTCTTAAATGTAACGTTAATGGTAATTTTCGATGTAAACGTATATGTATCTAGGCAGAGGTTTGAGCGAAATGCCGGTCATCACAGGACATTTTTGGGCGCGTACAATTTGGGCCATGAAGATGTGTGATGACGTTATATCGAGCACTGTACGTGCGGGTATGTGGGTGCCCGCGAAACCGTTAGAATTAATATACAATATTTTATTTTGGTATATCTTGTACAATAAACAGCACGAACATTTTTATTGACTCTTTACGTGCACACTATGTTTTTGTTGATGTTTGTTTTATGGAAAGCAACTTTTGATATTCAGTTCAAGCTAATTAAGGAATGAAGGCTTATTATTTATAGATTATTAAGAAATTATAGATTATAGAAGATTATTAAAAAGGTTTAATTTAAAGTTATTATTATTATTAAGACTAAGAGATAGTTTTAGTCGTACTTTTTTTTCCATAACCGTCTGTAAGCACCTAAGTTTAATTAGTACAGAATAATTGCTAAGTTTTGTGGTTTATAAAAAATATATTTCTTTCAAGTTTTAACAAGCATATTATATTTAGCTTTACTTCTTAGTATGTTCTGTCAAATCTTGGAACAAAAACTTAAATAGTTCCGAACCTATAGATTTGGACACAAAGTAGATGTTGGCATCAAAAGTTGGTCCAAGTATAAACATTTGACAACGACTAAGTATATTCCCATTTGTCAGACATGTTTCCAACGACTCTATATTGTATTGTAACATGTCAGTTATATAAGTAACAAAAGAACTAGAGGTTACAGTATCATTAGTTCGGTGCAGACAGATGGACAGGCATGTGAGTGAAAGTGACCGATGGTATTTGGGAGCAGTGACGTCAAGCTACTGTTTCATAGCCGTTGCTTCCTATTTTATTTTGATCGATACTTTTGTATTATTCTACTTTTTTTGAAGTGTTTGTTTTCAATGTTGTTTATATTTAATGAATCAATTTTATTAACATAAAATTATAAATTATTACTCAGATTAAATCTAAAAAGTAGATTGTTAATTTTCTTTCTCAGTTCGGGGTATTTTCTTTTACGAACCGTTGGTTCTTTTTAATTTGAATATCAATAAATTTAAATAAATATTCTATATAAAATAAAATAAAATGATTCTTTACATGTTTTTATTGGATCTTTATGTATTATATATTTAGTATATGGTAATATTTTTATATTTGACTATACGACAGAAGGCTATATATTATTCGAGGTTCAGTAATTAGTACGTACATATATAGAGCATTAAGGCATGATCGAAATTAAGCTAATTATTGCTATAATACTACATGAGTTTCTACGAATTTGGAAACATTGAAGAAGTACGCAGTGTAATTACAGGCACAAGGGACATAACATCTTAGTTCCCAAGGTTGGTGGCGCATTGGCGATGTAAGAGATGGTTAACAGCTCTTACAACGCCAATGTCTATGGGCGTTGGTGACCATGTGGTGGTAGCAAAAAAAATAAATAAAAAAGTACACAAATCATTATCTCAATTAGTAGTTACATTTTCACAGTTTAATTCCTATTCTTCTTTCTACAATAAACTATGATTTGCCAAAAGTGGAATTGCGAATAAGAACAAGCAAAATAAAATTTAAAAATATGTCTAATTTCATTAAATAGTGTTATTGAGAAATATTGAGAAGTTGAGAATATAAATGAATAAATTATCATATTTATTATGATTCTATTAATAATACTAATTTGTATTGTAACAGGAGCTCTACTTGTTCATGTATCTTGTATTTAAGGCTCATTTGCAGAATCCGTTTGAAAAACCGATATTTACTTTTTTACATAGACATTGCGTTGAGGAGTTTTATACAATTTTTTTTAATATATAATAAATACACATTCCAGTATATATAAGTATGAATAAATTTAAAATTTCCTACAAGTATTTTCGCACTACGCAATCTTTCTCTTGAGACGCGGACTAGTGCAATTGGCTTTCACCAAAAGTCCAAACAAAAACAATTATTGATTTGCATTATTTCAGCTTGGCCATTATAAATGACTAATTTATAAATATTATAACAAGTTGTTATTTTTTAAAATAATATAGTTTACGTATTTTTAATGTATACATATTTATAGTTTTGATTTAATTATTTTAAGATCTTCTCTTTTTTTTATAATAAATTTTCGTAATAAAATTATTATTTATTAAAAGCAGGCTAGTAAATGGGCCAGGTTGGTAAGAGGACCTTCACCCTGAGATTAATTAGTATCAGGTTTTCTAATACCACCCGTTTCAGTATTCTATTACGATAATTATATTCTCTCTTGTTCTTACAGCGTATTATTTTAAATTATAATTAATGTTATTTTGCTTTTTGTGTAAAATAATTTTCACTTAATATTATTAATTAGTTATACTTTTAAGGTTCCGCGCGTGTATCAAAAAGTTAAGTATGTTATAAATAACTAAGTCAAGTGTCAAGTACAAGTGTAACAGCTAGCCAGTTATTTTTAACGGATTACATGTAAATAAGTCCGAAATCTTTGAAAATTATACTTTTTATAAATAAGAAACACAAAGTGCTACAGAACCCTCAGTTTGCGAGTTCGCCTCGCACGAGGCTGATTTTTTATTTGTAATGCTTGAAAATTGCCTAATTGATTGTTTCTTATAATAATGATATATACAATTATAACTATATATTCTAGCTCATTTTTCATATTTAATTGAAATTAATTGTTTGGTTCATATATAATTTCACCAATAGGTACATTGCAAGTAATAACGAAACAACTACTGTTTTCTCTACATTTATTATTACAGCCGAATATAGTCCATAGCTGGCTGAATATAGTGCTGTTTCTTATCTGGCAATGAAATTAGCTTCGTTCGGTGTACGTTGGGTAAAAAATGGGTGCGAGGTACTTGGCCCGCTTCCCACGTTCGTGTAGACTGCCTCTCGCCCTGCTTTCGTAGACAGACTAAAGATCTATCATGGGGTGTTCAGTTAAGTTCGTAAACTGGTACCCAGTTAATCTATTATTCTAAATTCGATATCTTATTCTTGACTTTATTGATGCTTGCTAATAGCGTTTTAAAATATATTTCTTGGTGCCATGAATTGAAAAGTATGATTAAGTATTTTCTTTATTCGATAAGTTTATTAATTGATTGATTTCAGAACCATTAGTAGTTCCTTTTTAAAAATATTAGACAATTTATAAGATTAACGTGCATATTAATATTAAGATTAACACGTTACAATAAGTGGAAACAGCGATTACCAGCCTCTTCATTATATATTAAAATTTGAACATTAAATTTAATTATTCATAAACTGAACTACATTGTAAGTTTCTAAACAATGTGTAATTAGAAATTTAAGAATTAGGTTAAAATTAACCTAAATGATAATTAAATTTAATTAAAATTTATAACCACCTCCAATCTTGATACAAACTCAAATTCGCACGATCCTTACGAATTGTCGGCGTCTACAGAAGAGCCTATTAGCACTTTCAACGTAATTAGCACTCACCACAAACAGAAAGGCGATCGCGAGACGCATTTCTCTAACGAACTTTCACTGCGCACGCGTTCGGCAAACACATTGTGGCGACCACACGCCACCAAGGCTGATCACCGACTGCGGCCGACGCATGCAATGCCATAGTCAAGGACTGCAATGATGCAGTCGACTTTTTGAATCGACATCCGATGGTAAAGGAAAAGTTGCTGGGACACTTGTCGCTTGGTTTAATGGTGTGCTGCAAACGCGGTTTATGTCAGAATTAAGTTTAATTCGAACCAGGTTGATGGATAGATGGCAGTTTCAGAATTTGATTGCGTGAATTATGTCTTTATTAACGGTACCTACTCAATTAGTACGATTGGACTTTTTTTTTTTAAATTTTGGAACACTCGTTATTGCAATAAGTAAGTAGATACAGCTCGTGCAAACTTTAATAAATTATACTCTAGGCAAATCTTCTCAACGAACTATTTTATCATCAAAATGACAAAAGATTGCACTTTTCAAAAATATTGACCAGGAAATTATGTAAAGCTAACGAAAATAATTACAGTTATAATATTAACAGATAGTTTTATTTCTCGATTGATTGCTCTCTCTAATATAAGAGTCATTAGTTGAAAGGCCAAAGAAAATTATGAAAAGTCAACTTGTGAAACTAATCATTGATCTATGGATGTCAAAAAATGATGAAATATTTCAACAGTTGCGTAAAAGAATTCGCTCTGATTATTATTAATCGCTTCGATATCTGTTGTCACACGCTGCTGATTCGCAGCCGCATCTTTACGTACATTACAAATTCACACAACATAAAAATTAGGTCCCGCTTGCCGTCGAGAAAGAGTGTGTGCGATTGAGTAGGTCAGTCGAGTAATCATTTGCCAGCCGTCGTCTATACGTATCGACTATCTCTTTCTAACTCTGGGTGATTAGAAGAGGGCGACGGGGACGGGGAGCGATGCGCGTGCGCCGAACCGTTATCCCGCAGCGATATCTTGAATGAAAATGGTGTTTTCTCTCGCGCCAAAACAATGGCGTCCGTTGCAAATCGTCTATCTCCTTAAAAATCGAAAGGTGTTGCCTAATTAAATATAATTACTAGTAGATCACATAAACCGAAATTACTTTTATATCACATTGTTGTCATTATTTGTTTTTAATTTAAAATATACTGTTTATTTGAATTAGAAAATTACTCATTACATTTATCGGATGGTTAACTTAGTAATTGGAACATACGTTTTTTCCAAAGCTTTTTAATTAATCTTCAACCTTACACTACTATGTATTATGTGTCAAGTTTCAATATTTTATATGTTTTAATTATGGTCAAATCTCGACTGTAACCATTATTGAAATTTGAGGAAAACATTTTTTACTCTTATTTCCAATTGATTTTATTGGTATAAAGTTCATAAAAAGCTACGCGGAAAGAAGGCTACGTGGCACAAAAAAAGGAATAAAATGTTCAACAAACAGGAGGGAAAAAAGGGTACTTAGGCTATTCATACATGCATAGATATTTTCCATTAATGTGCGCTCAACGCATTAACAACATCTTCCTGTGATCTCTTCTGGCGTGTTACTTCCATATAAATACTAACTTACAAAGTAAGTATCCGGACTGATTCCTAGACTCGAAGCCGAGATTCTTGAAGTCGCCAATAAAATACCTCAGTGTAGTTAGTCGTACTACTAACACGTTAATTATGATATATACACTTTTTTGCCCTGTTCTTTTAAATGTAAAAGCTAGGAAGTAACTACTAGTAAATGGTCCGATAGACGATGATTTCCTCTTTTAATAAGGTTTAATAAAGTCTAGGAGTTGTATAGGTGTAACATGTTTGAGTTTTCTCCTGCCATAAAAACGAGTATAGTATTTTTATTTGCACACTTTTTAGAGATTCATTTTATTGTCATCTATAATATAAATATAATACGTATTATTGTTAAATATTGCTGAAGAGTATCTGTAATTTTTCATATTAAACATTAATATTCTACATTTTTAATCTGTAACCAAGAACAATGACAGATTCACTTCAATCTTCATGGCGGGAAACGGATTGGCTTATAAATTATCTTACGAGCATTGCGCGTTATGATATAAGGATTTTATGATTGTAAATAATACAGTAATTTCATTGAATACGCGTGTTATTTCTGAATATAAACTACTTAGGTTTTTCCGTATTGCTTGTTATCGTGTCCCTATAAATATATTTATTTTCTAAATTACTGTTGTTGTACATTGTTGTCGTTGTTGTTGTACAATGTAAATTAACTTAATCATGTATAACATAACAATATTACTTTTATAAATTACCTTTTCTTTTCCTGAAACTGACAATTCTCCATAGACGTGTTGTTCGTGCCTTTGTATCTTTATATTATTACAAATGTGCCTGTATGGTTTATTAATACGTGTTTGTGATACGAGCAATTTCGCTAAGAATATCTAATTTCATTCGCAAACTTACATTTTTCTCTAATCCTTGAACACCGCACTGTCTGTGTTTATGGCTATTTCAAGGTAAAAACCGTTATCGTGATCTTTAAATGTTTTATTAAGATGTAATTGAGCCTGTGTACACTGTTAGGATCCAGGTATTCTAACCAAATTTATATAAAAATAATGTTTTTACCATTGATAATTTACTTTGCATTAATAAATGGCATAAACAATTTTTTTTTATTGTATTGTAAGGCGGACGAGCATATGGGCCACCTGATGGTAAGTGGTCACCAACGCCCATAGACAATGGCATTGTAAGAAATGTTAACCATCGCTTACATCACCAATGCGCCACCAACCTTGGGAACTAAGATGTTATGTCCCTTGTGCCTGTAATTACACTGGCTCACTCATCCTCCAAACCGGAACACAGCAATACAAAGTACTGCTGTTTTGCGGCAGAATATCTGATGAGTGGGTGGTACCTACCCAGACGAGCTTGTACAAAGCTCTACCACCAAGTAACAATAATTTTATATTCGAATAACGTTGGATCAAAATTCCCAGGCTTTATACTTAGCGGGAAATTTAATTAAGAATAATATAATTATGTCTATAAAGATAACATTTAAAATTACATAGAGGTATAGCAAAAGATAATTCATTCAAAGATAAACATAAAACATTATTTTTTTATCTAATCTTATCAATAACATCACCATGGGACTTGAGTTACATTAATTACTTTTAAAAATAAAGTTTTCTGACATCACACTAATTACGTCCCTCAATACTCGATATATTTTATGAACATTCTATAGTTTTATTTCAATAATTTCCCTAAGGTATTATTATATGATGGTGTTAGGCTTTGCGTCTGGGTCCCCTCATTAAATGCGCAAGGGATATTACATCTTAGTTCCCAAGGTTGGTGGCGCATCGCCGATGAAAGGAATGGTTAATATTTCATAAGGCGCCAATGTCGATATCGCTCTATCGACGTGAAGCAGTAATATACCTTTACATACTCCACGGACGATGGTGAACAATACCATAATAAAAAAAGTAGCATCAATTGCAACAAGTAATGGAATTTTATCATCGAAATAACAATTCCGATAACAATTTCAATTCCATCGCGCACGAAGAAATTTGGCAACTCTTTTCTTTGTCGCACCTCCAAACCTTGGAATTCTTTACCAGCACACGTCTTCCCCTCCTCTTAGGACCTGGGTTCCTTCAAACGAGGCGTGAAGAGGCACCTTGCGGGCCGGCAAGGCGGGGGCGGTTAGTGCAAATTATTGTTCATGATTGCACTATTGCGCGCGTTTGGACTCTACTACCACTTACCATCAGGTGGAGTAGAGTCATTTGCCCTCCCGGGCTATAAAAAAAACCAGAGCCTATATAATAACAACTATTGTTACTTGTTATTACAGTTAATGCTATAATGTTAAATTTTGTGAATTCGTAGTCAAAAATAAAATATTTGCCAATTAAGATGAAAAAGGCTTACTTAGTCTATCGAGACCCTTACTTAGTCTATGGAGACAAAATAAAATATACTTATTGTATAATAAAATGTCATACAGTCGAAATAAAGTATGAGATCTCTTTGTAATGTTCTTAGAGATTCGCTTCACATCCTCAGTGAATTCGCACCTAACTTACATTTGCTTTATTACGAACATTTCATATGCGATGCGCAGGCGTCGGTCTCGTTTCCGCGAACGACGGCGAATACGTTTTAAGTGATAAAGAATATTAGTGGCATACGAGGATTAAACATTTTGGGTCCTGAATTTTTTTATCAAGAGATGAACCACTATTAATAGTATTGACATTAAAGAATATTCTAGAATCCCAAACATGATTACTAAAAATGTATATATGGCTCGTCAAAAACACAAAGATCCATTCAAGATCCTTATTGGATTCCCAAAGCAACTATGGTGCAACTATTTACGACACAGCGAAGTTGTCATCATTGCAATATAATTATATGTTCGTTTTACTTCCATTACTTGGTGGTAGGATTTTGTGCGAACCCGTTTGGGTAGATACCACCAACTCATCAGATATTCTACCTCCAGACTGCAATACTTCGTATTGTTGTGTTCCGGTTCGAAAGGGGAGTGAGTCAGTGTAATTACAGGCACAAGAGGCATGCCATCTTAGTTCCCAAAGATGGTGGCGCAATGGCAATGTAAGACACGTTTAGTATTTGATAGCGCATTGGAAATGCAAGGGACGGTTAATATTTCTTACAAGGCCAATGTCTATGGGCAGTGACATCACGTGAACCACATGACCTAGCCATTAATAAAAAAATTATATCAGATTTATTTTATTAGTTTCTGAAAAATTAAGTGTTTGTTTTTAATATTTTTTAAATTATTAAGTAGTAATATTTATATGTGCGTCTGCAATGTCTGTGATATTAAATAGACTTTGCCTTATTCTTATTAATTTAATGCCTTGAAGTAAGAAATTAAATTATGAATACTTTTCCTAACGGATAGCGTTGCGATGATTAAACGCTAAGCTTCTTTCACATTAGCAAACTGTCAGATCTGGATAAGAATAGCAAGCAGAGGTCAATTCCGGGTAAACGCTAGGAAGCAAAAGTTACAGAATAATAGCGTAGTTAAAGCTGTGAATAAATTTACACAGAACGCAAATAATCGTCGCTTGTTTTAAATAATACAGGTATATTTAACACTTTTAAGAATACATATCATATATGAACTTGCATGTTCAGTTTTTTTTTGTATTCGTATTTCCATATATTTTTCCATAACAAAAAGGAATTTGATTTATAAGCAAAGGCGAAAAATGTTGTGAGCTATTTTATATTTACCTATTTGTATACCTGTATACTGTAACATAATTAGTGTCCGACCCTTGAAGTGGTTATTAGGTATCGTGAGTCGGTTCTATTTATGTTAACATTTTTAAAATATTATGCAAATAAATTACTCATAAAAAAATATTAATTGTCATTTTCAATTATAAATGACATGGAAAACTGAGGTCATGACCTCGTGTCCGAGCTATCCGATAGGTAAGAGCGCCGACGCCCGCGCCTATTTTGCATTGTAATTGTCGTTATTTAGTTAAATAAAATTTTAAATGGGGAAAATTTTTGCTTAAAATTTTAAAAATATATAAAACCGACTCACGATACCTGACAACCACTTCACGGGTCGGACACGAATTTTGTTACATCCTGTATAGATTCTATATTTCGCTGTACTATTTTTGCTCTATGTTCTTAAGAGATACCTATCTACTCGTAGTTACATATCTTACAAAATCGCGTGATTGTTTATCTTTTTTGTAAAGGAGCAAGCAGCAACAAACACGCCGGAGAATACAGGTTTCATCGTAATGTTATCTTCTATAGCCTTATTTATGCCCTAAACTATTTTGTAAATAAAAAATAAATATATTGATTAAGTTTAGGATTATTTTATTTTATAATTAATTAAATATAAGTAAGAAAATGAATTTAAATATAAGTAATATCGCGAATTTAAAATCTGAATATTATACCAGCGAGTCTGAAATATTTTTAATGAGAAAAATCCTTTCTAAACAGTAAACTGTTCAGTCCAACTTTCAAAATAAGATGAGTTACATAGTTTCTGCGAACCAACCTCTTCATATTATGTACGTAAAAGTGAACACTACACAAAACAGTTGAGTCAACATCATCATAGCTAATAGATTAAACGGTTGTCGCCATTAAATAACAATATGAAAGTGACGATATCCTTGAGAAACTCAAATATTGAGCGAGCGCAGTGCATTAGCGCGGCGCGCTGTACTCGGAGACTCGGACGCGACGCGGGCGCGCCCACAGCTTTCTACTCGAGGAGACACTGCATCTCACAAGTGGGCCGCGACGTGACCCACGTGCTAACCACTTCATTTTACCAATACCAATATCATAAAATTGCAATTATTTAAACAATCGCGTATACGGACTTGTCCGTGCAGGTTGGAAGTCTTCAATGCGTGTTTTCTTTTTATTAATGTATCGTTTATTTACCGTTTTGATTTTCTCTCAACGTATAATTACATAAATAAAATGTTTTAAACAAGAACATATAAATTTTTAATACATAATAATGTTTTTTTTTTTATTTTATACCATAGCTAATAACTACGCGTATGCGTAGTTAACCTGATAAAATCTTCATAAGGATTGGAATACTCATTAGGTAACTGTTAAAAAATGAATTATTTAATAATATTCTCATGTTTATTAGTAATGCTTATTACGCATACTAGTCGTTTTATTCTACAGCTACGGCAATATAATTAAACTGTTTACGAAGAATAAGAATAAGAAAAATGTTTTGGTCATAACTTATGGAGTGTACCAACATAAAAACTTTCATAGTACGATTAACACTTAAAATATGAAATAACTAATTATGCAAACGGAATCGGAGAGAAAATTGCATAATCACGCTTATATAACGAATTAAATTCCTGTAAAAGTCTGGCGTGGAAGACGCCTTCCCTTTCCTTAAGAAAGGGGTTGGTGCGTTACCAACAGACTGCTTATGAGATATGCAGCTTACCACACCATGTTTTGTTGCACGAGTACAAGATGAATTAAGACTATGCTTGCGTGCTTTCTTGCTTGCTCAGCGATGCTTGCCCGGACTTGAACTCGCAATTGGTTGTTCATATTCATGTTATCTACAAAATTTAATAGAATGCTCGGAAAAAATCTAACTGACTATATTAGTAAGATATTTATTTACATATTTATGTTAAAAATGTATTACGTTTCAGAGAAAAACTTGTTGTTGTTTTTAACTTTGTGCAAGCTCGCCTGGGTAGGTAGTAGGTACCATCCACTAATCAGATATTCTAACGCAAAACAGCAATACTTGTTATTTTTGTGTTCCGGTGTGAACGGTGAGTGAGCCAGTGTAATTACAAGGTTGGTGTCACATTGGTAAGCGATGGTTAACATTTCTTAAAAAGCCCATGCCTATGGGCGTTGGTGACCACTTATCATTTGGTAGCCTCTGGGACTGGTCCTATATAAGGAAAACACCTTAAACTTATGACTTGCTTGAAACCTTGTAACTTTAAAGTCTATTCAAACCTCAAGAGGACTAAAGACAAGTAAACAAATAATCAGAACTTGAATAATCTATGGTTCATAACGAACTGATTTAAAAGATTTATCACCTGCTGATGCACTTGCTCCATCCTTCCTTAACATGTAAATAAAACACGTTGTTGAAAGATATAACGAAACAGAAAGTGTGTGGAATATTTTAAGATCTTTTAAATCGTTCCAAGTAAAATAAAACGTTGTAAAGATTCGATATTATACTACTTTCACATAATTTCACTCGACCAGTTTCTGCATTTAATATCCTTTGCACTAATACCATGATTACATTTGATTCGCTCTCAGTACTTTGACTTTGTTTATTATTGGTATTCACGAATAATATAATAATCTGATATGGTCTGGTTGATGGAACAAGATCTCGTGTTGTCATAGCATCTTAGTGTTCTTTCGGTATTTGTAAATAAATAATAAAGGAAAGTAACAGCCTGTGAATGTCCCTCTGCTGGGCTAAGGTCTCTTCTCCTCTGAGGAGAAGGATTTGGAGCTTATTCCACCACGCTGCTCCAATGCGGGTTGGTGGAATACACATGTGACAGAATTTCAATGAAATTTGACACATGCAGGTTTCCTCGAGATGTTTTCCTTCACCGAAAAGCATGAGATGAATCACAAATTAAGCACATGAAATTTAATGGTGCTTGCCCGGGTTTGAACCCACGGTCATCGGTTAAGATTCACGCGTTCTTACCGCTAAGCCATCTTGGCGTAATAAATAATAATAATATCAAATCCATATTTATATATATATAATCAGGCTTTTGTTTGATGTAATATGTACTATATAAAAAAAAACATCGGGTTGCACTCCAGGATTGCCAGCAGAAGTGGAAACTTGAATATGTATTAACGACTAACGTTGTGCATTTTTGATATTTTGAAATGGTTAGGCAAAAAATTGGTACGAATTGCTTTAATTATCAGTATAAAAGTACTATCATTTATGTGATAAAATACAATATTCATTTATTGCGCATTTATCGTACACAAACATGACAATTTATATTACATTAAAAATTTAACACTTCAGAATCCGTCTTACGAATTTTTCAATCAGGGTCACGTGACCTGACTCGAGTTTAACATTATTTACCCATCACAAAAAAGTTTGCGCCAAGTTAAGTGTAATTGGTTGGGTGGACTCGACCCACCAATTTTAACAAGAGAAGTTAGAAAAACGTACATGCAAAACATATAATATTATGTAGCATTTTTTTAAAATTCTAAAACTGATTCGCTTAAGCTTACTTACTAGAAGTAAATACCTATCGAAATTACTCCATAGCTTTTTTTATTTCCACGAAAGACTACATATATTGTCCTTCAGTTAAAGTCTAGTGTCAAAAGTTTTAGGTCACATTTGTATATGAATGCGTAATACAAACAGAATGCTTTGACACGTTAGGATAATACTCTGACAGGCCATTTATTTAAATGTTCCTGGTCGTGACACGTCTGAAGATACAGTATGTGAACAACAAACTTATTTCAAACGGTTTGCAGGTATATTGGAATATTAGTAATATTACTACATTACGACTCGCCTCGTTGGTCTAGTGGTTAGATATAAGGCCGCAGACTCGGTGGTCCTGGGTTCAATTCGCATGTCGGTCTGTCAGAAAATTCTCAGTAGCAGCCCGAAATCTGAAAGTTGGAAGTGTGTACACTCTCGTACCTCAAGCAAGCACGTTGAGCCGTTGGTCCTGCGCCTGAACTCTTTCCGGTCGAGTCGGATTGCCGTCCTATTAAGGAATAGAGAATAGTGCCCAGTTAGGGAATAGCGAGTGCACCCGTGTTTGCGCACACACTTGTGCACTATAATATCTCCTGCGCAGTTGGCTAATTTATCTGGAGATTGGCTGCCCGTGGCCGAATTCGGTGTGGAGGACCATTCCATTATTACTACATTACTACATAGAATCGTGCTGTTACTATTGCTTAATTTTACAGAGTAAATTGAACAATTTGGACTTGTACAGATGACAATTCTTTTTTACAAGTGCTGAAAAATATAAGTATTCGGCTGTTTCGTAATTCTTTGATATATATTTTTATAAAGACATAATATGAATTATGTGAAAGAAGTCTAATGATAAACCAGATGGCCAGTTAATCGAAATTATAATTGAAAATTTCTTATTGATACTCATTGTTAAAATTAATTATTATTATATATTTTTTCGTATTTTGACTACAAATATATTTAAAATTAATGAAAAAATATAGAATTGAAATTATGTTTAGGATTTCCTTCTAAACTTTGAGCCCCATAGTTCGTATTTTAAGGATTATACAGGTAAATGGTTTACTGGATGAGTTTCTATATGGTGCCAAATCAACCTCAAAAATAATATTTTGTTTACTTATGTTCGCTAAGCATTCGCAATTAAATCAAATCAATTTTTTCCGGTAGTTTCGAAGAAAAATATTTCTGAAAGACAAACGAACAGATAGAGCGATCGTAAAAAGATTTTGTTTTTTCCTTTTCAGGCGACAAGGCTATATTTTATTATTAATATATATAAATAGTCACAAAATATTTGTTATTGGATAAGTAAGCCCTATTTGGAAACGCTAAATACATTAGCAATGAAGTGTTGTTACCGTCGACTTACCATGAGTATGACGAATATATAAAATTTAAATATTTTGATATTAAATAAAAAATATATAACGATCGCTATTTACTACACCCATCCTTCTATGTAAACTATCCCCATACAAAAAACCATACTAAATTGGTTACTCCATTGCAGCTTTTAAATTTATAATATATACTTATGTGTTTGACTGCCTCGTTGGTCTAGTGGCTTGATATAAGGCCGCAGACTCGGTGGTCCTGGGTTCAATTCCCAGGTCGGGCCAATAAATAGTTATTAGGGTTTTCTGTCAGAAAATTCTTAGTAGCAGCCTGGAGTCTGGAAGTTGGAAGTGTGTACACTCCCGTGCCTCAGAAAGCACGTTAAGCCGTTAGTACTGCGCCTGAACTCTTTCCGGTCGTGTCGGATTGCCGTCCCATCGGATTATGAGAGCTAAGGAAAAGAGAGTGCACCTGTGTTTGCGCACACACTTATGCACTATAATATCTCCTGCGCAGTTGGCTAATCTCTCTTGAGATTGGCCGCTGTGGCCGAAAATAATAATATGTATAGTGTATACATATAATTGCTTAAACATTTCCATTACCGAATAACTTATTTTGAAATAAACATCATGACAAATGAAAACATTGTTCAAATCATTTAAAGTTACAGCGGACGTATTTCATACATCGATGTTAATTTCTCCTAAGTTAATTATAAACACTAAGTGCACTGCTTGCTTATTTACATTAAACCGTTATAAAATATAATTTATATTGCGTTAAACAATACAATATTAGTTTTGTATTAGGAAAACCCCACGGTGTTTATACGGAGCAAGTACGTACGTACACACTCCTATGTATACCTAATGTGTGTTCGAATTTTTGTGTTTTAAATTTTATTTATTATATTATATATTATCTGATTTCAAGGATGAATAAGCCAGGGTTGGTATTGGCGTTTTTTTAATTTTTAGACGAAAGATTTGAGTAGGTAAGAGTTAATAAATGTAATAAAATGGATTATAATTAGTATCAATATTTGTACGTCGTTAGAATGGTTTTATAACTACCATATTTTTTATACCTCACTTGATATTTTATACGATCATTTTTTATTGGTATTTAATTTTGCGACTTTCAGGCACCTTAAATACATTTTAGCAGTTAAGGCTATTATAATGACACAATTCAATGACATAATTCGATTAAGTTGCCGATAAAGTAAACCTACAAACACTCAATAAAAGGGAGTACTCTCTTCCGGGGCGATTGGCTAAAACCTATTCTGCAGATGCATGTACATCTTTTACCTGCCTGTACTCATAAGATTCTTTGCTATATTTATTAATTTACATTAAAACCTTAACTAAATACAAATAACATTTAAAAATAATTATTATATGCTATTATGTACATATATAGTCAGGTTTTGAAGCAATACATATTTTTATAAACATTTAACAATAAAACTATATATATATATATATATATATATCTATATCTGAATAATTCTGAGTACACAGGGTTGTAAGGAGTGTGTATATTTAGAGAGTTAAAGGTAATAAAGCTTTAATAATAAGCAAAAGTAATTTTATAAATAATTTTATTATATAAAAAATCAATTTTTGACAATAACACTTCTTAATTTCTGCCAAAATTCGTCCGACCGCTGTTCGTCCCATGACAAGTATATCTTGGTCTTTAATAAGAACTTTAAAGTCGTTGTCAAATATTTGTTCTCGACGTTTCCTATTCTTACTAGCACCAGTGGATCGTACGAAGTGCCGTCTTCAAGAAACAGTCTATGATACTCGGCCAGCTGAGTCTCCCATCGACACCATTGAGATTTTGCAAAATTGTTACTAATAATTAAAATTATATATCTACTATCTTTTATACTACCTAATATTGCATCAGAGATAAACGAACCTATTTCAAAATCTCTCTCATAAATACATAGCTTCAAGCAAGGGGGTGAACGTTCTAATTGGTTCACCATTTCTGAAACAAACTCTCTGTCTTCACTGCAATATGATACAAATGCATCGTATTTTGGACAAATTTTCTGTAAACCGTCCGTCTTAGGGGACTGTTTTGTAAATTTTCTTCCAAAAGCTAGTTTTGCTAAAAATAACCAATATGTTATGTACAGTTTATATTTATATACAAATCCTACTATTAAAGCTAAAAATATAAGGGTTACTACTGACGGTGCTGTCCAAACTAAGAGCATCATATTTGAAATTTTCTCATACACCAAGCAACGCATTTTTTTAATAGACGAGAAATAATCCGCTACTCTTTTATCTTCCCAAGCATCTGGACTGCTGCATAGAATATTAGACTGTTTAAAGTATTCCTTTAATGCTGTCGACCCATTCACTTGTAACCACGCATACGATTTGTACATGGAAGCACAGTCACAGATAAATACGTTATCCATTAGATCTATTTCGATTGTAAAATTTCCATTATTTTCAAACAAGAAGTTCATGTCTTGAATCATGCTGAGCGTGAAATGAGAAATTTTATTATCAGTTAAATATAAACTACTTGGTTTCAATCCAGAGGCTAAGAATAAAGGTCTCCACCAAGATATTAATAGATTCTCACTTAAGTCTAATACTTGTAAATATTTTAATGGTTTCAATAATTCGGGAGTGATATAATATAATTCGTTATTTTTTAATGTTAAATGTGTGAGGTTTGGCATCATTTTGAATATATTGTCCTCGCTGTAAAAATGTTTTATACCACAATTCTTTAGTATTAATATTTTCAATTCATTTAAGCCTTCGAACATGGAACTCGTAAGATTGTCATTCGCAGTCAAAGGATTATTGGCTAAATTTAGTATCTCTAAATGTCTCATAGGCTTAAATGTTCCGTCGCCGATGTGGAATATTGTGCCATTTTCTAAATTCAACATCTTCAACTTTTCCAATCCCATAAATGTATAGTCAAAAATTGATTTCATCCTATTAAAACCTAGATTAAGAACTCTCAGTTCACGACAGTCTAGAAACGCTCCTCTATCGATTTCAAAATACATTGGATTCGAAGTCGTACCTTTATTTAATGATAAATCTAAAAGGACGAGTTGTTGATTCGATATATGTTTCCAATGTATACCAGGTAGGTTGTTTCCACTTAATAAAAGAATTCGGAGATCTGGAAATTTGCTCGGTTCGAAAGCATTTGGCCCAATAGATAAAGCGCTAACACCTCGCAATTCTAATACCTTAACATTTGTCATTTTTGGAAATGTATCATCACTTATAATTTCAAATTGATTATTAGATAAAGTTAGTCTTTCAATTGTTGTATTTGCAATAATCTCCATTAAATGTCTTGGCGGGTGTTTTCGAAAGCCCATGCTATTCAAATCGAGATGGGTTAGGTTTCTGTTATTTCTCTTTAAGCTCGTTAGGAAATCTCCTATTATTGACGAGTTCAAATCATTCTCACCAATACTTAGTTCTTGAAGCATCTCTAAGTGTAGGAAACTATCAGGGTGTATAAAGTCAAGACGACATAAATTAATATCGAGCCTTCTCAAAGGAGAACCTCGCATAGATTTAAATGCATTTTCAGGGAGCATTTCAAATGAGTTTTCTGATAAATCCAACTTGCGTAGTGATGGTAATTTCGTGGGTTGGAAAGCAGGAGTTATGTGTAATATATTCGAGAAGCCATTGTTCAGCAATATTAAATCTCGAAGACTTTTCAGACCATCAAACGTACCTTCGAGGATCACGTGAAGCGCAGTATTGTATGATATAGAAAGTAGTTGTAGTGTAGTGAGATTACGAAACAATCCTGGTTGTAAATACTTTAATTGATGATTTGCCTCAATTTTTAAAGCCTTCAAGTAATATAGGTAATCTAACTGACCGATGCGAACTTCTGGTAAAACTGTGGTCCTGACAACAAGCATTTCGCTTTGTCTATTTACCTGAAAAAGACATATTTTGTGGCATTTATACATTTTAAGTATTCCTTCATACACTTTAAATATAAGATAAGTAAAATGTAATGATTTATCCGTAGACATACAGGATCTAAAAATATCTCCCCACTCTCTTTAAAAACGCTCGAACATACAAATATCTCAGAGATTTTGTTTTTTAACCGTAATTTATTTGGCACATAGACAATAGCACTGCATGCAGTGAAACCATTGCATAATATGCTATAATTCTAATATCTTTAATTACTGGCTCACTCTTCAAACCGTATCACAACAAAAAAGTATTCTTGCTCAGCGGTAGTAAAATATATAAATTAGGAGATACCCACCCAGAAAAGCCCGCACCAAGCCCTACCATATTTACCGAATGTAAAACAAAGTAGAACGAAAAGAATTTTCCTTAGGTAAATAACCTGATATAATTATTGAAAAGTTTATAAGTAGATATAACAATAAGGAAAATTAAAAGTCACCCTTAGGTTTCCGTTCAGCGATCTAAATACACGCGTAGTTGATTAATAATATCTGACGCAATATGTTTGTATGATGATAATTACGTCTCTCTATAACTATGATAACATTAGATTCACGAAGTTACTACTAGCCATTGTGTGATAAGAATAGAACTTTAAATTGTGAATTTAAGGCATCATTTCGTGGATTAATATTTGTTTATTTTATTTACGTTATGAAACGGCATATTTATAGAGTTTTAAGCATATACTTGAGATTTATAAAGAATGATAGTAGTTAGGTACACTAGTTTCATTACCGTTATATTTTATTGGGGACTGCTTCTCGGGGACTTGTCAAAAGCACGCTACCGATTAATTTCGAAATATTAGATCAACAATGACCAAGTCGTATCCTTTTAGAATTATGTGAAGCATTCGATAAATAATGCAAATGAAACCGAAATAACTAATATAATAATATTACGAACTGCTTATTGTTAGTTTAGTAGAACAAAAAAGATTTCAATATGAGTTTAAAATCTATAATCTAATCTTAGTGATAGAACGCAGAGTAAGTCCAATAAAAATATTATATCCCTTGTATTATATGAAAGCAACAATCAATGAAATTCAAAAATAGCTTAATTATAACTCATAATAGAGTCAGGCCGAATCTAACAATACTGATTTTAATACAAAGTTAGTTAAATAAACTTAAGGTTTTGAAAATGTTTGCACGAAACACACCATAAACGCATGAAAGCGAAAGCAATTACGTTAAGTAATATAAGATTTAATTATCATAACAAGGATCATTATCGTTCAGAATTTTCCACTACAACAATTGTCTCGTGTGAAATATTTTGGGTCACAATTGAATGATGATAAAATGAACATTATTTTTAGTGGTTAGTATCTCTGTAGCAAAAAGGCAAACGTAAAGATTTAGATAATATTTTTATTTACCAACTCGCATAATCATTGAGGTAGGACGATAGAATTTACTTTGAATATTCTAATTTCTTAAGTAATACTAACTCTTTATTAAATAGTTACCTTTGGGAATTTCTGGCATTCGTAGTTCCCAAAACAAACAATAACTTTACGGTTCTTGGTGCTCCTACAGATGCACCCTGATGATTGGTCCTTTCCCACTTCTACGGGCAGAGCATTCGCTATTTTATCTTCTGGAGGGTATAGAATATTACGCGAAATTTCCTCGTACTCGTCTAGGACGTTGCACTTAGTATATTGGACGTAACATAACAATAGCCATAGAGTACGACCTAACCACATGTCTTGACTGCTCACGCAAGATTATCTGGAAAAGAAATATAAAATATGCATTATATTATATTATTAGTAAAAGAAATAAACCTAGGTCAGAACATCCAACTAGGTAGGTCCAACTTTGAGAAGGAGGTCAATCGTCGAATCCAACTCGACTCGACAGCGTTCGGGAGACTACGCGATATCTTCTCATCCCAAATACCGCAGTGTCTTAAGTCGAAAGTCTTCAACCAGTGTGTGTTGCCAGTAATGAAGTATGGATCAGAGACGTGGTCGCTCACTATGGGCCTCATAAGAAGGCTCAAGGTCACCCAACGAGCAATGGAGAGGGCTATGCTCGGAGTTTCCCTGCGAGATCGAATCAGGAATGATGAAATCCGTAGACGAACCAATGTAATCGACATAGCCTGAAGAATTGCTAAGTTGAAGTGGCAGTGGGCGGGGCACATCGCTCGCAGAATTGACGGCCGCTGGGGCAGAAAGGTTCTCGAGTGGCGACCACGAACCGGAAGACGCAGCGTGGGCAGGCCCCCTACAAGGTGGACGGACGATGTCGTTGGATGCGGGTAGCGCAAGACCAGCTACTGTGGAAATCCTTGGGGGAGGCCTTTGTCCAGCAGTGGACGTTTTCAGGTTGAAATGATGATGATGAAAATCAGAAGAAATAAAGAAAGAATTTCGACGTCTAACGGTCTTGTTAGCTCTAAATATTTTATTGAAAAACGATGTTTGGAATATCATTTGATTTATTGAGTAACACGTGATAAAAATACTTATTATATTTGAGTTTATTTTAAATTATATAGAGCTGGTTTTTTAAGGTATAGGTACACACGCTGGTTTGATTGCATTTAACACTTTTAATCATGTCTGCATACGCATTTTCAAATTAACAAAAGCTTAAAGTCTGATGATTTTGTGAACTATAAATATCTTATACAATAACAATGCTTAGATCATGTGATTTACTGAGTAGCGTGTGATAAAAATACGCATAATATTTGAGTTTATTTTAAAATAGATAAAGTTGTTTCTGTTGAAATAAGTCTTAGCTTGTTACCCGCACTGGTTTGATTGATTTTAACACTTTTAATAATGGATGTGCGCATATTTGCCAATTAACAAAGGCTTTGTATGAACATTTTAATATAAATAAGATGCGTTACCAATGAGTAACGGATAATAAACTTAAAAAAATACAGGACTGATAATATTATCTTTTTAATATCTTTTAAAACAGAACCTAAATATATAATATAAATATCTTAAATAATTCCTTAATTGATATATAAATAAAGAAAAAGACAACTAAGAAAATATAGGAAATGTAGCACAGTATCTTAACGTTACAGGGTCAAGACCTAGAGGGCGACCTAAAACCAAATGGACAGATATGGTCAGAAAAGATCTTAGTCACTGCAATGTTATTGAAAACGATACGTCGAATAGAGCGAAGTGGAAGCAAAAGACTAGGAAGGCAGACCCCACCAGCAGGTGGGAATAATAAATGCACAGGAGAGAGAGAGATAGAGAGTTAGAAAGAAACAGACAACTAAGAATTACTCAAGCCTATGAAGACGAGTAAAGAAGTTATTGTAATTTTATTATTCTTACTGCCTCTGCCTCTTGGCAAATTGCGATTCAAAGGGGAAATGCTGCTAGCAGTCTTACCACCATTCCAGGCAATCACGATTTCTACAGTAACTATTTTTAATTTCTATTTTTATCAAAAAAAGGAGTGAAGAATTACATATGAATAGAATATGTGGATGTTGGCTTATGTATTTCGTTTATTACTTAACATATAAAATATAACTTTTCGTATAACATTGCGTCTATCTTCTGACACTACATAACTTTTCGGACTTAGCGTTTATGTAAGCGGTATAATTATAGACAAATATATAATAACATTGTATTCTAGAGGTTCACATACATATTTGACGTTAGTCCGCGCAGTGTGTTACGTGTTAAGCACTATAACAAATATTTTGTTATCAATTGATATTCAAATAACTAAAAGTTTTTGTATGTTTGTTCAATGATTCTTTGATTTTTACAAAGATTTGATATTATGACATGGCAATAACAAATATGTATATAATAATCGAAATAATCATCATGTTTGGCCTGACCGAAATTAGCCAATAGCCATAGTGTGCGCTATCATAGTTTGATGACGAACCACTGCGCAGGATCAATGTCTTTACATAATTTTCGAAGCACGGGAGTGTAACACAGGCTATCTCCTAACTCGGGGTTGTATATTAGAATTCGCTTACGGAAAAGCTCAATAAAGTAAAGTAACAGCCTGTGAATGTCTTACTGCTGAGCTAAGGCCTCTTTTCCTTTGTTTTTGAGGAGAAGATTTTTGGAGCTTATTCCACCACGCTGCTCCAATGCTAGCTCAAAAGCTCAATAACAGCTATTAAATTTAATCTACAAAAATCTATATTAAATCCATAGCATATGCAAATATCCGCCGAAATACGGACACTGTTAGAAATATGAACCAGCGATATATTGCTTTTACTAAGAGTATCCTTATAGGCCTCGATATATATAATTATGAATATTATTATGAAACTAATACTATTGAAATATAATTGCTCTTTAACCTTCTCTGGACAGTAGGGCTGGTTCATTTTTATTTCGCCAATGTTTATCATCAAAATATACAAATTGTTTTTAAAAATGAATTAAATCTCATTAGGAAAGTTCTCTAACCGAATTTTCGCGCCGGGGGTTAAATACTAGTCATGAATGCAGGAGGTGCGCAAACATAAATAGACCCAATGTTTACTCATTTTGATATTTCTATTAAAGGCAAATGGAAATACCTACAACGTATAAACAGCCCATATCCTATCTTGAAATTTTAAAAGGGGCCTATTACATTAGAATGTAGCTTCAGCAAAAAAATCTGAATAAATCATCAAATTTCAAATCAAATTCTCAAATCAAATTTTTTTTAATAATTAGTATAATTTATGTATATTATTAACAAATGTAAGATTTATTTTACCACCAACTTTTAATACTGGTCTTTTCCAGTTTTTGGAATAGAAGTTGAGTGAACATTATTACGGGCACATATGAGATAACATCGTAGACCTATTGATCGTATTGATGGTTTCACGAATAGGAGTACCTACCGGTAGTAAGAAGTATCTTGTAGTCTGTGAGCAGATACCACACACCATCATTCGCTCACGTCACTGTTAAATAAATACAAAAAACTCTGTTTTCCAACTAACCTTAACTCGAAATCTTGTCAAAATTATAACTGCACCAACATTTCTCTTATATAAAAACTATAACATCACTATTTATTTACAATAACAATAGGAAGATAGCGTCTCTTATTGTATAATCATGGTATTCATTAACTTAACCCATTTTTTTGTATTTAACAATAATCGCACGCGTCGTCGCGCGAGTTCTACCTCTGATCTGTCACACGACTGTAATTTCATCTAAAACTAAACGTGTCATTGGTCGGTCTCGTATTTACATGTGATAATTTCATTACGATAGAGGAGTAACGTCGTGATTTGGAAATATTTTCATTCTGAATGTTTGTTCAGGTCTGACGTTAGTGCATATTTTTTTATCACCTTTTTCTTGTATGTAAAATAAGTTATGATGTTACGTTGAAACGAAATACATTATAATTATGTACTTATTGAAAATCGGATTTTAACATATCACTATCAAATAGAAATTTCGTTTAAAAATATTAGTAAGTATTAAGACTGATACGTCATTTATTTTTACGCTGTTAGCAATGACGCCATATTATATTACGTTTTGGAAATTTTTATTTAATATAGAAAGATAGATTCATCCTCATTATTATAATTCTTCCTTCCACTATTGTTTTAAAATATACTTCATGTTTATTATTTACATTTAAGATCTCAAACTTTTGTTGCCACCGCAGTTATAACGATTGGATTGTTTAAAAAAGGTACATCGATATTTTATGTAATGTATTTTAGCTTGTCGTACAAAATCGCGAGTAGAAGAGTGACTTTACATTTACATTACGTTAAATACGTCGTACGTTATAAATATGCTTTAGAAACAGTTATAACTTAACAAATACATATACGTAGGACAGTCCAGTTCGTATTTTTAAAGATGGCAAAAAGGAATGCGACTCTTAATACCGTCCAGTTTGTCGGCGAAGTCTTTGAATCACTTATTTCTCTCGCCAGTATTTATTTATATCTAAAAGGTCAACGAATACCAATCTTCACATTTTCAACCACCCATCAAAAATTAAAATTAGTTTTGTTAGGTTCCGGTTTAAAGGTAAGACGAGCCAGTGTAACTATCGGAACAAGGGACATAACATCTTAGTGCGTGTTGGCGATATAAATAGTGTATAGGTATATAATTACTAGTTTATATTTGTACATTATCAATGTATATTTGCGACGGTGGCCGCTTACCATCAGGTGGCCCACTTGCCCGTCCAGCAATAACATAAAAAACAGCCTTTAATTATATTTTATATTGGTAACGAAATAGTTTGCTATTTTTAGTGCAATATGAAGGGGTGAATATTGATGGAAAAATGTCGAATGGCATCATGCTTTAGGTTAGCGCTTTTTAAGCTGGCTAGTTACGAGCGGAGAGCAAGGATAGCAATAGTGGCTATAGTTATTATATTTATCGAGATATTACCCTGAGAGTAGCTCTGTACCCTGAAAACGGGGCGGGGAGGCTAGTATCTTATAATTTATTATTTGCTTAAAACGAACGCTGCCATCGATAAAAAGCAGATACGATCAGTAATTAAAGATAGTGCGGATATACGACCCCGAATCCTTAAAGGCTCAAACCAGTTGTCTTACGAGACAAGAATTGACAAGTGAGGGCATCGTAATTGGGCCAGAGCTGATTCTCAGAATCAGACCATGCGACCTGTTCCTTTACTTAGCTTCGATAAACGAGGTACCAATGTACAAATAGACACGTACGTCTTTGACAAGTTAATTAAATGTTTTCTTATAAAATATGAGCATCGTTTTATGTGTACGATACCCCCTAAAGTTTAAATTCTATGGTAGATTACAACAAATGACTGGGGACTATAATCGGTTACGCTCTTAAATAAATCTATTTACAAAATTTGAGCCAATTTTGTTGATTTCAATAGAATAATTTCTTTATATTCTATAATATTTTTTTAGATCAATATCATAGATTTATCTTTTGTTGCTAAGATGGTGATTAGTGAACAATGCTGTCTTCTTCTTTCGAAGATCAAATCAATAATGATAGAAAGAGAGAAATCAATATTTTAGAAAGAGCCGCTAAAATGCTTATAAGTAAGGCGGATAATAATTGTTTACGCGAAATAACAACTCATTTAAAAGTCTTAATTGAATCAACTTAAGTACGAGTACAGTTATCTTTTCATGATTGTTTATTTGTAAAAAGATGTTTGTGTATTTTTTTGTAATCTTAAAAACGCTGGTATGTATGAACACTTGAACATGTTTGTTTATTCTGAACAGTTACCTAAAAGATGATATAATATTTATAATAATGATGAAATTGAATTTGTATTTCACTCATTTGTCATTACTAATTCCGTATGCTATATGAAGTCGTAAAAAATCAGGTTCTGGAGTTTGTATCTCGTATTCATAATTAAATCAATCATCAATTTTAAACCTAAATCACTTAATTTTGTCAAAATTTACAGTTAACTAAAAACTATGTTCGCATAACACGCCGGAAAGATGCTGGAATTGTAATAGAAGATTATAGAAGCTATCGTATTTATCTCTCATAAACAAAAACAAGTTCCGACGTATTTGTTAAGTATTAAGGACGTGTTTTATTATGTTGTTTTGAAGTTATCGTGCAATAATATGTACATATTTAATCGATGCATTTCCTTTAAAATTGTATCATTATTTCGAAGCAGTTCAACTATGTTTGTCTTTTTATGTAAGCAACCTGCTTCCCCTTTCCTTCACAAGTCTACGCGTGCTGGCTCTCGATGTCACCGCCTAACTGTGACATCAATTCCATCGCGAACGAAGAAATTTGGCAACTATTTTATTTGTCGCACCTACAAAACATGGAATTCTTTACCAGCACACGTGTTCCCCTCTTCTTATGACTTGGGTTCCTTCAAACGAGGCGTGAAGAGGCATCTTGCGGGCCGGCAAGGCGGATCATTCTTTATGATTGGACTAGCCGTCGTCGCGTTTGGACTCTACTACCACTTACCATCAGGTGGAGTAGAGTCATTTGCCCTCCCGGGCAATAAAAAAAAAACTCTCGCATTCAATCATACGAACGTTCCAGCATCTAATATTAGAATAGTATATTATATTAAATCCATATAAACGATAGCTAGTAGTTTGTTTCTTACTTGTATAAGTTATAATAATTATGTAATAAAACAACTTTGTAAACAAACACATATATTACACTACATTGGCGAAGGGAGTGCGGCTGAGAGATTCCTGATGAGTTCGTCCATCTGCAACAGATTGATCTTCGCCTGGCGACCGAGACGACCTTCTGGTAACTCCAGCGGCTCGTGGGCCAAAAGTTCTGCTGACTCCAGGAGTATCTTACGTGATTCCTAGAATATCATTTTTTTATGACACGACGATGTTATTTGACACGATTATGATCAAGAATCAAGATTAGTTGTTACAAAAAATTGTTTTTTGTGGTTTAATAAGAAGAGTTCGTAAAAATATTACATGATGGTAGATGATGATGATGCATGATGGTAGTTTACTTGGTGGTAGAGCTTTGGGCAAGCTCGTCTGGGTAGGTACCACCCACTCATCAGATATTCTGCCGCAAAACAGCAGTACTTTGTATTGCTGTGTTCCGGTTTGAAGGGTGAGTGAGCCAGTGTAATTACAGGCACAAGGGACATAACATCTTATTTCCCAAGGTTGGTGGCGCATTGGCGATGTAAGCAATGGTTTACATTACTTACAATGCCATTGTCTATGGGCGTTGGTGACCACTTACCATCAGGTGGCCCATATGCTCGTCCATCTTCCTATATAATAAAAAAAAAATGAAATTATTTTTATTTCAATATTTACAAAATATAATAAGTTATTTTTGGAGTCGCTGTCAGTCATGACATGTTAGCGAAACGTATCATTATGTATATTTATCTCTAGAGATTTACCTTGCCTTGCTTATAAAAACCTTAAAAATAGCTTTATTTTAAAAATATTATTACCTTTATTATAATAATCGATTTTTAATTCATTTACGATAATATGTTTTTTATTCATTAACGATACATAGATTGATTTTATAATGTTATTTGAATAATAAAATTAAAAGCGTCCCCAGCTTAGACCCGTTTTTTTAACATCATATTGAGCATGTTTTTTTTATTATATCTATACTAATATATAAAGCTGAAGAGTTTGTTTGTTTGATCCGGCTAATCTCAGGAACTACTGATTCGAATTAAAAAAATATTTTTTGTTGTATAGTCCTTTTATCGAGGAAGGTTCTAGACTTATTCTTTTTCATTATATTTTTATTAATTATACGCGGGTGAAACCGCGAGGCACAGCTAGCATTAAGTTAAGAGTGTAACCTTTTTTGCGTACCATAAAGTCATAAGTACTGTAAATTAAATTATTTTACTGTGTATCGGTATAGTTATTTATCTCTTGGTCTAAAACGAGCGAGAGATGAATAATAAACACTAATTAAGCCAGAGAGCTATTAATTATCATATTTACAACAATTTATTTGTGGTTGAGTCAATCGTATAATGATCATAAGATATGATGCAAGTGAGAACGAATATATCTAGTTAAAAGTTTCTTGCATTTGTTAGTAAGAAGTAAGAAGACGAATCAGACACTGATCGTTATGATTAAATAAAAGATATATCCAATTATAATTACCGTAATATACCATAACATGACCAACGGTCCATCGGTTAGAGATTTCCTTCGCCCCGTCTCAGCGACAGCAGCGTGTAGTTCGAACAGCAAAGACCCACGCAGACGTGTTTCAGCTGTAACATAAGTAGAAACATATTAGATTATTGAGGAATCAAAATAACAAATAGAGAGTCAGATAACAATTTGTGAATATCTATAATAACAGATTATAAAAATAAATTGAGCTTGTGAACGATAGATAAAGTGAATTTTGATAAAGGATCAATAGCGATATATTTTATAATGTTTGTATTCTTGTAATCTTATAATTATTATGGTCAGTACATACAACTATATAAATATCAGAACATTTCAAGACCAACAGTCTTCAACAGTTTCGAATCTGTTCTTACAGAATAGCGCATACTATATGCTCCATTATAATTAGTAAATATTCGTTGTCAGCAGTATTAATTCGGACATATACAGCTGCTTTATAATGATGATGATGATGACAGGATCTGTAATTAGCTAAGATTGACCCACTACGTCACTTCACCAGTGAATTTGAAATCACATACAACTTAACGTCGTTTATAATAATTCCAATCCATGTTTTGGCAATGTTTTCTAAATACCATATATTTTCAAGATGTAGAACTAATTTAAAAACAGAAGCTAATTGTACCTGGTGCCAAGATTTCCAACAAATCAGTAATTTTCCGAGACAACTGTGTCTTTAGTAGCAGCCGGTCATCGGTGACACCCGCTAATCCCAGCCGGTCCTGCTGACCGATCATCTGAGCCAGCGCAAGACTTATGTCCGTCATGTAGTAATGTGTTGGGTGCAAATAGTTACAGCAATGACTGATGAATCTGTCAATGTACAAAAAAAACGATATATTTTTTAATGAGCTGAATGAGTTTAAATTAAACGAGCTCAGTTCCCTCTTTATTTAAAATTTCGAATATATTTTCTTAGTCCACTTTATTATTTGTACTATTTAAGTTATACTTTGTTTAAATATTCAAGCCTCTATATATTATAGCTAGCTACCCGCCCCGGCTTCGCTCGAGTAGCAGAGTTAATATTCCTAAAAAAGACACAAGAAAGAGGAACAATTTCACCATGCATTATTTTGTTACAATTCAAAGGGATTTTACAGCGTTTTCGATGAAAGCTCCCAATCGGCTCGATTTTTTAGGACTTCTTTAACAATTGTCGTCATATTTCAACAAATTTACAGAAAATATTAATGAATTATACACATAAACCTTCCTATTAAATCACTTTATCCATTGATGAAAACCGTATGAAAATCCGTTCAGTAGTTTTTTCGTTTATTGCGTTCATACAGACCGACAGGAAACGCGGGGGACTTTGTCTTATAATATGTAGTGATTAATCTTAAGCTTACTGTTAATCATCTCGTCAGAGCGTCAGCTAGTCTGTCTTTCTTATATAATTATATACATACATAATATATAAATTTATTAAAGTCATAATTATTATGTTTTTTTAAATAAATGTTTACCTTTCACAAGCATCTGGGTCACCTTTCGGCATAGCGCTCAATTCTCTACCGATGTCCTGTAACAGCTGCTGTATGATTGCGTCCGACACTTCATCCTTGCAAGAGTTGCATTTCCAAAGCTTATTATCCAATCCTCTAGTATTTGGATCGGGTGATACCGTTTTATGGAGAATTGGAAGAACAAACGTATCCGGTAACAAGTAACCCTTACAATCTCTGAAAGAAGAAAGAATTAATCAATGAAGATTCTATGTCTGCTTATTTCTTGAACATTAAAAATTGATCTTAATTTTTTTCTATATTATGACGTGTAAATGTTTATTTACATTAATTAAAATAGTATGAAATCCGAATAAGTGAGGAATCTTACTTCTTTTTACACTTAACAGCGCTAAACATGGTTCCAAACTCCGTGACGTCAGAGCACCTCTCACAAGAACACTCGAAGAACTTAGAATCAGAGAGATGATGGCGACGAGCCTCGGTGCCCCACAACGGGTCTGTGTAGCACACCGATATGTGCGAGCCTGGTGTTATACTGACGCCTGCAGATAGGATCTGTAAGTATATTTATCGAACATTCAGCGTCTTGCAAAACTAATATGTTCATTATTTTAATGTAAGTACTTTTATTGATGACTTGATATTTGTCGAAAGTCAGTGCCCTACTGTTGAACTGTTTATCAAAGAAAAGGAAAAGTCAAATCTTTGTTTAATATAATTCTATTATAACACTCAGCACGAGTTCGGAAATAAATAGCTGAAAACTGAGATTAACTGAGTGGGATAATCTTTTTATTTCGTAATTCCTTTTTTACACTAAATAAATTATGTTATATCACACATACATTTGTTATTAAACAGTCCAGAAGCAACAGCATGTACTAGTAATAAAAATTTACTATATGATATCAGAAAAATAAATAGCTCTTATTTGTTTGTTTCTCTTTTAATTCGTCTTTAGTATATACAAACTAAAAATAAAAAATAAAAAACGAAAGCTATATCTTACAATGTTTCCATCAGATGTAAAACTCTTGTTGCAGTTGGCACGACAGTTGTGTTCTACCATCGATATTTTATCAAACACCGCCACGTACTCTGGCTCCAGGAGCGGCACCTCGTGACCATTGATCTGAAATCAGTTAAAGATTTTACTTTATAATTTATGTGCTTGAAAATTATTTAGAATATATCACAGAAATACTTTTGATAAACATTTCTCGTAATGATTACGTGATACGTATCGCATACATACACAGTTTATTTTCTGACTCCCCTTGGCTATTGTCGCTCACTACCTAGCTGTACAAGCTGTACGTTTAAATGTAGGCAAGTCATAATAGTAATTCATTATGAAACGGGAATTGCTAATATTATTTAAATACAGTTTATCTTTGACAAAAATATCTTTAAATATTTAGGGAAGTAATTTTAGACCAGACAAGTTTGTTAACTAGTACAAAAAATACTTAACAATTTCAACTTATTTTTTGAGTTACATAATATGACCATGTACATACCTGTACTACACCGCAGCACTGCATAATTTCATCCTCGTTAAAGATTCCATCTAATTTAAAGAACTTCCAAATAAACTCCGCTATCATCTTTCTGTCGTTATTCCACTTTTCCGTACCCTTGCGGTCTTCGTTATGAGACTCAAGCGCCTGCAGCTTACCCCATAACTTCGGGTTATGATCCCGTTGATACAAGCACCGCAAGACAGTGATACACTGGTAATTTGGGTGCGGGATTCCATATGTTGATATTGACACCTGTAAATAAAAAATGTTATGATATATATTTTATGTTTAATCTGAAATGGCATTTTCGAAATAGTCTGTGCGCTGTTGCCACAACTAAAAGTCCTTAAGCAAAAAAAAAAAACATCTTATAATCTTTTGAACATAAAAAGTATTGACCGATAAATTTTTACCTTTTCTCCCCTTTGCTGTGTATAGTAACATTCAGGGGTATGCACGGCGTTATTTGTACAACGTTCCGAACAAAAAGGCCAGCCACATTTCTGGCAAGTTACAATAGCACCTTCTTCCAATAATTGATAACATCCCAAACAAACTGGTGGAGTTACCTGAAATAAAAATTATCATTATTTTCTTGCACTTATGGTGACGAATGTTAAGTGCAGGGTAAAGATTTGGGACACTTTTCCGGCCAGTCGCCTATGTGACACCAACTCTCGTATTGGTGCATTAGTTCTAGAACACATTACATTTGAGGTCATAGATGCTCTTAGCAAAACTTTTTGATTCGTAACAACGTCGATTCTACCAAATATTATTATTAATTACCAGGTGCCTAGCAGTTTTCTCGTCACCAAAACTATACACGCTTACAACTATTATATGCATTGAAATTTTGTAACTTAAACCATATCGATACATAACAATAACACATTCTTTCCCTAAATTAATACATATCTCCCAAAGTTGTAACACGTCACCTGAGATGGGCCAGTTACGAGAGGCGTTTCTTTCATGATAACATCACCAGCCTTAATACTCCTTGTGGCTTCCAGATACCTTCCGTATTTGGTGTCTTGCTTGATTCTGGCAGGAATGCACTCATATTTGTGCTGTTTCCAGTGCTGCTTCTGGTGGTCCCTTGAACAATAGTGAACCACTTGGCAGCTGGAACATTTATGCTCTGTAGGTACTGAGCATACCATACACGGCTCTTGAGCCGTCATGATTGCTGAAAGAGATGTTAAATATATATGTGTACCTATATATAATTTAGAAACTAACAAAATAATATGGTAACAGTTAAAACAGGTAAAACGCACTAGGC
Source organism: Nymphalis c-album (assembly GCA_963151315.1). Classification (NCBI taxonomy): domain Eukaryota; kingdom Metazoa; phylum Arthropoda; class Insecta; order Lepidoptera; family Nymphalidae; genus Nymphalis; species Nymphalis c-album. The sequence goes on from OY720602.1 coordinate 11,380,121, forward strand.
GTTAAAATTAAGATTTCTACATATATAAAAATTGTGTTTTAGTTGAAAATTTATAGATTTAATTTAAAAAAAATGAAAAATTATACATAAGATAATATTAATATTTATTTTAATAGAAACTTATGTCCCTTGCATATCACTAAATATATGATATCAAAATCTCATTACAAACACCGATAGTCTAAAAATATATATTTAATGTTCAAAATTACTTTACTTACCTTAAAAACACAGAGGATTATCCAGGTATCCTGAAACAATGCTGAAATTTCACGATAATATTGTATTACATTTATATTCGTAAATACAAGACGAGAAACGACTCGAGACTGCGCTCGCGCACATTGGATCTGCGGTAAAAATAAACTGCCAGCGATTTGAAACATGAGGCGGCCCGTAGATACACCGTTCATTATAGGTACATTTCATATGGCACACCATAATATTTCTACATTAACAAACAATATTATATCGAAATCCGGAATAAAATAAATACTCTATCTACTCATAAAAAAATGCTACCTTTTTATATTTTTTTATAAGTTGTTGGAATATATACAAACACCAATGTAGCTCGACTGATGACCCAAAATTACTAATTTTCAGTTGTGAACAATTATCGCACGATTATAAAATTTTACACGTATAAGTACACTAAGCATATAGTATATACTATAAGCTTATTATATTTGCTTCACTTTTTAAGCAGCAATACTTATTTTATGAAACCACCTTATTCGACCATATTTTTCATTCCATTGGGTTATCTGCTGAAAGCTCTATACTGATATTTAAGTAGTAGTATAGGATAGAAAACATCAGTTTATGGTTTACCAAGGCTATTGACTTGGTTAACTATAAAAAATTCTACATAAAATGAAGTAGCCTGAAAGTATTACAAGTATTGAAGATTATAATATAATAGTTTTAGTAGGTATATCTTGCTGGTTAGCCGAGTCAATTGCGCGAACATTAATTCGACGCGCATAAAATGATTTGCCCTCTTTTAATCAATTAGTACATGTTAATGTCCGATGCTTAATAGAGGGTATCGTGATATTAATATATATCCAGTTATGTATACATACGATAATTTCATTATAATCATACTTGAGTAATACTCGCTTTGCTTACCGGGACGCAACTGAACCGCTACATTTTGTTCCCGCTTCTATAAACATTGAATCGTGGATGAGTTAAATTAATGTTTTATTAATTTTATTCCATTCTTATTCAATATATACACAGAGCCAACTTAAACCTATAGGAGGCCCTGGGCACATTAGAATCTCGAGGGCCCTGTGTATATAAGACTATTCTAAATCGTATGTACTGCAAATCAGTTATTTTGCCTAGGCCGGGGCCCTTCGTTCGTGGGGCCCTCGGTACTTGCCCAGAGTGCCCTTAACGAGAAGACGGCCCTGTATATACATAATTTATAACATAAATAAAGTTATTATAAAAATCTTTAAATCATATCATATATTTCAATTTAATTTTAACGTAATAAATGCACCAATATGTATTGTAATAATTTTATTATGTATTAATAATTAACTTAATAATTTTTATCGTTATAACTCTAAGCTGTTTCTTAATTCCAATACAATAATCCTTTTCTATCGCTTAGTCAATAACAATCGTTCATTTTTTATATCTATTCAAAATGCGCGCGCAAACCCTTTTTTAATCTTTTTGTCACGTCACACAAAATGACGTTCTGAAACCGATTACATTTTTATCAAATCGGATTTAATAAAAATATGTCATTATTAAATAATATATTAATTAAAGGACATTAATAAGTATTTCTAACAAACGTATATTTGAGTTTATCTAATATTTTTAATGGTATGGTATTACATATTCATTAAGTTGACTAAATTAATATATATTTTGTTATTGTTTTCTATATATCTCACATGATAAGGTGCCGTGAAGGCCTAGTGGTTAGAGGACGTGAATCTTAAATTGTTAACCGATAATTCAGACCTAGGCAAGCACCACTGAATTTTCATGTGCTTAGTTTGTGTTTGTGTGTTCGTTAGCTCGACGGTACTGGAAAACATCGTTAGGAAACCTGCATATTGTGTCGGATGTAAATCTGCTACATGAAAAGTTTTGGAATTCCATGCAATAATGCATGATGATGATGATGATGATGGAGTATGTTCACTAACAAAATGTGTGCATATCTTCTAGTTAAATTTGTAGGTCTTATGGTTCTCAAATCTCATAATTCATATAATAAGTCGTATTTTAACAACAAAGATATTTTTGTATATGTTTATGTTAAAATAAATGATTTCTTATGTTGAGAGTAAAACCTTTTTCATTAGTAAAATGTTGAGAGTAAACCTTTTTAATTAGTAATAAAAAAAGTTGTATGTTTATAACTATATGTCAATAGATGGTGTTGATTAATTATTTGAATTTTCTGAATCACGCTGTCTAAGTTTTTTTGTAAAAGTACATAATTATACAGAATGTCATTGTATTTTACATTTACTGTAATTATACATACATGTTAAAATATTGAAGCAATGGATGGAGATCTTAAGAACGCAGCTCGCATTCTTTTCTCTAGTGATACCCTCGCACCATTTAATGATAAAACGCTAGACTCCCTACACGAAAAACATCCTTTACCAAATTCAGCATCAGCTGTACTTCCAAATCCACCTTCTCAGAATACTTTTTTACAGGTTAAAGATGAAGACACCTATGCTTCCATTATGTCATTTTCAAGCGGGCCTGCTGGTGGCATTGACGGTATCACACCACAACATCTTAAAGATCTTGTGAGTGCCTCAGCTGGTGACGCTGGCAGGGCCCTATTTGGTGACATAACTAAGCTATGCAATTTTGTGCTATCGGTAAAGGTGATTTCATCTTTTTTACCACACCTTTATGGTGCAAGACTCTGTAAAAAAAAGGACTGAAGTATTTGTCCAATTGCAATCGGGTCCACTTTCCGCCGTTTGGCATGAAATATAGCTTGTAGGCACATAGTTTCCACCTTAAAAACTAAATCAACCAACACAACTCGGATTTGGAAGTAGAGGTGGGTGTGAAGCCGCATTACATTCGTCTCGTACCTTTCTAAAAGGAAACAAGGCCGAAGTACCTACTTCTGAAAGTTGATTTAAAGAATGCCTTTAATTCTATATAAAGCAACCTTGCTTAACGATGTCTCATCTTATTTACCTGAAATTTACCCTTATATATGGCAATGTTACAGTTCATCATCAAAGCTTATTTTTGGCGAAAATACAATTAATTCTAATGTAGGCGTTCAGCAAGGAGATCCATTGGGTCCTGCTCTTTTCAGCCTAGGTAAATTATGATGGTAAATGATAAAAAAATCCATAACTCCATCTCAAATTTGAAATCTAAATTAAACATATGGTACCTAGATTATGGAATCATAGGAGGTAAAGTGGATGATGTTATTGAAGATTTATTTATAATTAAATAACGTTTTGTTAAAGTTGGTCTCAAATATAATTTTTCAAAATGTGAAATTTTCTTCACAGACAAGATTTATTCGGCAACGGAATTATTTTATAAAGTTGCACCTAATATTAAAATTCTTCATAAAAATACGCTTTGCCTTCTTGGTGCATCACTTTTTGACGAAGGTATTGAACCTGTTTTAAAATGATAAAATAAAAAAAATTGTAGACAACGTCGACAGATTGGGCTCTTAAATTCTCATATTGCTTATACTATTTTGAAACACTGGAAATTTCCTGACCTTACCAAAAAAATCGATGCCATACTTAAAGATTCTTTAGAGAAAATTCTAAATTTATCTCTTGATGAGTATTCCTGGACCCAAGCTACACTTCCGATTAGACATGGTGGCATCGGTGTGAGGAAAATTTCAAGTGTTGCCCTTCCAGCCTTTCTTTATTCTGTACATAGCATGTCAGACCTTTGTTCACATATTTTAAAATCAAATACACTGAAAATCACAAATGTTACAGAGGCAATAGAAAACTGGAAGGTAAAATGTCCTAATGACGATATCCCTAAGGAAGTTACCTAACAAAAACTTTGTGTTTCGCCACTAGTTCATGTTACACAATAAAGTTTGAATCAAAATTTAACAAGTGCCAAAAACCGTGCATGGCTTCTAGCTTTATCAACTAAAGAATCAGGTCACTGGTTGCATGCGGTACCTTCTAAAAATCTTGGGACGCTTTTAGACAATGAATGTTTTCGCATAACAGTAGGTCTCCGGCTGGGAACAAAGTTGTGCATTGTGCACAGGTGCGTGTGGAAAAGAGGTTGACTCTTTTGGCTTACACGGTCTTTCTTGCCAAGGATTTCAGGGAGGCTTTTCCTCCACGGTTCTCTTAATGATACTATAAAAAGGGATCTTGCCACCATTGACGTTCCTGCTCTTATGGAGCATCATGGAATTAGTCGTGATGATGGCAAAAGCCCTGATGGACTGATATTGGATTATTTTTAATTATTGTTTGTATTTATTTAAATGGTTTTAATGTAAATAAATTCTAATGAGGTTTTTCTTGCGGTAGAGCTATTATTTTAGTCCAGGTCGCTGACGACGCTAGTCCCCGTCGGCTAGGCCTGAGTGTGCCTATCCCTGAGGTATAATTATCTAATTTTGTCAGACGCGTTGTCCGTGCCTACCACTTTATTTTATGTTTGCAATTTGCATCATAATATTCTTGTACTTGTTCTTTGTATTTATGAGACAGTTGATTAATCTTAGTAGGATTCCACTAAAATAATTTATAACTCGATAAAATATTGAACACGGATAAAAAAACATATTATGTTAAAAATATCTTTATTACATTCACAATAAATAAGTAACATTAGAGTAGTATTCATGATATCTTCCCAATGATGTGTTCCCAGGTCTTGATCTTGCTAAGCGCATGTCTGGCCGCGCCCGCCATCAGGCCCTCGGGCGAGTGTTTCGGCTCGAAGCCGAGGATCAGTGCGGACTCCGACAAGTAGCTCACGATCTGCAGCACAAGTTACACATGACTTATGTTTATTTATTTTAGAAAGACAGACGAGCAAATGGGCCGTTTGACATTATTATTTTGAAACTATATACCCCATATACCTTCAACTCCACTGTTGGACTGTTAATTATATTATGAGTGGTTGGTACCCATCAATACAAAGCTGTATTGATGGGTATAGTTTTAGATATTCGACGCCGACTCATGTGTCGTAATTATATATCTTTACTTAGTAAATAACAAAATGAGTTGATCCTAGTATTTCACTTTAGTATATAGGCTTATAGTTACCTCTTTCAGACGATTTCGTAAGTTTTCTTTAGTTATGGCTTTTCTTTCAAAATCCCTTGTGGTAAGTACCATGAGTGGAGCGTGCAGTTCGTACAAAGTAATTCCTAAGGAAAAAAAGCTATATTACTGTACATCAAATATTAAATTCAGAGCAGCGCCGCATTGGTCACGTTATGTATACCTAGCCAATAGTTTTGTTTTGCTATACAATACATGGTCTTAAAGGTGTTAGTAGTAGTGTAAATAGAATTGAGGGTCAACTGAAATGAATGAAACATACAACCAACTTTAAAGTTGGTTGTATGTTTCATTTTGGAGCGTAAAACAGAGGGAAAATACACTTTATTATCAGTAAAGTTCTCTGTTTTATCAACATAATTTCAAGTCTATACTCATATTACGATACCTGATAATTTTATTTCCTTAACTACCCCATACCTCGTAATCTTGAGTAGCCCGGCTCAATAACATCGAAGACCTTCATTAAGTCCCTGCATATCTCGATCTTCCTGTGCAGCTGTTCCTCAGACATCTCGTGTATCATGTAGTCCGACACCTTCCCATACAACTGGCTCAGCGAGTGTTTCGCAGACAGGAACAGATAGTGGCTGTCGTGAAGCACGTTGCGATACTTGGTAAGGAAGGTCTCGTAGCCCACTACGTCGTTGGCATCGATCTGATCAAATTCGTCCGTCAATCTGAAGCATTGTTTTAAATTATCTTATTAAGAATAAAACATTTTTTATTATTTTAATATGGGAAGACGGGCAAATGGGGCATCTGATCGTTAGTGGCCACCGTTTTAAGTAATTTAATTATTTCACGGATGTTGTTATGGTGTGCATTATTACTGTTTGATGTCGCCCGATTATGCAGTATATACTTGATAAGCGAGCGGGGCCTATTCACGGCTTGCAAAATCACATATTATTCCTATCACATATTATTTTATAGTACATAAAACACTTTAATTTATTGTATAAAAATAAAATTATTTATTTGAAAAAATTTTCATGAGATATTCCATTCGATAATATATGTCACAATGTAATCGGACACTGGTGTCATGGATAGTTTGAGAAAGGTCCGTTAATAAATAAGATCAGGCAGCCGCAGTCAATACAGCGAGTCGTCCTCACCGCTGGAGCAGCAGCGGCACGGCGGCCGGCGCCATCTCGTAGGCGCAGGCGGCGCAGCGCCAGGCGGCGGGCGCGCGCAGCGGGTCGGCGGGCAGCACGCGCGCGCCGCAGCGCGGGCAGCGGAACGCGCTCGCGAACGTGCCCAGCTCCGTGGGGTCCGCGCAGCGCAGGCACGAGCACGAGAAGAACTTGCTCAGGCGCAGGTGCTCGCGCCGTTTCAGCGTACCCTGTGAGACCACGCGCCGGTGAGTTAGTCACGATGAGACCGAAACGACGCAGGGTTACGATTCGTGGTCGGCATTATTAGTTATTTATGTGATCCTATGATAGAGTACGGTCTAACATTACTCGAGTACTTCGCGACCGCACCTGAAGCGTGTAGGCGTAGCACAGTGATATGATGTCCCCGGCCTTGTGCGGTATCGAGGCTCGCACGGTGAGGGGCCTGTCGGGCCGGCCCTCGGCGTCGGTGTGCGTGGTGGAGGGCGTGCAGTCGTGTGCGAGTAGGTAAGCCTCGTCGTACAGCGCGCGAGCGTTGGCGCCACTGACGCCCACTTCGAACGCGTTCACCTGGAAAGTTAATCGAAAAACCATTTATAGGTAACTTTGTTACCAGACTTTACTTTTGCTTTTGACGTTCGTAATCCGAAACTGACCTCTAATATGCCGCAAATGGTATGTATCTCCTCCTCGTCGTATTTCAAGCCCCATTTCTTAAGTCTCTGCACAACATTTCGGTCGTTCATAGGCCAGATGTCGCCCCTTGCGCGACGAATTTCGTTATGAGCCTCCATCGCAGAAAGTGCTGACCATTTATTCGGATCTTCTTTTTTTAAAAGTAAACATCTAGAAATTAAGTTTTCATCAAAGACCAAAACGAAACAATATAGCAAAGTACTTCTGAACTAAAAGTGTAACTGTCATACATAAAGTTCAGAAAGCCAACAGACCAATCACCGCCACCAGCTCCATCCGCGTCACCGCGAGTCCTTATTTAATTAGATGACATTGCACAATAGTTTAATCATAATCAGTCGAGACTAATGCACGATGAGTATACTAGTATATAACAAAAAAAAAATACGACGGAAGCAATACATCTTCAATTTCCCATGATTTTGTGAATTTCAAAATAAATCTTACAATGTTTATACATAAAATCCATTATTTGGAAAAAGCGTTAATTTATTACCGTACACTTATATACAATTTAACGTCTTAAACAATATCCGCGTTAATGAATGCTCTGTTTTAGTAACAGCATTATAACTTTATTTTACTCTTGTCTGTATGAAAAATATTTCCTCTATAATATCATAAAAATAATTATGAGCACAAAGAAGGCTCTTGTAAACAGATAACTATTCGTCCAGTACTCAATTAGTATTTTGGAATGGAAACGACTAAGTTTTAGGAACGTATAGCTAACTTACACTAATAATAGTAATAATAATATCCTGGTACATTGTTCACACAAGGCCATCTAATCCAAAACTAAGCAGAGCTCGTACTATGGAAACCAGACAACTGATATACTACTATCTATATACATCTGGTTCCTAAAACTACATACACTACTATACTTTTGTAAATATATACTTTTGTAGATAATTACACCCAGACACAGGAAAAACAGACATGTTCCCGTGAACCCACGACCTGCGGCGCGAAAGGCAAGTATGTATCTACAAACCATGCCAACCGGCTCGTCAACTAAGATTGAAAGGGACATGGTGTAATGAATAAATTACGTGGATTTTAACGAAAGGTCGCGGGTTCAGATTCTTTCAAATAACTGCGTTTTCAGGTGCTTAATTTGTGATTATAATTCTTCTCGTTCTCCTCGAAGGAAAATATGTTTTCTTTTGTATAATTTTTACACATGTGAATCCACGACACTACACAAGAGCAGTGTGTTCGAATAAGCAATAACTTTATTAAGATTCAATGATAATAAAAATTAAAACTATTTACCTTAAAGGTGCAAGAGCATGATAGGAATCCTTTAAGTCTTCGATGTTGCTGTAGTCTGGAGTGACCGTTTTTAAAGTTTCACATTCGTAAGTCGAATGGCCGGTGTATTTCCCGAGTCCTTGACACGAGCTGCTGCAGAGTGGCCACTTGCAACCGACGCATCTTTATAAAGAAATGCATTTGATTATGTTAAGTTCGAAGGAAAATTTGTAGCAAGTGGTGATGGCAACATTTATATAGAAGGCCAAAAAATATAGCAAAATTTATTCATAGCAGCAGTTATCTTGTTGAAATTGAATGATAGAATCGCGCCGATTCCATATCAAAGGTTGGTTCAACTGTTTTTGATTATATTATTTATAAAATATTGATAATAATATTATATTTATTCAAGTAACAGAGATTCAATAACAAAACGGGCTTATATTGATTTATTACTAGCTAAGATTTTGTATTTTGCTATATTTACATTAGGAACATTTTTTTTCCTTTGAGACATTTATTCTGTAGATAAGTGCTTAATTCGAAGACTATGAATGAATTAATAAGCACAATTTAATTTTTTAATTTTCCTTACTTTGTTAAGCTAGTTTCATCTAACTCTCTGTAGCAGCCAAGGCAGATAAGCCCGCAGCCGGAACACGGCCCTACGACGAGCGCAGGCGCCTCTATTATCACCTCGCCAGCTTTGATATCTCGAGTAGCGACCACATATCTGAAATTGTGCAATGAAAATTAAGATCTAGAATTAGAAATAACAGAATATTTCTAGTGAAATGATATTGCCTTCGTTAAACAATAATTAAATTATTAAAAGAACACCTTCTATAAAATTTAATTTCATGTCAGACAAAGACACGAACCTTTTTTTAACACCCTTTTATCAGGTCTGTATGTAACTAACTATGTAATGGAATCTAAGGTAACTAATTTAACCATCTTTCAAGGATCGTAGCGTAATGAAAATTGACAGCTGTATGTAGTTCTGATGACGATACAATAATATGGTACTGTCGAAATGATATGATGATGGAGCCGGAAGATATGAACTGGAACTTCATGATGGAACATCGTATCATAGCTGTTTTTGGATTTCTTAGAAAAGTCTTGTAATGAACTTTGACCACAATTAGGTTTCAAGGTCTGATGATGAAGCCGGAAGATAGGCACTGGCATTCCATGATGGAGGCGTGTTTTTCTAGTTTTTTTTAAACTATTAATTTATTTCAATTGGAATTATTTTTATTATCTTACATATTGAAGTTAAAGAAGTACTTACATAAACTTAGTACCTACATAAATAAACAGTAAAACACTAAAGGTAAACTACCAAACATTATATATGATTAAATATTATGATTTAAGTAAGATTTAAAAATATACACTAATTTTTAACTAAGTTTATGGAGTCTTTGACTCCATAATCACTAACCTGATTATTTAAAGAGCAAATCTTTTCTTGCCTCGCTTTGGCTAACAACGCTTCCAAAAATAAGTGATTAGATATTGTAAATATCTAAATATTATTTTTTTTTTACACGTTTGTATTAAAAAAAATTTATATCTATGTAAGTATTTTTGTTTATGACAATATAATCTAGTCTAGTAGGTTTAATTCATTTTAACACATACATCATTAAATAAATACATTTGTTATTTTATATAGTTTCGTATTATTTCTTTCCAAATGTGCGCTCCGAGGCAATCAATGTAGGAGTTCCACAAGGGCCCTTAAGAAATATTGCAAAACTTTTTAATCACTCACCTTCCCATTATATCGGAATGCTTGATCTCATAGCACAGGTCCTGCTTAGGTTTGTCTCGTTCAATTTGACTATCTTTTGAATCTTTTTGATTCGTTGCAACATCTGCTTCAATAATATTTTCTTTGTTTCTTCCATCGTTGCGCGTCCGACGTTTCTGCTATTAAATAAAATATTCATTTAGTACATGAAATAATAACGTTAAAAATATTTTTTTTATTAATCAACGTTACTTCTTACGCATATGATGCATCGTAACATCGGAGATAAGAAAACACGATTTTTTTTAAATGTACGAATAATATTTTTTTATGAATGGTTTCCACGTCTGCGAACCGTGGACTGTGACGTATAAGTGTTATGAATGAGTATTTGGTAGGCGATCTCTAGGTGTATTTCGGTTTGCCACTTGATTCTCCCGTGCCAATGGCTCCATGTAAAAATCAGTTTCGTAACCCTGCCAATGATTTATACGGCCGTGAAATGTTAATTAAAGTCTTGTGTACACAGATTAAAATCATTTTGCGACAATTTTAATTTCAAAATAAGGTATGATCAATAAATATATATTTCTGATGGATATACACATACCATTAGATTATTTATATAGATATATTAATTATTTATATAAAGATATAACCTACATCCTTCTTTTGAGCTAATAAAAAAAATTATGAGATTCTCTCGATATCGGTAGCAGGTAACGGTATCAGGATCATCTCAAAGTCACTACTTTAGTGAGTTATTTGGAGAACCTTGACGTGACACTATTTAGTACATCATCATAATCAAGTACATATACATAAATAAACGTGATCATATACATTTTGTGCTGAATAAAAATGTAGCGTTAAAAACGGCTTATACATTTCATTTAATTTTAGATGTCAAAGCAGCGTCTTGTAGTGCACTCTGAGAGTCAAATTAATTGGTTTCCTAGGTCTTTCATCCGTTATCATCGGACCCCCTAGCGATTTAAAAAGTCCTACCCATAATACAAGCTGTTTGCACTTAATTGGATATGGATATAAACATGAAGATAGGTACTTCCTTAAAATTGCATGACATAAACCTCTTCTAAACATATTTTGTAATATTAATTAGTGAAATAAAGGTGACTATAAATAGTTTTTCAATGTAACTTGAACTGTATACAATATACGTCCTTTTATTATATATAGTAGACAATTTATTATACAAAATTATTGCATATCCCATTTTGAACGCAGCCTTGTTTTGGCACGCAAGGGTTTTATTGGCACTTGAGAAATACTAATATAACTTTACAGTTTAAAAGTGCCTAAATTATATTTATGTATATCCTCATGCCGATAACTTTCAATAATTTTAAAAATAGTTATTAAATTATTTTTTCACACTAAAAAATAAATAAATGCTCGTAAAAATACTAAAAGATTTTTTACATGATTCTTAATTGCAATGATTAAATATATTTTTTGAGACGCGTACTATGTTAAATAGATATAGGATAAATAGCGTATTTTAACATAGTAGATACATTGTAAGCCAAAAATTGCAAAATTGCATTTCAATCGGTGAGTGAAATAGGTTTAAAATCCAAGTTACTGAAAACTGTAAAAAAAACTGCTTGTGGAAAAGTGTCTCATATATAGTCTCAATTATATACTTAATCCTCTTTATTACTGTATTTAACATACGCAAATATCATATCCACTTGAAGACTTATAGTATCATAAATATAAGATCATCCATAGAGCAATTTGTTCGTTTATTTAATAATTGGGCTTATTCCGAATCATTGACCATATTTTAATACTTCTACACTGCACTTAACTACTTAATTGTATAAGATTATATAAAGGAAAACTCATGTTCAAAACTTATGTATTTAAAGTGTGTATAATTGCAACATGAAACTAGGCAAATGAAAATGAATTGTCATGTAAATATTGAACTATCAGATTTCCACAGCTGCGTTGAACATCTATTGATAGAGCTACAATTTTTCTTGGCAATGATTTAACAGATGTTTTTAAATACGACGCGTGGCTATTGTTCACGTCACGTCGTCAGTTCTTGGATTCAATTCAAAATGTTAATTTCATTAATTATTTATGATTACATGTTTTGTATTATTTTTAGTTTTAGATTCAATTCTATTTTAAACGAAAAATACATACGACTCAACGAAATTGAAACTTGTATAATGCCATTTGCATTAAATAGCAATTTCAATTATATATATTTACTATATAATTGTAAAAGTAAAGGGCCCTTTCAAAATGTGATATCCTCTTCAATGATATCCTCTTCATTGTAAAATTACCTTTTGACGTGACAACGTCTTATAAATCGGTTTGCCGGGTGACACTTCAAGAAACTGCGTTACGCTCCGCTCACGTTATGCGCTCACAATGAGAGCGAGTGAGAGGCACGCCTCCCTTCCACTCGGGCATGGTTAGCCCGCCTAAGAGCGAGAGAGACAGACATAAAAAGTGAAAGGCACGCGTCTTCTTCCTACTATACGAATGAATATTCACATTAAAATTATTTTACCACTCAAAGTCGTTGTCACGTAAAACTTTCGCCCGTATACCGACTTTACAGGCAACCAATTTATTTTTTTTTACACCACCAAAGCGTTTGGAGCGTGCTTGCAATTAAGCACGCCGTAATTTTGTACTTTTTTTTTAACTCGGTGGTAGAGCTTTGTGCAAGCTCGTCTGGGTAGGTACCACCCACTCATCAGATATTCTACCGCAAAACAGCAGTACTTGATACTGTTGTGTTCCGGTTTGAGGGGTGAGTGAGCCAGTATAATTACAGGCACAGGGACATAATATCTTAGTTCCCAAGGTTGGTGGCGCATTGGTGATGTGAGCGATGGTTAACATATCTTACAACGCCAATGTCTATGGGCATTGGTGACTACTTACCATCACGTAGCCCATAAGCTCGTCCGCCTTCCTATGCAATAAAAAAAAAAAAAGTTATGTCGCTTAAGCTGTAAAATAAACTTGCTCACTCATCTTGTGTGAGAACATTGCAATTTGCAATACAAATCATTGCAGTTTGACCGTATAATAAATGATGAGTGGATCATTTGCAGATTCAAAAGAGATTATTAAACTATTTAAGCAACATTTCAATTGAGTAACATTCAGTAAGAAGATCAACAAAAAAGTTGTTTTCGAGCCCATTGTTGTTTCGTCACCATTAAACACTGCAAAGTTTTTTTCATAAGCTATTTCTAAGTCCTTGCACTAGTTTACAAGTGGGGCGAGTTAAATCAGTAAAACTAATATTTCTATCTCCTCCGTATCGCAATGAATTGGAAAGAACAACATCTTTCTGTCTATTGAGACTTGTATATTGCTCGAGCATATTTCGAAACGAAACGTTTGCCTGAAATCTGTGAAGTCAGTGGCATCGAGTTAGGTTAACAGTCAAATATATTTCAATTCTCAAGATTATCTGAAATTGTAACGAGAATAATTTCAGTATTAAAGCATTGTACTGTTTATTCATGGGATATTATTTTTAAACAATCCCGATTCGCATACGGGATTCATGAAACGAGTCCTAGTTACAAAAGTTTAACTTACAGGTTCAAACTCGTGCCCAAAAGGATTGTGACTATCATTTCACTTGATAGTGGCCTAGTTATTACACGCTGATATTTTTATAATGGTACTGGGCTTAGTAACATTAGTTTGTAATCTAAAATTTATATTTAAATAATTGGGTCAGATTTCATTTGTAGTTATACTCTAAAAACACTTTTTTTATTGTCTTTTTACATAATATTATGACTTTAAAAATAAGAAAGATATGCCGATATCGGCAACTCAGGCTATATTACTGATCATCCGATGAAAAGTTATCAAAAATATGCCTATCAAGCGGCAATTGAGGAAGTACATGAATGTTTGTACGGTCTCGTTGAGATTCTTATGGCATTAGTGACACGTTGTTTGGTTTTTCGAATGAACTACGCGGCTATAGGTAGCAGACACCAGATGTTTTACGGAGAGCCCATTAACGTGTCATGACCGATAACGTAATTCACAAAACGAATAGTTCCGAATAGCGATCGATCCGAATGAAAATCGATGCGTGGGAATAGTTGGATATTTATTAATTAATACTAATTGAGTTGTAAAAATGATTGTATTATAAAACGATCAAAATTTACGCGGAAGACATTTACTTTTTTCAAATAAAAGTATTATATACTTTTAGATATGGATTGAAATGAGAATAGCAGGAGAGCAGAAAACAACTGTTTCTGATACTCGTTTCAAAAATAAGTAAAGAAACGGTATTCCTGTCACGGAGATAACAAAAAAACTTTAAAAATACTTTATTTTTTTAAACTTTTATTAACATAGCGTCATAGTTATTGTTGCGCTTACGAAAAACCAACGAAAGAAATGTGTACCAACGTGACATTCAGTGACGATTGGAATGCGAAATACAAACTGTAAGTTTATTTTAAGGCCGTTAACAGGTATCTTTACTGAAGTAATTTCTGTGAAATCTACAAACACGTCCGTCAGTACGTGACAAGGGCGATGACAGCCCGACAGGAAACAAGTTTAAGCGTGACCTAATAACAAGAAGGGATTTGACGAGGGTTGCGCTCAGTTTACAAAACTGATTATAAGTTTATTATAAACAAAAATGACAAAATCATTTGATATCATTTTTTGACAAAAGACCATACCAGATAATATAATTTATTAAAAATAAATATTTATAGCCATGAAAGAACTTACATATTTATAATTGTATTTATTTTTTATCCATGATAACGTCCATTTACCTATTCTGTAAAATACACAACTTTTTTATAGAATAGGAAGGCTGACGAGCACATCGGCCACCTGATGGTAAGAGGTCACCAACGCCCATAGACATGAGCATTTGCAAGAAATGTTAACCATCGTTTACATCGCCAATGCGCCACCAACCTTGGGAACTAAGATCTTATGTCCCTTGTGCCAGTAATTACACGGGCTCAACCGAAACACAACAATTCCAACTACTGCGAACCTACCCAGAACTGGCTTGTACAAGTTCCTATTACATAGTAGATAATAATAGATAAAATAAAATATGTTAAAACAATCAGACAACAATATACCTCCCTTCTATTTTCTATCTACCCTATCATCGACAGATATGTATCGCAGTCAAAAAACATCTTACATAAGAAACGTAGAGTAAAGTAACAGCCTGTGAATGTCCACTGCTGAGCTAAGGCCTGTTCTCCTTTTTTGAGAAGGTTTAGGGCTTATTCCACCACGCTGCTCCAATGCGGGTTGGTGGAATACACATGTGGCAGAATTTGAGTGAAATTTGACACATGAAAGTTTCCTCACGATGTTTCACTGGGCCATCTCGGCTTCACTTATATAAGAAAGATATATCAAATTAACAGTACAAAGGTAGCTGTTATGCATCCACTTCCTTTGGCCCTCCTATAATACTTATTTTGAACTAAATATATTTAAGCTCACTTGCAAATTATATTTTTTTTATGTAAGAGTGGGCAAACGAGTAGGAGGCTCACCTGATGGAAAGTGACTACCACCGCCCATGGACATCTGCAACATCCGAAGACTTGCAGGTGCGTTGCCGGCCTTTGACGAAAGAGTACGCTATCTTCTTGAAGGTTTAAAATTAAATATATCCGTAGTTATTATTTCGTTAATATCAGAATTCGATTCTGAACGTATTTGTTATTATTATTTTATCTATTATCTCCCTTTTTACTTAACTATTAGCGTGCCATGACCAAGCGTGATAGGTTTGTTAAATTTTAAATTACACTGACAGCGACCGACGTGAGGACATTTGGAGTGAGACGCCTAGAGTTTAGTATGATTTTTGTAAAATTTATTATTTTGTTTTTGTATTTAATTATCTATGGATACATTACATTTAAGGTTGTTCATATTTTATTTTAGCATATCCTAAGATGATATTGGCTCCAAGCCAACTTCATTGGATACGTCATTACTCATTAAATAACTGATTGAA
Organism: Nymphalis c-album; assembly: GCA_963151315.1. NCBI lineage: Eukaryota > Metazoa > Arthropoda > Insecta > Lepidoptera > Nymphalidae > Nymphalis > Nymphalis c-album. The sequence goes on from OY720602.1 coordinate 11,396,321, forward strand.
TTTTCCAACGATTCGATTTAGCTATTTATTTTTTATTTAAAAACTTACTAAATTACTTTGTAGACTAAATTGTTTACATATAATTTTATTTAATTATTCAGCCTTCGAATTAATAATTTAAAGATGAATACTGTAATCTATGCCTAGTTCTTATAAGAATCACGTAGGTCTATTATATTTATGATTTAATTATATTGTATTGAACTTGTGTGAATTCAAAGATATTTAAAAGTGTTATTATTTGTTTTAATAATTGTAGGTTAAAGCTGTTAATCTAAAGAACTATCTTATATTGAAAAAGGTCTTATATTCTGTATACTTTTCATATCGAATCACTCATATTATAATCAATTTTTAACGCAATTTAAATAATAGTGCATAGACAGTAAAATACAATAGAATGTGTTGTTACATAGAGTTTCGACTTACACTCAATCTTAAATGCTGGTATAGTTGTAGATACCTTGGAATATAACCTTATTTATTTATGAATATTTATAAGAGCGGTTTCATTAGATAATAGTATACGTATATGAATATTGCAGGAATATTGGCGCGACTCCCGTATGTCTATGTAAGACATGACGTGGCGTCGATCGTCTGTCAGCGCGACAAATTGTCGTCGCTTTGTCTCCATTACCATAACATTATAAGTAACTCATGTTTTTCAACTGATCAATCTTTCTGCTGTTCGATTTTGTAAAGCTGTTTAGATTTTTTAATTAAGATAAACAATACAAGCAGTTAGATTGCGTAATGCGATTATTGTATAATAGTACTGCATTCAATTTGAGTGTATCAGAAAAGAAAATTGAAAACATTAGCTATCTTTTATTATCTTTCATGTTAGCGTTTAGAGGAGTTGATGGCAGTTGAAGGTTTAACACACATTTATTATCATTAATGATTATGTTCGAAAAGTAGTATTGCTTAATAAACGAGGTGGTCACTAAAACATTCGGACATTTTATCAAAAGTCGAAGACTAAATTACGAGCAAGAACGAGCTCGTCAAATATTAATTATCTGTTGAAAATAAATATCTGTATCGTGAGGAAGCCTACATCTGTTACAATAGTTCTTAATGGAAAATTAAGCCCTTTTTTCTTGCTCAAAAACAGACGTAAGTACATAGATAAATAGCTCACATACATAACAATTTTACTGACTTTTTTTTTTGTTAATAGGTAAGCGTTTGACCGCTATCTTGCCTGATGGTAAGCAACGACACGTTTAAAAGATAATATAAGCCTTATTAAACCACGAAAAAATTTCAAAAAAAGGTATACATTATAATATATTTTTACATATTAAATTCTTACGTAGGTATAACATGAAATATCTTACATAAAAACCTATTTACAACATACAGAAAATAGAAATGCACTAATGAGGGATCATCTATGAGGGATAGGGACTAATGAGGGATTTCATGTGCCTAATTTGTGATTATAATTCATCTCGTGCTTAGCGGTGAAGGAAAACATCGTGAGGAAACCTGCATGTGTCAAATTTCACCGAAATTCTGTCACATGTGTATTCCACCAACCCGCATTGGAGCAGCGTGGTGGAATAAGCTCCAAACCTTCTCCTCAAAAAAAAGAGGAGAAGAGGCCTTAGCCCAGCAGTGGGACATTCACAGGCTGTTATTACTATTATTACTATTATAATGAGGGATCATTGGGCAGCATTTAATGAACATTGTAAAATTAATTTAGTACTCTGGATACTTTTGCAGTGTAATTTTACGCAAATTAGCCGCGCTTTCGCGTATGCCAAAAACCTTGCCAACTGGAAATAGATGAACTTGCCATTTCAAATCTTTAATAATCATATTAAATATTATTGAAACCACTAGGTAAATATTCAACAGTATTTAATTCATATTAATTTTCTGGATTCTGGGGATATTGATTTTTCCTAGAATAAATTTTTGCAAGCATCATCGTGTCGGTTGAGCGCAATTTAAATCAAACGGTCTTGTGAAAGTTTGTTTTGTCAAGTAGGAAATGAACAAGTTTTTTTTATAGCCCCCGGAGGGAAAATGGCTCTTCTCCACCTGATGGTAAGTGGTAGTAGAGTCCAAACGCGACGACGGCTAGTGCAGTCGGGAAAAATGATCTGCACTAGCCGCCCCCGCCTTGCCGGCCCGCAAGATGCCTCTTCACGCCTCGTTTGAAGGAACCCAGGTCATAAGAGGAGAGGATCATCATAATTTATAGCTATGAACCGTCTCGACAACGTCTAGTTTTAAACAGACAAAAACAATCCATATGTTTGAGCTACAATGCTACAGACAGACACAAATATCTAAAATTTTACCTCGATGGTTAATAATAACAGAAAAAGACACTGAAAATGTAACTCAATTAGGCTTTTATTTAAAATAAATAAAACTACCTCTTCCTATTTTAACGTCGATTAATCAAGACCTCTTTAGACCTCAGTTAGGCCAATGAAAAAGTGTGGGTTTTTCTATCATCTATTTCATTTATGCACTACAATATTATGTCCTGCATAATTAGGCAGCCTCCCGTGAGAACGGGAATCGGACCGACATCGATCGAGAACACCACCATATATATTGCTCAACTTTTTAAACCAAAAATGTCGTATCTACTTAAATGTAAAAGTATATTAACGACCTATCAGGGGATTTAGGAAAAGTCGTTGTAAAGAACTGCTAATGACATTATACTAATGTACATAGCGCATTCTAGGTTTAAAGAATACAACTTTGTAAATGAATACTAATTAAAAACAATAGGTTCTTCTGCATAGCATTGCGATAAATATAAATAGACGTTAAAAAGTTGCACTGCGACCTCATTGGAAAGAAAGCAATCAATCAAGAATTGAAATAGTCCGCAGTGCCAACGCCTTATGACGCCAGGAGGAGCCAACATGCCAGTGGCTGCTGGCCATGGATCGCTTAAATTGTTACGGATGGATTCTTTTAAATAGCTTATTATTTCTTTTTTTATTTAGTAACCATGTTCCTGACACGAATGGAATTTCTATCGGCAACGTCTCAGGAACCTTATGACTTTCCATATTTGTCAGAGTTTTGGATAACCGGCTTCGTCTTTGCTCTTTATTGATATTGTCATCCACCTCGGCGAGGAAATATTATCGAGTAAAGAAATAGACACATAAGAGACAGTAATTAGTTCCCTATTATTCACTGTTAGGGGTGTTTATAATTATCCAATAATACTCTTATTGTAGCTACACTACGTATTGACGTGTGTATTAAAAAATGTTCTCCCGCACAAAGTTTCATACTTTTAGACTCAACAGCTGCTGAGCTTTTCTATACATAAGTAATCATACGCCTTATTTTAATATATTTAGTTATATATATAAATACATTGCTGGCTTAAAATAATACTAAAAATAATACTTCTTTTTTATAATATTAATAATATATGCTAACAAAATTATTAAAAAAAAAACTATAGTTATAATAAGGTTATGAAAATCCTTGATCCATACAACAGCATTGTTAAAAAAACGCGCGCTAATTTAAAACCGCCATTTTGTTAGTTGACAAAATAGTAAAGCAATTAATAATTATTGGCGTGACTTGTGATTTTTGGAATGTGTTCAAATGTGCTATTTAGAATTTTAATTGAATAAACAATTTACATCAATTTATATGATTTGAATTTCTATTTTTAAAAATACAATATTACTTCTGGATGCTAAGTAAAATTTAAAAATAACTTAGTTGATTATCTCTGTGCTATTCTGTTAATGTTGGACTAAGCTAGGAATGTTGGATTAAACCAGAAATCTTCTTACTGTAGCGTCTATGCTCAGTGCTCACTGACGTTGCTTTGATAAAGGAAACAAATACTGAAATATTAATACTCTGCTTCAAAGATTTCTACAGTTATGACTTTCTTTCATGTGCATTCATGATACCAACCTTTTTTTTGTGAGACTTTTTGTTCATGACGAATCTCCGTTCAGATCTGAAACAAAACTCTATTTTAATCTTAAACTTCAAAGTGAAGAAAAAAACGCGAACAATTCGGAACTAACAGCAGCAGTAACAAAACTATTCAATATGGAATATAATTAATGGTGACATATTAAAATGAAGAATGGGTTAAAGATAGCTGTTTTAATATATTTTGTAATTATAAAGCTTTGTCAAAGATAAAAACGTGCTTATGTCCTCAGTTATAATCCGTGACAAATTTTTAAGAAAAGATGGTTTTACATAATGTAACTAGATCTACTCCTAATTAAAATATTTTAATTTAAGCCGTCGGGTCGCTTTTGTTAGCATGCACAATCTATCTCACCCAGAATTTTAAATAAACATGGCGCCAGCGACGCTTTAAAAATCTGTGGCACCGTTTTTGAAACGTTAAGAAACACACGAGGTGAAGAATTGCGTTGTAAACAAAGTGTGAAAGGCCCGTCTAATAATTTGTAGAACTAATTTTTCATCTCGCGCGTAACATGTTTTCTCTTGGAAATGTAACGTGACGAAATATGTATATAAATATACTGCGGTAAATAAATTACACGATCACAATATTAGAGAAGTTTACTTGTCACCTTGTAAATGATCTGGACCAAATCTGATAATATTTTCACGAGGACGAAATGAAATATTTGACGAATATAGTGCGAATGTGCTATGAGATAATTTAAATTTAGAATTATATATGTATAAGTAATAAACAATAATCATACTTGGTGGTAGAGCTTTGTACAAGCTCTTCTGGGTAGGTACTGCCCACTCGTCAGATATTCTACCGCAAAACTGCAGTACTTGGTATTGGTGGTTTCCGGTTTGAAGAGCGAATGAGCCAGAGTATTTACAGGCTCAAGGGACCTTACATCTTAGTTCCCAAAGTTGGTGGCGCTTCGGCGATGTCAGCGCTGGTTAACATCTCTTATAATACCAATGTCTATGGGCGTTGGTGGCCACTTACCATCAGGTGGCCCATATGCACGCCCACCTACCTATGCTATAAAAAAAATAGGAACTGAACGATTTCGAACGATGATATACGTTAATGGAACAAAAATCGAAAAATATCCTAAAGTTATAATACGAATGAAAAGCTCACTATTTCAACTTAAATAATGATGATCCTATAAAAAAAATTGGTTGCCTGTAAAGTCGGTATACGGGCGAAAGATTTACGTGACAACGACTTTGAGTGGTAAAATAATTTTAATGTGAATATTCATTCATATAGTAGGAAGAAGACGCGTGCCTTTCACTTTTTATGTCTGTCTCTCTCGCTCTTAGGCGGGCTAACCATGCCCGAGTGGAAGGGACGCGTGCCTCTCACTCGCTCTCATTGTGAGCGCATAACGTGAGCGGAGCGTAACGCAGTTTCTTGAAGTGTCACCCGGCAAACCAATTTATAAGACGTTGTCACGTCAAAAATATTTTATATTAAATTACAAAATTAAGGAACAGTTTATATTTACCAAAGAATTCTAGTAGACGAACAAGGAAGAAGTCAACATAAAATATACAAATTAAACGATATTAGCAAGTTCTACGTATCGTATATACTGAAATTATTTTTAGCTACCTCTTGATCAGATAAAATGGGGCTAATTTTAAATAATAAACTTTAATATCTATACAGTTATTTTTTAATAAGTAAATAATCTTTTATAATAAAATAATAATATGAGTCTTCCATAATTACAAAAACTATTTTTAGTACTATAAGTTCCTATAGTTATTATCCTTACAAGTGATCGGCTTGCTACTACGACAGCGACTACATGAACATAATATTTAAATAAAAATTGCAGTAATCTTGACGACTATGTATAATATTTGTAGGTACAAATATTAGACTTATAAACATATATCGAAATATCTTTCGCTTAAGGCGATTTTACTGTTATTATTATCGTCATAATGGGTGATTAAGGTAGGTACCCATTCTATATAAAATGTAATAAAAGTAATCAAATATTAACTGTATTTAAAAATATTAATCTCGTTCAGTTTTTATACATACGTGACGCATTCGTTCTAACCATCAATTGTTTTGACGTCTCCAAAATGGCCGCAGTTGTGCCATATTTTGGAACGGATCGGTTTATTTACATATTGGCAACTATTCAAAGCAGAATTTGATTTGAATTATCTGTGTTACTAAGCTACGATAACATATTCCTAAGATTACGCGAGATCTATTAAGATATTTGAAAATAGAACAAAGTGCTGAATTAATCCTGACTCTTCAATAGTCCACGCGTACAGCTAACTAGCGACCCACCCCGGCATTGCAGAGGCAGTACTAAGATATTACACATCGCGAACTTTTCTTTAAAATGCACACCAAGGAGCCGAGACGGCTCAATGACTAGAATCATTATTGGATTTTCATTCGCTTAATTCATATTTGTTATTCATCCCGTGTTCGACAGTAAAAGCAACCTGCATTTATCGTGCACCTACAATCTCTACATCCACTTGTGTGAAGCCAGGGGTAATAAGATCCAAGCCTTCTCAACGGGCCTTCAAACAGTGGGACATTTATGGACATATTTATGGACATACACCATCGTAGTTTTCAGAATGCATTAATGTGGCTTTTTGGTCAAAATATTCATATTACATTTTTTTATTACTCGAATATACTTACGTGTATAAATAGTATGCAAATATTTATAAGATTTTGTTGCTGTAAGCAGTAATATAGCTTTTAGCGTAAAGTGACAAACATGTTTTAATAGATCTGTGAGACATTTGAATAAATGTAAAATTTCGCTATTATTAGAATTTATAAAATTAAAAACATGATGTAAGTATACACCGTTACGACATCAAATCGAACCCAAGTGGGCGCATCAATTATTTTGACTGAAACGAACGATGCGTCTCAAGTCCCGGATGTGAGTATAATGTTTTGAAATAATTCCTTGTTTAATAAGAACTAAACGCTTACAGTTTTTCAACGATTCCCTGATTCATCCACAGCTTTCGTAAGATGAGCATGACTCGATTAGGTGTTGGGAACAATGACGTCAAAATTATAGTAGCTTTAGCCATGCGATAAATTTTCTTTAAAACAAAAAGGTCTTGTAGTTATTGCTTCTGCTCACACACTCGTCTAGTAATTTTGTTACTTTTTCCAATTATTTACTTTGGGCAGGATGAATAGAATTTCAAAATTGCATCTGACTTTAGTTAGTGGTTGGTTTAGTTTAGTTGGTGACGCATTGGCGATGAATGCGATGGTTAACATCTCTTACAATGCCAATGTTTATGGGCATTGGTGACCACTTACCATCATGTGGCATACCTATAAAAAAACAATATTAATTTTAAATATATAAATTAATAGAAGAAATATATAACATTCGTTTCCCATACATGTTTAGTAGTTTTATAGTGCAAGATAATTCTTGATAATAGAATTTTACAACTGGAAAACTCGAAATTTGAACTAATGCATTATAAAAATAAATATTAAAGCCATTATATTATATACTAGCTAATCGTTCGGCTTTCAGATAGATTAGAGGAAAATTTATTTTGGATATATTTGAAGCCGTTCTTTGTGAGCGTCTACGTCGAGGAAGGAGTAATTGTGACAAAATTCAATTCACTCGGACATAGTGTAGGAGATCTCACGATGACTGGTATTTTGCCTAAATATATCCTGTAACAGCCTGTGAGTGTTTCACTGCTGAGCTAAGGCCTCTTCTCCTCTTTTTGAGAAGGTTTGGAGCTTATTCCACGCTGCTCCATTGCGGGTTCGTGGAATACACGTGTGACAGAATTTCAGTGAAGTTTGACACATGCAAGTTTTCTCACGATGTTTTCCTTCACCGTCAAGCACGGGATGAATTATAATCACAAATTAAGCACATGAAATTCAGTGGAGCTCGCCCGGGCTGGAACCCACGATCATCGGTTTTCGGTTAATATTCACACGTTCTTACCACTGGGCCATTTCGGCTTTTTTAAATACATATTATATAGATATGTTGTTATAAAAACGATTATCTGTCGATAGATTTAAGACGTCTGAATAATACTGAGAAAAATATATATAAAGTAAACAATGTTACAGTTTGTATGTTTTTATTACCTCGTAAAATGTTCCACGTCCTCTGATGTTACTCGAAATTGTTTTAAATAAGCCTGAATCTTCCATTATAAGATAACGAGACAAGATGCGAACGAAACTTTGTAATATGTTATATTATTATATCACGAACTAAAAAGCTGCTATGAAGTAACAGTTTATTATGAATTTTAAATTATACACCAATTTTACGGCTACACTAAACAAAACTAAGCGTTTTGCTTTTAACATTTTAACATGTGCAAAAATACAGTATTAGAAAAATTCAAGTTTTTTATCGCTTCAAAGGTCCCAAAGTCACGTGATTAATAAAATAGCGTTCATACTGCGCCTACCAAATGCTACAAAATGCAATGCGTTCGAATTTATGAGGTCGATATAAAGGAGGTCGAGCTTTGTAGTATGACAAAAATACAGCAATATCATCAATTAAAATCTGCATTTCAAAACACGGTTTGAGTCAAAAAAAACTTCGCACAGAACTTCGTTGCTGGTGGGGATCCCCCGACCGCACAATTTTATTGATATTTGTCTTTTAAAGCTCAAGTATGCTTTAAATATTTCGAGTTTATGCTAATACAAACTTAAATATATACAAGTTCTTTATAGGTATTTCGTCAATTATTTCGTCGTTATATGATCGTCCTGCCTAAGTAAGTGTATTATTATCACAGTATTAATTGCTATAAGAGTACCCGCGGCTTAGGTCATACGCCTTAGGAGTACATAGCCTTCTGACGCACCATCAAATATTATAGACTAGCTGATTTTCTACTTTTTAACCAGTTAGACGTTTGGCTAACAATAATTAAGCTACTTCAAGCTAAATAAATAATGATAGGTATAATATACACTTAAAAGTACCATAAACACAACTTCGTCTTAGTTTCATTTTATTAGATAAGGTAATACTTATGACATTTTATTAACTTTAAATTATAATTTCGAAGTTAGTTAGCTTACTTTTGGTAAATTAATGTAATAAATTAATGTAATATACTTTTCACAATGTCATACAATTTAATTAGTTTCATAGTGTAAGTTTCAAATTCTTAGTGATGCAATCATTTGCAAAATGAAGTTAATTATTCAAATCCGTCACAAGAGCTCGCTGGAGGGTCTGCGAGTCTGAAAGCGCACCAATCTGTCACTCAGATAGAATAAACCAGTGTTTACACAAACGTTTGCACTGTACTTGCGATTTACATGCATATTCATTCATTAGTTCAACTAATAGATTAGCTTACATAGAATCCAATCGACATTGGACATTATACATATATGTACATGTCTATCGTGAGGGTTGATTGTACCTATATATTTTCTCCTAATATACATCAGAATTAAACAAGATTCCTACAATAACTGTTTGTTAGGGAAATCCATAATTCTATTTTAATTCTATACCTATGTCGTAGATTCGCTTTGAACCGATAGGTTAGATTAGAGTAATAATTTTCTTAGTTATTTTTTCCAAAATGGCGGCAGTTGCGAGGTTAGGTTATAACTAGTACCTATGTCAAAAACAAGGAACCGCCTTGTACAATATATGTATATTATGCTTTTTTTTGGTTTGCAAGTATAAAATACTATCTCGATTAAAGCATAATTTCCGTCACTGAAATTTAAGAAATCTTTACTTAAAAGGTTATAAGTATCTCGAGGGTGATATTTATATTGTTCGCACATAAACTATACTGTAATTTTATCGACTTAAAGCAAGTATTATTTTTGTACAACTGTATTACATTGTCTGCCGCGTTGAGAGCATTGTTGCTATCCTCACTTTACACTGACATAACAATGTCTGTTTTATTTATTCTCTATGTTGTCTTATGTACGTTCGATTGTTCTGATGTTGAAATCTGCACTCTAATGACACGAGTCGACGATAATCATAAATCGCAAGACGTTCGTCTGCGATGCAATCTCTTGGCAACAACAGCCTGTCGCAGGATAGTACAGTCTACAAGAAAATATATGCTTTATTTAATTAAATTTGATTGATGTTATAATTGCGTATGGTTTGTTGTTGTAATCCCGGCTTTAGAGATGAGGCGATGATCATAAATCGTAAGACATGCGTCCGATGTGCACTCAAACTCAACTGTCTGGACGAATGCCGTAGGCTACGTACCGTTTGCAAAAAGAAAAATTTATGTCATCATATTATTTATATTTTATTTGAATTTAAGCAACATTAATAACTTACACAATATAATATATCCCATAATCAACTTGGAGTAAGCCACTTTATGCTTATGAATTATTATTTTTTGAGGTTGTTATGAGATTTATAATATAGATTATCGAATATAATTATATATTTTTTATAATATATATGCATATTGTATTACATATAATATATTATCAGTTTTTTTAATGTTTATGAACATCAATCAATTTAACATAGTGTATCATGCATATAAAACCCCTATTTTGATGGGGGTGAATCTGCTTAGCAGAGCTAGTATTAAATATAATAACTTATACTTCGTTTAAATCAAAATAAATAAAATAATAATAGATGTTTATAGTGTGTAATTGTCCCGAGTTAAGCGTTTGCTGCACGCATCATCCATCAATAAATCAAGAATGCGTCCGATCTGCAATCGACTTGGCATCCTCATGGCGTAACAGTTGAACGCGTTTAATACTGTAGAATTGGCAAATGCACATATATATATATATAATTATAAAAATAAACAGTACAGTAAAATATATAAAATTATTAAATCAATAGCCTTTGTTTATTACAAACTATACTTTGAATTTGTCGTAAACAATTTAATTGAAAAATAATTAACAGATTTTTATTATTTTCATAAACTAATTTGATTATGCCTCACAGGTGTAGTATGATACATTTCTGCTGACTGTACACTATTACATAGCTTAATAGGATAGGATAGGATACTATTTAAGGTAATCAAAATATATATTTTTTAGCTATAGTTCTTGAGATCTAAATTGATTAACTTAATAAAGTTTTGTTACGATGTATTTACAGTCAGATCGAAATATATTAATCGCAACATTATGTAATGTTTATTTGACCGTATATATCCGTCAGAGGCTAGGAAGATGATTTCCTCGCCAGAAGTTTTTGTTTAAAAAATATATATATATAGCTACCTGGATATTTATTTAATATAGGTACTTGTATTATTTTATATATTAGTAAACAAGATTTTGATAAAAATGTAAAAACATAAAGTACCTAATAATTTAATTTTTAAGAAGTATATTTGGAACGTAAGATAACTATATATTAAGTACTATTACATAATTCAATTATGACTTTATTACTTTAGAATACCTATAGTTAATTCCTTAACTAATGCAATAAAATGAAAAGTCCATAAACAAACCTTAAACAAACTTTTACACAATTCGTAAGGAACACTAACTGTTACTAAAATACTATTATTATTTAAAAACAAAACACTTATGAGAAACACTTCATTAAAAAAAAAAAACAAATGACCGCGAAAATATAGGCGGTATAGTTTTAAAGATGGCGCGCACGACCGAATCGCGCGCACAACGGATAACTATGCCGAACTGGGGACTTGACACAATAAAGTTAAACATCCAAAAAGCTGGCCGACTCGTGCCGCGTAAATTTCACAATAACCATACGTGATTGCAATTTGCGAGACATTTCTTGGAGTTTGGCAACAGAAACATGCCAAATGGTTTAAATGTCTTAAGACATTCGCCGCTCATGCCTCTCAATTCTCAGTACTCGTTATAATGCCAACGAAACGGTCATTTTCGATTTCGACTCTCAAATAATTGGTTGCTAAAATCATCAATCCTTAAAGTTGTAAATTTCTAAAATTTATTACAAAACTTAAATCCAGCAGTACTATTCTGTGAGAAATCACGTCACAGCTCACCCGTCAAATGTTGATAACACACTCACGCTATTTTGATGAGTTTCGTTTAAATGTTACTTATATTACAATGTCAATAATGTTTTACAACCATTCAATGGTTCACATAATATTTCTCGATCGTATTGCCGTGACTTTGAATAGTTTTGTTTTTACAGAATAGGTAGAGCTTTCAGTATCGGTAGAATACGTATAAACAAGCAATGAATAATGGTCCGGCAAACAAATCAGCTCCTGAACACCAAATAATTTCACGAAGGTGCAATTAACGTCCATTTTACGTGAAATATAGCAACAAATTTATTATATTTTCATTATAAACGCCCTTCGGATATTTCGAAGAAATAATCAATTACCGTACCGGTACAAATATTGAAAACATATAAATTCAATCTTAGGGCTATAATTACGTTTTTATCTATTCCTAAGTGATCATTAATATATGATAGCGTTTGTAGGTATACATATTTATTGCCTACTAATAATTTATACAACATTATTAACCGACTTCAAAAAAAGGAGGAGGTTATCAATTCGTCTGTATGTTTTTTTTTTTTTTTTTTTTGGTGTTGTTACCTCATATCTTTCGACTGGATGAATCGATTTCGATGATTTTTTTTTTTATTTGAAAGGGTTTGCTTTCCCATTGGTCCCATTTTTTTTTGGTCCAGTTTTGACAGTGGAATCCATGAGAAAACCATATAAGTCGTAAATTTGCATGAGGTATGTGCGCGACAAATGAACGAATAACTCGATTTCTATTCAACGGATTTCGATGATTTTTTTTTATTGGAAAGAGTATACTTCAAGGGTTGTTTGATGATAGTTTGGTTAGATTCTGATTATAGGATCCATGACAAAGTAACGGAAATCTTCAATTCTTAGTAGCAAATTAACGATACACGACCGAATCTTTTATAGGCTATCTAGATTTATCATTCACCTACCATAACATCGTTATAATCAAGTACTTGTAGTACTATTGTATAAAACACTTCTTTATATACCGTCAATAGTTTTCGCAGCGCACGCGAAATAATAACTTTTATAGGCAACAGTTAAATACGTTGGGTTACATTGCTCCATTTTAAGAAGGGATCTATAAGTTTTTGAAAATATAATATAGCCTATGTTACTTGGTAAAGACGTAGCTTTCTAAGGGTGAAAGAATTTTTAAAATCGGTCGAGTAGTTTTTGATTTAAATCGTAATAAAAAATCAAATCTTTCCTCTTTATAATATGAGTTATGCATGTAAGCATTAGTATATATGTTATGTTGGTAATTGAAACATATTTGAACATCTACTAAAAGTTGAGACCAATTTTGAAAATTATATAATATATCGTATAAGTACTCTTATATACATGTTATATTTATGTATATTTATATATTGATTACTAGTGTTTTTCCCGCGGTTTCACCCGCGTAGTTCCCGGTCCCGTGGGAATATGGGGACAAAATGTAGCCTATGTTACTCCCTGATAATGTAGCTTTCCATTGGTGAAAGATTTTTTTAAATCGGCTTAGTGAAACCACTACACGCATAAACATGCGTGAAAGCGTCACAAACAAACTTACTTTCGCAATTATAATATTAGTTAGGATAATATAGATACTTCCCCTTTTTTAAATATACAGACATTCCGTCATAGTTTATGGTGAAGAATGGTATAACGCAACATCTATAAACATACAGTTTATTTAATTATTACTAGAAATAACTATTTGATTATGATATGGCTGCCCAACACCCCACCAACTAAATCTATTTAATCAAAACATGTTAATTTATATTCATACATTTAACCATATTAACTAATATTTATTAATTCAGTACCAAAATGCATTTTTCTTTACGTTTCACTGTTTTAGATTAATATATTTAAATAATAATATAAACGGCGCTGTCTCATATGAGCTGCACGTTTAGTAGGTCTACTCATATTCTACAAATTAGTGAGTGTACTTCTGATTCACTAAAAATCGAAAAATAAATAAAAATTTTAACAAAACAAAAACCGACTTCATAGGAAAAACAAATTAATATGCACTAAAAAGTAAAAAAATAATTGCGTATTCTTCTATAATTTGATAATTAACTTACGATTTTCTACTCAACAATATGTAGGACAAATGTGTAGTGTGGTTGATAATTTATTTACAATTATTGTTATTTTTGGAGTCGATGTCAGCTAAGGAAACACTAATATACCTAGCAATAATAATACGGGAATCTTTTAAAAACAAACAAAAACATACACATTACAAATTGACTTTTATTCGCCTCGTTAAGTTGCGCGTGCGACACAAGCACATCTCACCTATAACTAACTATGTATGTAGTTATAAACCCACCTTGGCTGACATCGACTCCAAAAGTAACAATAATTGTAAATAAATTATCAACCACACTACACATTCGTCCTACATATTGTTGAGTAGAAAATAGTAAGTTAATTATCAAATTATAGAAGAATACGCAATTATTTTTTTACTTTTTAGTGCATATTAATTTGTTTTTCCTATGAAGTCGGTTTTTGTTTTGTTAAAATTTTTATTTTTTACACAATAGAATATTATTCAATTTGTAATTTAAATAGATTTTGATGTAACTTAAAAATGACAACAAACGACTTCATATTAATTAAGTCATTTACGCTAATAACTTTTCTGACAAGCAATAACCACAGTATTATGGTTTTAAATAATTTTATTGTTTTTTTTGATACAGTATGTTCTTATATCTAATGCTAAATCTGTGTGAATGTTAAATTCGACGTAAAAAATCTTCGTTATCTGACCTGACATTATATTTATCCCGACGTCCCGGTCGTCCCATAATAAACCCCTCCATCGGGCGGACGGCAGGAAGAATAATAAACAAAGGAGGGTCATTAAATGGCTATTTTGGATCGTCTGCTCAGCGCGACTAACTAGATATCCACTGGGTCTCATGGATGGCGCAAGTCGAAAGAGAAATGCGCATTGACGCACATTTTGATACTGTAATTTCACTTATAACTGCATACCGAAATTCCAATAGCTGCTCGAATAATGTGATTCGTTAATATAACAACCCATGTAATGTTAAATCCAGATACTGCTCACACAACGCCTTGTTTTCGGTAGAGTAAATCGCTTACCTATTGGTAAGAGGTAACCATATATATTTGAGAAGAAACTCAAGCCCAAGATTCAAACATCCAAAGATGTACAAATAGAGAAATTAAATGTTTTTTTAATTCTTACATCTCAGACAATCTCGCTCTACTTTGAAAATAAATTAGAACCGGAGTAAAAGTCGTAAAAATTATGAAATAACTAACGGAATTACGAAGTTAATCTTCTAACAATTACTCACTTGAACCAACACAAAACATTATTAGCACAACAATGAGATCGACGCATGCCACGCATCTAATAGCAAACAAAACAATTAACGACACTATAATGTTCGATAAACATTTATAGTGTCTACATTTTTATAGCGAGGAATGAGTTTAAAGGTGACTTGATAGCTTTTTTTGAACATGTATTTCCTAACGTGAAACGAATCAATTAATTGTATTTAATAAGATTTTTCAATTAATGCAGTCGGAGATACCATAAAACAGTTGCAAAACTACCCATAACTTAAAAATCGTGAACGTTAGTTTTCTACTTCCATGCCATAAGAATATTTATGAAAATCTTTAATACAGAGACATCGGCGTGTAGGTGGATCTCACCAAAATATATACACACGCACTACACTAAATTTTATATTTCGTGCCATACTCATACTGTTGAGTGGTGTCAAATAAAAACAAAATACGATTAAAAAAGCAGTTCCTGTAAAAATTGCCACTGTACCACCGTGAACAATATTTAGGTACTGTTGGAAAAATAGCTTTATTACACACGGACTAACCTCGTAAAATACTACCTAATTAGTCAATCAAAAAGCATGTAGTAGTAGGTACCTTCTAGAACCATTGCCAAACATCACAAAAAAAAATTGCCGAAATGATAAAATTCTCCATTTTTGCTTCTTTTTAAAGCTGAGAAAACAACAACTTACCTGAACTTGAACAAGTACATTTTGCGCCTAAATTACATGAGCCTACTGCTGTTTATTTTGACAAATATTTACAGTAAAATAAATATGTATTACTATTCAATAATTACCGTCTGTTTGATCGCCGTTGTATGCACGTAGGTACCTCGCACTTTCTCGTTTTTAACTGTAATCTACATAAGATCTTGTTGGCACAACAGTTCCAGTATAAGTGAATTATTACATAGAAAAATAATGCTATATAAAGACAAGGAACATGAAGCCCTATTAGTATCTTACATCAATGATTACCGTAATCCCTTCAAGGTTAAGTAGCAAAATTACTTAAAGCCGGTATATTCTTTCAAGTTTAAGCACGATTACGTTGTGCGGCTTATGAGTAAATGCGTAATAAACAAGAACCAATATACTTCAAGGCGTTATTCTGTGTGGAATTGGGATTCGAGTTTAGGTGTCTATTTGTTCATTATGGGCAAATTATACCTTCCAAATATTTAATGAAACTGTAATTCTGTCAGATAAACAATTGGGTTTTTAAGCAATTTAATGTTATTTTTTCATGCATTTATGATTCAAATTAAGTATACTACATCTATCTATTTTTTTAATAAGTCACTAAATACTAGGGAACGGATTATATGCATTGGCATATGTAAGCCATTCTCAGCTATATATATTTTTGACGTAAGATCTAGTTATGATGCATATTATAGGTACATTTACAATATTTTTCCGAGTGCAGTGCACTCACCCTACTTCAACACCGACCAAATTTAATAGCTACAAAATATAAGGATTATTATATAATAATAATAAATGTGATATTATCAGTTTTACTGCATTCCTGAATTTACTTAT
Source organism: Nymphalis c-album (assembly GCA_963151315.1). Classification (NCBI taxonomy): domain Eukaryota; kingdom Metazoa; phylum Arthropoda; class Insecta; order Lepidoptera; family Nymphalidae; genus Nymphalis; species Nymphalis c-album. Next base: position 11,413,222 of record OY720602.1, read on the forward strand.
TTTATTGTTATTTAGGTTCCTAAAATTTATCATTTGATTTCGCATATTCTGCCATTTTATGTTGCATATATTCCGTTCTCTACTAATTACATACAAATGATACAAAACACATAATACAATGTATTTGTTAATATGTTGTGAATTTTGGAATGTTTTGAATCTTACTTTCCACAGCTGGGCAAAAACTGGAATTATTAGAAGAAGAATGAAATAGAGATAGTATAAAAGTTACTGTTCTCATTCACTGGGACACAATTAAAAATCAAAGGCAATAATTATAAAAAAAGTGTTGAAGTAAGACCAAATATTTTAAATTATATTTTATTATTTATAATTTAGTAGGTATTAAGAAAATACATACATCGTTTTAAATGATTACAAATATGCATTTTGATAAATATTTGTTTATACTGAATAAATAAAACCACAATATAGTTTTTTATATACATATTTTGTGGATAATTGTGTATATAAATACTGTTTATTATTATATATATACTATAATTATGTCACTTATTATATATATTTATTTCAATTATTATTATAACTAAATAATAAAAAGCATTATTTTTAAAGGCACTAATTAATCATAATAGGATAGATACAAGATACTTTTGAAGTATTATTCCACTATTCTATTTTTATACAAAAATATTGCGACTCAAGTTTATTTATCAATTACAATATTTGTTTATTTAAGTCACAAATCATAATTAAAGTAATAATGCCGTCTCTCTAAATCCCTTATTTCAACAATGTCAGTCTTCAGTCGTAGTTTCAGTATCTCCCTCCAAATCGCTTCCCTATGTTCTTTATTAGTTATGCCCATTCTAAGTAATGTATTGTCATTAATGCGGACCAATGCTCTACCTGTTATATCATGCTGTAACAAAAAATTAATCAAGTACAATGTTGAATAACCATATTTGTCTGCCCTGCCATTAGACTCTTCATTGCCTTAGGGTAGTAAATTCTCAAATATTGTGTAAGAAAATTGTTACCTCATGAAATCTCTCCCAGTACAAATTGTAGTAATCACTACAATGTCGTCGTAGCCATTTCTGAACGTCTGCTTCCGTCCACAAGTACACTGCTTTTGGACGAGTAGTTTTAGTCTAAAAAGATTTAAATATTATTTGAATGTATATTTAAAGTAACAGATAATAGGTTTAATTGTTTTTTTTTTATTGGACGAGTGCTTGGGCCACCTGGTGGTAAGTGGTCACCAACGCCCATAGACATTGGTATTGTAAGAGATGTTAACCATCACTTACATCGCCAATGCGCCACCAACCTTGGGAACTATTATGTTATGTCCCTTGTGCCTGTAATTACACTGGCTCGCTCACCCTTCAAACCGGAACACAACGTTTTTGCGGCAGAATATCTGATGAGTGGGTGGTGTCTACCCAGACGAGCTTGCACAAAGCTCTACCACTAAGTAACAAACCTCTAACAGCAAGTCACAAAGCTCTACTACCAAGTAAAATTAGTATTTAAACTCATTAATATTGTTTAAGCAAAAGTTGATTTGGACCATAATAACCTTTGATTTATTGGAATTTAAACTGGAATCTTCAACCATTTTTAAATAATATAAGCTACATTAATCAAATGAATTAATAATAATGAACAACTTAATCAGTAATATTTTTTTCTTTATGTATTTTATGTAAAATATGCCTGTGTTTATTTACAAGTTTAATGTCACATTTGAAACATCAATGATCAAACAATAGGCACAGATTGTAATGTACCAAACCTTAAGACACCAAATTGAAATTGTGTTAACCCATTTGTGTTTATAAAGTAAAAAATATTATTTCAAAATAGCTTAAGAATGCATTTATTTGTATAAATACTTAATAAAGCATTATTTAAAAATTAAAATACGTGGACTAATTGTGAATCTGTAATAATTCTGTACGACTAATCAACTACAGTCTGTAATGCTATCACGATCTTATACACAGGTCTATTAACTACAGTAGTGGGGTTACTTCGTCTTAATGATTGCTGTTCAGTTCAATTTAAGGCCGCCAGAGGCATGTCGATCGATAGATGCATGTGCCGAACACTTTTTCAAATCCAAATAAAACAGTTAAATAATATAAAAAAATAACAACAAACCCGCAAAATGATATAACAAAGATTAAATAACGCAATACTTGGGAGAGAAAAATATACGCCACGTGTCATTCAACCACATACGATAGCAACGACGTACAGCGGCGTTGGCAAGAAATAAAAGTTATGTCACAATAGCACCAAGCTCTCACCACTGAAATTGGGCTCCGTTGATAGACCTGTATACAAGACCGTGAATGCTATCAGAGATGACGGCGTCTGTCAAAATGATAGAATTAAATAGAATCAGTGGGTGCATTTGTCAGTTGTAAAAAATTGTTTAAAATTTGTGAAGTTTAGGATTGTGCCAAGTATAATGAATAATTAAATAAATATGGCTCAAAATTTGCAGAAGAAGCCCTCAAAGGGCATATTGAAAACATCAAGGAGTATTGACAATCAGGATGGGACGCCGTCAACTAGTAAACGAGCGAAGGAACAGAGATTTGATGAATTGAATATAATGGAGACATTTCATCCACCTAATAAGGATTATGGGCATATGAAAGTAGATGAACCAAAAACACCTTACTCCGAATCTGTAGATGGTGACTTGGAGCCGGCCGATGAGTTGGATGCAAACATTTTGGCAGCTAAACTAGCAGCAAGTATGAATAAGCCCCCGAAATGTGTAGAGGCATGTGACAGTGACGAAGAGGAAGAGTCTGAGGAGGCTCGGCAAAAACGGCTCGAGTTTGAAAAGAAGAGAAAAATACATTATAATGAGTTTCAGGTAATGATTTAAATATATATCTCCATAAACCTCTAGCCTAACTCTGTATATATCAATTATTTTGATGGAAATTTATAATATAATAATCAATTCCGTCATCACTGCTGAAGTTGTTTGTGTTTATGTCCATACAGACTAATTAAACTAATTTAATAACCTAATATTGTTATTTTATTAAAATGTAATTTTCATGTTATAAGCAATGGCTTAATAAAATGTTAATTTGCTTGCAGTCGTATGTTATCTACCTTATTTATACACTCCAGTTTTATCAGTTGGCACATATTACATTTTAATGTTTTATTACTAATTACTGATTACTAGTTGTTTAATAAAAGACGAGTTCTATAATATTTATGCTTAAGCATATTAAAATACTAAGCTTTATATCATAAAAAATATTTACCATTATTTAACAACAAATCATATTTAAAATAATTCCAATTAATATGATCTTTTATTAAAAAAAAGGTTAATAAATAAGGCATATTACTTAACATATGATTATATCGATGACTAGCTGTGCCCTGCGGTCTCACCCGCATATAATTAATAAAAATAACCTTCCTTGATAAAAGAGCTATACAACACTAAATTATTTTTAAATTCGAACCAGTAGTTCCTGAGATTAGACAACAAACAAACACTCTCCAGCTTTATATATTAGTATAGATCATGCCTGTTTTGATTGTATCAAATTTTGCATTTAAAGTGGTAGTTTTTTTACCAGTAAAATTAGGAAAGAGCATATATACGCTTGAAGACTATTCTTGTTACCAGATACTTTAGGTTCATTGAGTATTAAAATCCAACAATGCAATATAAATGAAAAACTTGGCCATGTATTGAACATACAATTAGTTCTTTGCATTACTCATTTCTGACCATGGTTCCAGGCCTTGCAGCTCGCTCGGCAATTAATGGCCCAGGAAGAGGAGGAGGAGGACGAGGACAAAGCTGAATCGACAGCCACTTGACTGCGTCAGCTGCTTCTATAAAATGCTAAGTGTTCCGGCTGGTTAGTTTATTTTTTATATGTATAATTAAAGCATTATATGTACTTACTAATATTTATGTATGTATAAGACACAGTCTAGTGGTTAGATTATGTTAATCTTACCACCAAAACCAAAGGTGAGGCTTATCATTTGTTTAATTTGTTTTTGTTAATAAATTCACCTCATTCTCGGAACTTTTGAGAAAGTCTGTCAAACAAAAATGCCACATGCATGTGCACCACTTCACTAGCGAGGTGGTGAAATAAGCTCTAAGCCCCCCTCCTCAAAAGGAGTGTCCTTCTCGCCCAGTATTGTGATATTTAAAGCATGTTACTTTCCTTTTACTACACATAAGAATGGAACTGCTTACATTGTGGACTTAAATAAATATGTACAAGTCTTAATTACATTTAGCTGTCGTACAAAAACAACTGTGTGGAATGGTACCATGAATACTAGCATTTTTTCCTCATTATTTTCCAATCTGAGTCAATGAATAATTTACATCATTATACAATTTTATTTATATAAAGATTAATCAATTAAAATTGATAGGTGATATAATTTAATTATAAAATTGAAATAATATAAAGTAACAGCCTGTGAATGTCCCACTGCTGGGCTAAGGCCTCTTCTCCTCTTTGTGAGAAGAAGGTTTTTGGAGCTTATTCCACCACGCTGCTCCAATGCGGGTTGGTGGAATACACATGTGACAGTATTTCAATGAAATTTGACACATGCAGGTTTCCTCACGATGTTTTCCTTCACCGTCAAGCACGAGATGAATTATAATCACAAATTAAGCACATGACATTCAGCGGTGCTTGCCCGGGTTTGAACCCACGATCATCGGTTAATTCACGATTCACGCGTTCTTACCACTGGGCCATCTCGGCTACTAATGGAAATAATATACATGTAGATAAGTATATGTCCTTTCAATATTAGCATGAAAGCAGATAAGTAAATAGGCACCTTAAAGTAAAATTTTACCTCAAATATTGTGAATTTATCTGTAAACTTATGTAGTGTTAGAATTTTTGATAAAATGTGTCATAAAATTTTGTTTAATCAATAATCATACATTATAGTTATACAGTAATAGTGAGACAATCACCGCATGGCATGGCATTTTCTTCTTTTTTTGTAAATGATACATATATAAAAAAAGCCAAAAAATCAAACACCCTGAGTTTCTTTCGCCGGTTCTTCTCAGGGCTGGGTGTCTGTTTTACGAACCGGTGGTATTTTCTAGTTTGACAATCGATAAGAAAGTTTAATACTTCAATACTGAATAAAGTATTTTGAATTTGAAGTACTAATTTCCGGCCGCGTGTGATTGTGTTGACAATCAGTGGCGTAGCTATCGTAGGGCCAGGCGGTGCAGTGCACCAGGGCCCCGGAGCTCAGGGGGCCTTCTAACCTATGCTTTGAAAAGAGAGGACCATAAAAGAAAGGGGAAAAAAAGTTCAAGCTACGTGGAAAGAGGGGGTGAATCCCATTCCTTCTCTATGCACCGGGGCCCTTGTCCACCTAGCAACGCCACTGTCGACAATGTGTATGCAAAATTAAATTATGATAGCTTCAGTAGTTAAGATGTGTAAGCGTAACACTCACTTTCGAATTTAGAATATTATTAAGGATTTATTTTTTTCAATTAAACAATTGTTTTGGTTCACTATAACTTCATATTATAAAATATCAGTATGGCTCATCCCTATAGAATTATAAGCTTATGTTAACTGCTACTGGCTGGATTTTACGGTCGCAGATCCATGAATCGTAGTTTCGAGTATAACATCAAATATAACAATATGTACTAATTATTGCTGTTTGGCGGTGACATATGTGATTAGTGGGTGGTACCTATCCATCTCCTATGTAAAGGCCATTGAATAGACAAATTTAAATTCGGCGAGAAACTTTATTAATTCGAACACTATTCTAATAAAAGTTGATTGTAAATGCAATTTCCTTTTCAGGGTTCGAGGGTATGACTTCCGGCTTAGCAGACAATATGATGGGACAAAATGTTAATTATTGCCCTAGGCATCCAGTGTTCCTGTATGGCTGTAACAAAATCATAAGTGCTTGCTAATTTATAGTAGATTATGTAAATTTATGAAGATCAAGTCCACAGGCATTTAATCTTTTTTTTAAATCGTAATTACCCATCATTCAGTCAGATAGATATGTCTGGTATCTGATATTCTTCTCAGAAACTATTACATAGGGTGATTTCAAACCAGTTATAACTAGTTACGACAGAAGGAATGGATTGTTGCGTGAAAACATCCAGACCAGACATGTTAAAATGTTTTTTTTTTCGAATTAAATAAATAAATTGATAGTTACTGAGTTTAGTAAGTTTATTCATACAATCTCTAGCTTTATAGCTTCATAGTATGCATTTATGATTATACTTAAACGTCTATATCTATTTGTAAATCAGAAATGTACATTCGGGATGATCTTCATAATATTTCATAGAGTATTTTTTTACTATGTATGTGTTGTAATTGAGTTAAAATTAAAACTTTAAATGAACACTAAGCATTAATAATGTAATACAGATATCATAATAAATTGGCAATAAGTAATTTTACATATTCGAGTTTTAACCGCGATCCCAATTCTTTTTTTTAAATTGTTTATCTGTACAGTCGGAGGACGAAAACATAGGGCCAAAAAAAAAAACGATCCCGGCTAAAACCCGAATGGAAAATATATAGTATAGATATATATAGAAGTGTACAATAATGTTATGTTTTTTAAAGGTGCATTTTTTAGAAAAACAAACGTCAAATCATAAATGCATTATATCATACGTGCATAAATTATAATTATACAAGATGCGTCATTCATTGTGTTCACTTAGAGACTTGTAACGTAATATTGTTAAAGGTGATTTAGTATTGATATGCTCTTGCATAGTGTTGATTATATTCATAATTTATCTGTAGTGTAACCTTGGTTACGAGGTAATGGATGTGGGAAGAATACAATCATTTCTTAGTCACCCATCCTCGCGTGTCACGAATTAGTACCGTGGTCATCGTATAGCCGAGGTTAATTCGAATCGTTTTATTTTTTACAATTGAATGCCATAAATATTTTAATTGCAAATAATTGTCTATGATATAAACGAAGGAAATAAATATTTCACAGTTAATATCATATAATATTAAGTTTCAATTTCAATAATAATAATTTATAAACTTTCTCACGTGCATTAAAACTAGGCGGAAAGCTAAATTTGTGCTCTTTATATCAATCTCAATTGAGAATTTAAAAAAAAAGATATAATATTTCGTTATTAATCTTTATTAAGTAGAAAGAACTAGTCCTAATTCTCGATAGTAATTAATGCTCATACAATTTGTACAAAATTAAATGAAACGTATATTCCATCAGAACTCATGACGATTTACTTAATGTTTTATGAAAATACTTTTTTGTGTCCATATTTGTGAAAACTATGAACTCTTTGATTCTTTTCTTTGTTGACCAAGATCGTGCATCTTCATCAACATGAAAAATTTTTTAAAACAGCAGTACTTTGTATTATTGTTTCCGGTTTGAGAGATGAGTGAGCCAGTGTAATTACAGGCACATGGGATATAACATCTTAGTTCCCACGGTTGGTGCACCAGGTGGCATATGCTCGTCCGCCTGTCTATACAATACAATAAATAAATAAGTCCTCATATGCGATATGAAGATAATATGTTCAATTGTAAACTTCAAGTGTGTTTAAATGTACTTATTGTTACCGCTACATTTTATGTATTCTAGAACCTTTGGACAAATTGTATTGGAGTTATCTATATGCTTAAATGTTTCGAATTTATATTATAAAGGATCTATCTTGATAAATATTTTCTTACGTCATTGAACGCTATAAGTGTTTAGAAATGGTTGCAAAACGAATTGATGTTCTTTCTATTATATAGTCAAAAAAAAAACACTCGCAGCTTGTGATAGAAAATAGTTTCGCTAGAATACTGCTAGGGTCACGATTTTTTAATAGTACATAATATATGGCATTCATGTAGAAAAGGTAACATAACTATTATAAAAAATCTTTATTAGACTAACACCATATTACATATACGTATCACGTTAAAATGTATCGTTATCGTCTTTTGTTTTAATAATTGGAAACATTTATACATTCACTATGAGTTGGTCTGAAAAAGGGCTCCTATTGAAGTTTTGTGATGAGCCACTAAAAGCTTAGATTTGTATGCTAAACAGTAACAAGCTATATTGTCATTGTCATGGACTGACAAGAGGAATTTCTTATATGGCCAGACTATAAAAAAATTATAGAGACATACAGTGGCGTAGATAGGTGGACAAGGGCCCGGGTGCATAGAGTAAGAAGAGGGTCCTTACCCTCTCTTTCCACCTAGCTTGAACTTATATTGACCTTCAAAATCAGAGAGTTAGGTCGAAGGCCCCCCTGAGCCCGGGGCCCAGGTGCACTGCATCACCCAGTCCTACGATAGCTACGTCAATGGATATATAGATACAGATAACAAAAAAGTTTTCACTGGAATATTTTACACGAAATGAATTTTATATTAGACAGAGCTTAGAAAGGACTGTCAATTCATTGTATAGTTTTACCCCCTTACTAATAAACACTATATAATAAAACAGTATTGTCATACAATACTGTCTTCTTCTTTCAAATTTCAATTTACTGATGTCAGAAAGAGATAAATCGTTATGTATCTCTTCACAATGTTTATTAGTAAGGTTGATAATTGATTATGTATAAAACAGTTATACCTAATATTACAGCACTTTATTTATATTGAGACAATATTTTGAATTTTGTAATACGATATAGAATAAGTACATAGCATCGAGTCGTCTTACTTATTTGCGAGTGTGTTAGTTTTTTTTTCTATCGATAATTTTTTTTTATTTATTTTGGTTACACGCGATGACGAGCTCTTTGCGGCCAGAAATAAATCTTAATTATGATTTATTTCACACGTAATATAGTGTATTTATTGTGTTATTAATTATTATATACTAAAACTAATAATAAATTGTTTGTATTGTATTCGAAACTTTTTACAATATTATCAAAACTTCTTTCGCACTATTCTTATTTAAAATACCTTTTTATTCTGGTTTTCTTTTCATATAAATGTGTGTGTGGCAAATAGTTTATTTAGTCTTCAATAATTGAATTTCATGAAATTTGAGTGTAGATCGCTAATATCGGATTATTTTTGATACATACTTGTTATTGATCACTTAAGAGAGAGTATAAGAGACCTAAATTGTATAATAACATAGAATTATATTAAAGATATATTGTTAAAGTGCCAGATATGATTAATTATTATTATTGTATCTTAATAAAAATTAACATATTTATTATCATGCGTCGTCTTTTAAGGTAAAAGCGAGAAAAATTATCGATGCACTATCTCTTTTTCGCTTAATGAGTTCGTTCATTTGTTTTATTAATATGTCTACCGTCTACACGGCGACATTACACCAGGCGATATTCAGTATACGATATCAATCATAAATGCGATGCCACTGCAACAAGCTAAGTCTTACTATGCAACTTTTATAGCTAGTATACTTTCTAATGGACCCTTAATACTGGCTACAGCGCTTTTTTTGATAAAAATAGCACCATAGACTTGGTCTATGGTTATATTTAAAAAAAAATGAATTTTCTTAAATGAACTTAAATATAGTCATCAGTATCTTTCTTACGTTAGTGAGTTATACAATAACCTGAAGGTGTCACACACAAGTCGCCAAATGGAGCAAATTCATGTACCTTAAATATTAATATGACTTACTAAATTTAAGAAAAAAAAATCGTGGATTCGTCGTCGTACTTAAAATATGCGATGGCATTATTTATACTTATTTACCTAATGGCGGTATTTCATTTAGTTCATCGTGTTCGCATAAGGATACCGCTTCTTGATATAATCGCGTATAAGTCAATTTCGCCTTCTACGTATAAACGAAAATTGCAATTAATGTCTTAATCTTAATAATATATGCCAAATAGGAATAAAAAAAGAATCAAATATTTGATATCCAACCAAAACCCGACAAGTTGTTGGAAGTTGTGCATTATTGGAAATACATTGTACCAATCCAAATATAAATAAAAAGATCATTTGTAAATGTCGTGTTCAGTTAATTAAATAAGTGAGCACGGCACGCCAAGTGAACTACCGCCATAACTTAAATGTTTGCGAAGTACCTTCAATATGATTGTTTCTACAAACGCTACTCAAAAAAATATAAAGGAATATCAGAATAGACAATAGTTATGTTGAAATTGTATCAGATTAAGACTTATGACCATACTTGTGAACGTCGTTTACCGGGTGTTTAGTTAAACAATTATTTATCTCTTTCTGTCATCAATGATTTGCCATTCGAAAGGAGAAGACAAATTGTTTGACTAATTATCCCCCTAAACAACATTTATAGGTTTAGCTTTAGCCAATATATATTTTTTAATATGATTAAAATCAGCTTATTTAAATTGTAATTACCTTTGTAATTGGTTCAATTATATGTACGCACAAATTTATGATAAACTATTTATATTTGTTTAAAGTAATGAAATTGAAAATCAGTAATTTCCAGACAATACGAAATTAAGAGTTGTGCAAGAGTACATACATTTCAATCTGTTCATTTATTTTCTAACTATACCACATTCACTCTATTGAAGTTTATTATTTAACTCAAAATTTCTACTTAGAAATTATGTTTACACGAAAGTATAAAAATGTTTTTCTTTAAATATGTGTATTTTGTAAATAGTAATAAAGTTGTATCATACAGAGTTTAATTTATTTAAACCCCAAACTTTCCACCATGTTAAACTGCACTGCAGCGAAGTGACCCAATACTTTTTAATTTTTATCATATTAGAACTGCAACCATTATCACTAGTGTTAAGCGAGTGTCCGTCAATAACATTTTAAAATATCAAAGAAACAGGAAATATTACAACTTTTCAGTTCTTTTCAACTCGCTCAAAAGATGTCCATTACTGAATAGTCGGGTCGGTAAATGATAATGTATATGTAGCTGCAGTCAGCAAAAGATTTTAAAATTGTGTATTGGTATTATACCTACCAGACTACGTCATTGTTACGGGGCTTGAAATTGAACCATCCCAAAATAATTGGAACTTTAGTTGTATTAGTAATTCTTAGACTAGACTAATATACCTAGTTAATTATGTTTATGGCTTAAGAGAGGTCATTAATTTCACTTAGTTATACGAAAATGATGCTATCTACATGAAGGTCTAAAGTTACAGTTTTATAAACAAAAGGAATATGTACCTACTACTTGAACCACTTAGAAGTAATGCACACTGGAAGGATCTTTTTTGCACCATACATGTAACACAATCCGATATAATTACTATCTGTTTCATAACCAGTCTTAGCAAAATATCATGCAACATTTTACAAACCTAATTTGTTTTGGTAAATGATGTTTTAAGAGCACTTTAATAAAAATATAAAAAAAATCGACTACGCTTAATAACTATGCTCAATATAGGTATGTATTTTAATTTATTTTCATTAATATTTCGATACATATACGTAAAGGATTATTAGTACCAGACAATATTGTACAATGAGCCATGATGTGTTAATAGACATATTTTTATAAATTGATAATATCTAATGTAATCTTGGTATTATTTTAGCGTTGTTCATGACTAAATAGTAACTACTAAAGCGCCTACGACGCGACGCGACGTCCCAAAATAGTTATATAGGTATATTCATAAAATAATATTACCTAATTTACTATTTATGTTTTTGGTCATATTTTAATGTATTATTCTAAAATATTTAGTAAAACTTTTCATACTTAGCTTTAGTGGAATTGAAAAGGGTAAACTTAAAGTGTAAAGGAACGCTTCCGTCCGTTTTTAAATGGCGGTGGCGCTTGTGTTGTTCTGTTGTGACTGTTGTATATTGTTTGAAAAAACGTCGTCTTGACGACAGGTATACTGACTTTTATGAATTACAGTGTCGATTTTAATATGAATTTATTAAATTATGGATGAGAGTCAAAAAGATTTGTCGCAGTCGTCAGAAATTAAGGTAAGATATTATTTATCTAGTCCTGTAAATCTTATGTCTAATAAGAGCGCGAATTATATTTTTAGGGGAAAAGGTAGGGCATTTATAATTCTTTACATATTTGAAACACACCTTATAATCCCTTGTTACGGGTATTTATAGTTTAATATTTATCATTTAATACAGTCATTCGTTTCTACTCTTCGTTTGTCTTTCGCAATACAGGAATTCTTTAGTTTTATTTATATTTTCGTATATTTTTAGAATGTCCTTCCGGATGTCGTTCATTCACAGCAAATCCCCACATTAGATACTTCAGAAGACGTCGATGTAAACTTGGAAACGACGAGTGCGACGCAAGAAGACAAAAACGCACAAGATGCTGACGATGTCAGTGGCACGGAGTCGATATCGGAACACATACCATTTAAAGTGGAATACTCAATTAGTGAGTCGGAACCTGGCCAGTCAGAATCTCATAACTTACTTAATATTGAAACGAATAGTGCAAACATATCAAAACATAATTCTTTGAACATTCCGTTATCAAACCAAGAGAATGAAGCTAGCCCTAATCAGCAAGAAATCAGCCAACAAAGTTCTTGGAATTTAGATGTTAACCAATCTGATATTCATATAAGTGAAGAAAGCCCAGTGATACTCGCTCTCTCCTCTGATACCTCTAAGGAAGTACAAAAAAGTAAATCTCTTATATCAGATAAACATGAAACACCTGTGGAATCTCCAAGAAGTGAGTATATTGATTCTCTGAATGACAATTCTAATAACAAGGCAAATCAAAGTAAAGATGATAATGATTCTGGAGAAAACTGTAATTTATCTATTGATAATGAACCTCAATCTCTAGGACAATGTAGCTCTGGATCAGAAGAGATTATAAAGTTAGATATACGGGGGCAAGCTGCCCCAAGGTTCCCTTTACAGGCAGCTAAAATAATATTTGGACCACCGCCTGATGGTAGTACAGTTATTGGCCCAAATCTCGAGCCATTACCATTGTTTCGCAACTTATTATCTCCTTGTTTAGTTGTTGCGAGCGATGGGGTTAAAGTTGAGGAAGTTTTTGAAGCTCAACCACCATCACCCAAGAAGGAAGCTTTGGAAATATCCTTAACACTATCAGCGAGCTCTGCAAGTGATAAGATAGAGCAGGATGTTTTGGTTGAAGAATTGACAGTTGAGGATGAGATAAAAGAACAAATTAAAGATGGTACGGGGACCGCACCACCTAAATCTTTTGTTCCAGATGATACAATGTCTTTTAGTACACTGAGCACAGATTATAAGACGATTTGTGAAGAATATCACATAAAGGTATTAATATATTTGCGAGTGTTGGTGTACAGTTTGGCTACTCACATTTTTAATGGTTCATTGCATGTTGTAAAGCATTTTTATCTTAATAGTATGATATGTTGACACTTTAACGGCCGAATACTGAAACGTCATTCAAATATTAAGTGGGACTTAATTATTTGGAATGGCATTAATTTGAAATTTAGTATGTGAAATTTTAAATTAATGGTAGTTTCAGTATTCGGCCATATATAGCATAAAAAATAAGTACTGTATTTGTGAAATGAACTGTTTATATATTTGTTACTAATATTATGACAAAATATTTTAAATAAATTTATTTAAATGAGAATTATTATTATTTGCATGTCTAGAGCGTGTTTGATAGTTAGTGCATGTTTTATATAATTTTTATGTTATGTTTGCTGACTTCAATCAATAGTATTATTGCAATACATAAGCTAATATAGACATCTGCACTTTTATGTTGTATTTATGAAACTACCTAAATACTGGCATGATAATTAGATACTAATAACATATTACATAACAGTAACAAAAAACTTAATAATAATAATTAAAGGATTGCTGATAGTGTAATAAAAAATCGAATAAAATATGACTCTCAAATTGGTATCTTGGCCTTATAGTTAATAAAAAAAAAATACTGTCATTAAGGTCATAAACATTTCTTTGTGACAATTTATGATCATTTATTTAGATTTTTTATAATTAATATATTTCATATTATAGTTCATATCCAGTGATGTCGATTGAATTAAAAGCAAGTGTATAATACATGCTTATTTTATTTATTCCCGCTTTTTATGTGTATAAATGTTATATCAGCTTGTCTGTCCTTTCAGCTTGTGCACTTGGAAGAGGCTATAACCCACCGCGACCAACTAATCGAAGAACTAACGGTCTCGTTGCAGCGATCACTTCGCGAGCGAGACGACCTCAAACACGACAATGAGCACCTCACAAACGAAGTGCAAAACTTACAGCATATCGCAGCCGAGCGATCGCATTCAGACCACGACACTATTAAAGCCCAGTTATCCGACTTCATGAAGTACCAGAACATGTTGAAAGACGACAGTACGAAGTTTTACTCCGCTCTCATGAGTGGAACGGCGTCTCTTCAAAGCTCCAACGGTGAGAAGGATATGGACCGGGAGGAGATCACGGTTAACTATTCGAAATCGGATTTACGATCGTCGGGGTCGTCGGACGAATTCCAAACGGGCTTTGAGACCAAATTGACGTCTCTGTTGAATAAATTCGAAGGATACATAGAAGAGAATTTGAGGAATAAACTACGTGAGAGTCTGATTCAAGTGCTGTGTGACGAAATCGGTAAAATGAGAGTCGAATACGACACAGATGTTAAAGAGGTGGAGACGCAAATCAAACGGGACAAGCAGGCTTACACGATAGAAACGAGAAAGCTAAGGGAGCTGCTGACGTCAGTGAAAGCCGGTAACGTGGACATTGACGAATTGAGGCAGGAACTTAATATTAAACACGAAAAGGAAATGGAGAACCTTCGGACGTATTTCGAAAAGAAGTGTTCAGATATGGAACGGAGGTATGTCTATATTTTTAAAATAAGTTTGATAAATTTTAATGTATAATGTTCGTTTAAAGTTTGTTATTAATTTGAAATGTTTTCTTTTGCTGACCAGGAATAAAAGGTAAGTTGAATATTTTTTTTTGACTGGGTTATGAGGGTGGACTAGGGTTGTCACCGGTGAACCCATTCAGGGTTACTTGGTATTCATTGGTGACAACTTACCATAGACATTGGTACTGGTCAAGAATAAAATTAGGAAAAACACATTAAGTATTCCTTGTACTTAGTATCAATACATACTCAAAATTGTATCAGGTATAAGTGTTTAGTCCTTGTGCCAAACAAATGCCTTCACTATCTCGTCCTTTTAAACAAAAATCCGTCAATAATTTGTACGGCGGCAGAATAAGTGATGATAGAGATCCTCAGAGTCCCTACGGGGGCCCGAGTTCTATCGGCGTGCCGAGCGCGAGTAACGGATACGATTGTTGCGACAGCTACTCGGAGGAGGTGTGGCGCGACCGCGCGTGCGCGTCGTGTGCGAGCTCGCCCGAGCCCGCCTCGCCGCCCGCGCCGCCCCCCGCGCCGCCCCCCGCGCCGCACCCCGCCGCCGGCGACGCGGCGCGCCCGCCCGACGCGCAGGTGATGGCGGCCACGGAGCTAACATTAGTTTCTTGACAGATGTAATATAGATGCGAATAGTGTGCGAGTGAGGGGGCAGGGGGATGCAATTTACCCATGTTATTATAAATTCATAATCACACTATTGAACATTTCATCGGAATACTCTGTTTATAAAGATCGAATATTTGTTCACTGTTAATAACCTGACCAGACAAATATCCTGACCTGAAAAGCACCGGTGATATAAAATCTGCGAATTTTTTTCTCAATTAACAATATATGGTAACTTATAATATGACAAATAAACTTATACGTTCCATTTTCCACCGACAGGCGTCACTAGTTACAGACAAAACATTGAAACAGACGAACAAGAAGTTGGAACAGCAGCTGGAAGACGTGAAAGCTGAACATATCACGTATATAAACGAACTGCAAGCGAGACACAAGGAGACGATCGCTTCACTCGAAGAACAGGTACCTTTTCTTATTAACATTTAGCAACTTCATTATGTAAATACAGTTTTGTATCTATAAATTGTTCGTTTTTATAAAAGGCCATTGTTATATTTAAAAAGTCCACTTATAATAAACTTCAACAAGATATAACATTTTAAAACAAAACCTGTCTATCTGTCGGTACACTATATACCTCATACCTACCGGGCGGATTTTCTCACGATTTTCACAAATTGACGGAGTGCTTCATGTGCAGGTTTTAAACGTATAATTTATTAAGGTTTTGTATAAATTGAGAAGATGTCGGAGAAAATCTTCTCGCCTGAAAGCTTTTCTGGCGTGCGGTGCTGTGATATATGGACATAATATAATCCAATATATATTAGGATGCAACCATTTTATGTTGACTAGTTCTTTATTCTAATCGCGGGAAGCCGGGTCGGGTAGCAAAAAATTTTTTTGGCAATAAAAGTTGTTGCTTGGAAAACTTATATGTAAAATAGTATAAAACTTAAGAAATTGAATTCCCAGATAACTGAATTAAAAGCGCACATACAGACGGCGGAGAATACGGAGGGTAATGTTCCGCTGTACCAACAGGACATCGACCTTGAACTGGAGAAGGTCAGTGACACTTGTAATAGTCTTGTGATGAGTGTGGCGGTGACCCTGCATCTCTTGCGACATGTTACGATTGTACAGCCAACTACAGAATATTGTTGAAGTTTAATCCACAATTCACTTAAGTATAGCTATATAAAAGCCTGTTCCAACCAAAGGATAAGTATAGACAAATAAACAACTTTGACATTTAATTGATGCGATAACATTGGTAATCTTTAATAATCTGTGGTAGAGCCTTGTGCGAGATCGTCTGGGTAGCTCCCACCCGCTCATCAGATATTCTACCGCAAACAGCAGTACTCGGTATTGTTGTGTTCCAGTTTGACGGGTGAGTGAGATAGTGTAATTACAGGCACGAAAGACTTAACATCTTAGTTCCCAAGGTTGGTGGCGGAATTGGCGATGTAAGCGATGGTTAACATTTCTTACTATGCCAATGTCTATGGGCTTGGTGACCACTTACCGTCAGATGGCCCATATGCTCGACCGCCTACCTACCTAAAAATCTGTGTTGTTGATTATGGATTTCCAAAAATGAGTTTTTGAATGTCGATGAAGTTACTATCAGAACTTTGTATGTAAAATTCAGAGTGGATATAAGCAGTTGGTCGAATAGTGTTGTATTATAAATAAATATATATAAGTGACATACTGTTTGTAAATCACATGGAATATGTAAATATAAGGTTTGTTTACTTACTCGTTTGATTGGAACAGGCTATAGATAAATAGTTATTGAATAGTCTATAGTTGACTGTACAAACTCTTTGATGGTACTTCCGATACTAAAATGTTTTCACTGTAAATATAACGACCATTAATGATACTTTAACAAACTGTCCCACACAGCTTGTACTACCCTGTGGTGTATAATTCTATTGAAATATATCATCCCTTTCAACATCTGTACAAAGGTAAACAAAACATACTATATTATATACTTGAAATATTCTAAAGATAATATATTTATACCTTACTCTAGCGGTTCTCAAACTATCTGCGAGATATTCCAGGAATGCATGGCGATATTCTAGAAAAATCGATATTTAAAATTTTGATATATTTCATGGTTGTTATTGGAAAGAGAGAGACAGTGTGTTTTATCTATACTAATATATAAAGCTGAAAAGTTTGTTTGTTTGATCCGGCTAATCTCACGAACTACTAGTTCGAATTTAAAAAATATTTTTGTGTTGTAGTCTTTTTATCGAGGAAGGATCTAGGCTTATTTTTATTAATTATACGCGCGTGAAATCGCGGGGCACAGCTGGTATTTCATAACATTCCAACAGTGTAACGCGTTTTGTCTTTGAGTGTAATTTGCATTGTTTATTCTTAATTAATGAAATCGCATTTTAAAAACCCTGTCATATATATCACGGTATAAAAGCTTTGAGAACCGCTGTTTGTCTATGCTCGACGTTTATGTAATGAAAATCGGTCACATCGAAGATTTCTAAACTTGTGTATTATATATTATTTAATAAAATCGACCAATCAATCAATCGTTTCTTTTTAGAAAATGATTAGTTTGTTTTCATTGAACATTTCAACAAAAATCCTGATAATCGATTTTTAATTATAATTTAAGTTTAGAGCGTTAGCAGTAATCTTGTTAAACGCGGTTGCGTTCATATCTCACAAATGTATTATAAAAAAATCTTTTAAAACAGGATATATTTTTTGTAGAAAATTATATTTTATTAATAATTTAGGATCGTAAAATGATTGCTATGTAAAAGGCATTTTGTTTAGTCTATTATTGTTTATTATTTCTATTCATATTGTTCGTCCTGTTAAAGAGGACACTCTTTAATTGAAGGAGTTAATTAAGTCGATGTTCTACAGTGGTCATTGCAGTTATTATTTATTGTGTCGAGCGGGGGACAGACAAAGTGCATTCGACAACTCGGACTTCGCTGATATTATTTAACACGATATGACAATTGTCGATCACGTGATCATAATTTCAGTACATTTTGGCTTTTTCTACAAACGAACTCGATATTTGCAATGTCTCTGTCGAGGTCCGCACTCTATTATATTAGACTAATATAATATATGAAACTATATGAATTGGTTAGCAATGAATATATTATTAATTTATCTTTCGATGTGACCGGTGTTTCGGATATATATTGGAATCGATCGTTTTGTATGTTCTGTTTGCACGTTGTATAGATTGTGTATTGAAATGAATTGTAAATAATTGAATCTCCAACGAGCCGGCCATGAAACACGACACGATGAACTAATGTCTTGGAGCTCGTTAACCCCGAGCGCGGTGTGGTGGGTCGTGTCGCGTGTGATGGCGCGCTGCATGTCGAATGCGTCACTAACGCGTGTGGGGGGGCAGGCGGCGGCGCGGCGCGACGAGCGCGTGCGGCGCGACGTGCTGCGCGACCTGCAGGACCAGCTGCAGGTAACGTGCACCCACAGCGACGGGAACTTCTCCGCCACGAACACATTAAGACATATCATATGCCAAGCGGACAAAATCATGTCATCACACAGAAATCTTTAGAAATGCTTATACTGTCAATATCTATATACTATCTCTTACTACCCTTATGTGTTTGGCCGAGAAGTTTTCAATATGTTCTTGTTTTTATGAATTGTTTAACCCTGTTTTATGTGAATACTGAATAAACAACCGACTACATCTTTTTGCATATACATAGTATATAAGTTTCGTGTAAATATAATGGCAGGGGAAGTGGCACGAGGCATATGGTACTTCTATATAATCCATAATCATACCTACAAGACTGTTATTTACTCATTCAAATGCTGTTATCTCAACATCTTCCAAACCGATTTGAAAATAAGTATTCTTACGTTATATAGACCACGTCAGAGAGTCTATATACTAAATAACACCGAGCAATGATCCACCCATTGGGGCGGAGCAGTAACGTTCATAATTCGTAAACATCTAGTTTTTGACATAAAGCAAAAGTTACTTTTCCTCAGTAGACAGTTTGGAGCTTATTTTACTAATAATAAGGTCCTCCAGACCGATTTCGGCCACGGCGGCCAATCTCAACAGAGATTATCCAACTGCGCAGGAGATATATAGTGCACAAGTGTGTGCGTAAACACAGGTGCACTCTCTTTTCCTTAGCTCTCATAATCCGATGGGACGGCAATCCGACACGACCGAAAAGAGTTCAGGCGCAGGACCAACGGCTTAACGTGCTTTCCGAGGCACGGGAGTGTACACACTTCCAACTTCCAGACTCCGGGCTGTTACTGAGAATTTTCTGACAGAAAACCCCAATAACTATTTATTGGCCCGATCTGGAAATTGAACCCAGAACCACCGAGTCTGCGGCCTTATATCAAGCCACTAGACCAACGAGGCAGTTTACTACACCTGTAGTAGAATTTCAATGAAATTAGACACATGCCGAGAAAGATATAAAATATACACAGTCTAAGCACATGAAAATTAATGTTTGCCTGAATCGAATTCGCGATCATTGTTTAATATTCACGCGTTCTACGGCACACTGCATGACATGCTTCTCATGCGTTTTGTGAAAATAAATATGTTTTTATTAAACACACTAAATTTATAAAACTCCAATAGTGTATTAAGTAGAGATCATACGAAATATAGCGAAATACCGACATGAGATGATAGCTCATAACTTTTTTATGGCGTCTTCCATAACCAAGTACGAATATAAAGTCAATATATTAAAATTTAAGTGCAAAGTGATGACCGACGTGCCGACACAACGTAAACATTACGAAGTCGGATGGCATATTTTGGTAATAAGTTTTCGGTACGAAATGGGACGCGAGATCTGCGCGCGAGTGAGAAAGTCTTGACCCATTTCTTTTAAGTTGTAAGAGATTCTTTAATAAGTTCGAGTAGATATTTTGATCGTATGTAACTGCTTTGTTGTTAGTTGTTATCATATTTAGATAGTTGGCATGAAAGTAATCTTAGTATGAATGTTTTTTGTAACCATGACAACACGCGGGAATGTAACAAACAAATAAACAAACAGTCTTTCGTATTTATAATATTAGTAAAGATTGTATCTCCCTGGTATATATTGGTTGATCCTTCAAACCAGAATTCAACAAAATTAGGTATTGCCGCTTAGAGGTAAAATACCTGATGAGTGGGTGGTATCTCAGATGGGTTTGCACAAAGTCTGGGGGCCAAACTAAAGGGTATAGTTAATAATAATGTATAAAGCTGAAGTGTCTGACTGTCTGTGGTAGAGCTTTGTGCAAGCTCGTCTGGGTAGGTACCACCCACACATCAGTTATTCTACCGCAAAGCGATGGTTGAAATCTCTTACAATGCCAACGTCGATTGGCGTTGGTGACCACTTACCACCAGGTGGCTCATATGCTAGTCCGCCAACCGATGAAATAAAAAAAAAACGACCGGGATTATCTCGGAATTCAGTAACGAGTCCATACAATTATGACGTTGGCCATTGTTGTAAAGGTCTATCTTTATTTTAAATATGATAAAATCTAGAAGGGTAATTTAATCTGACGCATTACAGAATCATATGAACGATAATTCGATTAAATGTATCTAATAACCACCGGTTCGTTCCACCCGGAACACTTTATGTTGCCAAACGTATTGAGGCCGTTTAGCCTAATGCCGCTCGCTATCACCTAGGCGAGTATCATTACGACAAATTACATTAAAACTAACAAAAACGTTTTGTTCTGTTTAAAAGGCATTTCGATCGAATATTTTCAGCCAAAATGATGTCAAGATTGGTAGATATTACGTAAACATTATAATATATTGCATTATTCCAGTTTTCTTTTGGTATGTTGGTTTGAGACGTGTAAGTTATGATATTTTCGCGGTCGATTTTAAAATATAGAGCGGACCTTCAGTTGGCCATAATAACCTTTGTTGATGATGTAAAGAATAAAATGCTTTTACTCAAAATATGACTAATTTCTCTCCCTAAAGATCGGTAAAGCTTTGCAGCTCCGGAAGCGCTTCGCATAGGTGTCATGTTCGCATTTCCTTGGATCGGCAATATAAGTGACTTGAGTATGTCGTTATCAAATTAAATATACTCGGTAAGAGAATGAAGGATAATAACAATAATAAAAGATCATAGTTTATATGATATAGTATGATATTAACAATGATATTATCTTATACTAAATATATTTTATTCAAGTGTACTATTTTAAACACTTGAAAGCTCGTGTAATGACGTAAAATTGAATGTTAAACTATTGCCGGAATTTAGATATTCGATCAAGCTTATTTAAAAAAAAAGAGAATTACAAAGTCGACAACTTTGCATATTTTAGTCTCTGCATATCTTAGTCTGTCGATTTATTGATCTCTTCAGAATACCTTGCTGGCTATTTTATGTATTATTTAAGCCCGCCTGGAAAGGACCACCCACTTATCAAATATTCTACCGCTAAACAGCAATACTTAATATGTTGTGTCCTGGTTCGAACGATAAGTGATCCAGTAAAAATACAGGCAGAAGGGACGTAACATCTACCAAGATTTGTGGCCCATTAACAGTGTTAGTATATCATACAGCGCCAATGTCTGTGGACGGTGATGACTACTTATCATCTAATGGTCCATTCTCCCGTCTTACCAATTTTGTAAAATATTTTATATATGATCTAGGAATAAGTGATGACGTATGTACGCTTCAATGAACAGTGGATGGCGTACCTTACAGTCTCATCTTAAGCCTACGCTCATAGTTTGGACAGACGCCAGTGTCGAAAAAGTTTACCATTATTAAAATCGAGGTTCCCTTCTCCCTCTGATCGCTGAAATAGACCAAGGTCCGTCTTACTTTAGTTGTTGTGACGATTCCGTTTTGAATGTTCTCGTAGACGTTCAAAGCCACGCTGTCTGAGATAATTGTTTGAATATTTTGGAAAAAATAACGGACTTTTGTAAAATCGTCGTAGTGTTGTGTTGTTTGTTGTGGTGTGTGATTAAAATGTGATCAAGTTATGCCAGACAATAATCTTCGTTCATATTTAAATCGAGTAAGATACTTTTTTAAAAACTCCTTTATAATGTATCGATGTCACTGTAACTAACTGTACCTACCTCAATTAACTAAACAGTACTTTTTATTTATAATCCAATAAGTTAATATTAAATTATATATGTTTTAGTGTACTTCTAATAATCCAAACTACATTAATAATGTCCTAAAGTTTAAATATCGATTCGATTAAATACTGAATACAATTTTATAAATCTCGCATAATTATGTATTCTATTTAACATTTAGGTGAAAAATCTCTCCTTTTATGGCTAGTCGAAAGGCTTTTAGAAGATTTTAATCACGTGGTCGAATTTTTGTTTTTTTTGGTACGAAACCAATTTTGCATTTCATATTTATGGAATAATGGATATGTACGTTTCATCACTTTTTTGTGTGTAAACAACATATGATTTTAAAAATGATAAAAAGTCAGTCGGTTCAGTCAATTCCTTCGCCGGTTCTTCTCAGAGCTGGGTGTTTCTTTTCTGAACGGGTGGTAGTTTCTAGTTTGACAATCAATAAGAAAGTGTTATACTTCGATATTGAATAAAGTATTTCGAATTTGAATCAACAAACAACAACAATCAATCTCATACTTTTAGAATAAGTACAAAACATATGTACGACAATTTCAATGGCCACGTGCTAATATAGGTTAAATATAATATAGAAATACTGATGTACAGTTTGTTCGAATATCTATCGAACAGATATCTTAAGCTGATTATGGATTTAAGTTTATAGACTAAACAATTTAGATATTTATCGCAACTAATCTCGTTTAATTTTAGTCGTATTCCATAAGATCATCGACAAAGTGAACGCACTCGTTACAGCCGACTTGAACTGGCATTCCGCCAAAAGCAAGTGACATTTTTCGCATGAATGACCCGGTTTTTGACCGCGATGTCTTGAAACAGTATTTTTTTCTAGTAATAACTGACTTACAATAAAGTAACAAGACCAGCTCGCTAATATCTCACTCGGTCAGAGACCTACTCTCTTGTTAAGAACTATTTTCGTTTAGTTCATATTCCACCTCGCTACTTCACTCTGGGTTGATGGATGGAACAGAAATTTATTCTACACACACCTTTACTATCTAAAACGAGATGAGATTAAATAGTTTTGACAAAGATATTGACGGTGACTTTTTGGTTAATTCTCAAAGTATCACTACACACAGTAGGAATTAATGTAAAATCTACCATTTACCGGAGCCCAGAGAAGATTCTTATTTGGCTTACAATACAAACTTTGGCCTTAGAGTAATCATGTTCAATCATGGGTAAAGAAAGAGAACGTAGCTTTTTTGGTTTAATTTTGTTTATTTTCGATTTAGTAATAGCCATATCAAAGCGAGATAGAACTATATAAAATGGACCCCATCACACAAAATAAATGATAAGATATTTTTAAGATAACAATAAATATTTGATATCGTTTTCTTAAAAACTTAAATATATCTTTGTTAAGTCATTAATAAATATATATATATATGTTTGTACTATTTATATGTAAATAAAACGTAATTAGCATGACTTATAAATGGTTTAATATTTAACATAATATGGTAAGTACATCCAAAATAGGCAGTTCGCAAAACAACCAGTCACCGATATTGTAGGATTAGCAAGTTGAATCACGATCGTCGATGATCGACAGCGTATTAACATTCTATATGCATTCAGTACTTCAAATAAACTTCCATATCGCCTTACGTCAAGGTTTTCTGTTTGTTAAAATTATTTAAAGGAATTAGAATATTATTTTTTAATACGTAGCGTGCATTTGATTTCGAACAGCATGGTGACATAAACTTCAAGCATTGTCTTAAAAGGCCATTTCACCATTCTCTTTTATTTTTTTAAAAATGACGTAGATAGATTTCAATAATGTCAGATCTTTAGTACACTCCCTAATAAGTTACTTAATAACTATCAAAATAAACTCGTTACCAAAATATGTTAGACAAAACTAATTTCTTAATTAGAACAAACACTGAAACGTACTTAGTTCGTGTAAATATAATTAGTGACTTTCTTATTTCTATAACAATAAGGTTCACAATTATTTGCGTTTAATTTGTTTGTTTTTAATTACAATCTTCAACTGATAAGGGTGGTGGGGTCAAGCGATCTATATTATTTTATAATATATTCCTGACACACTCAGTTGGATTGTATTTACATAAGTGACGATTATTTTATTTTGTTGTGTTAAGAAATTCGAGTTTTCGTTGTGAGTGAGTAAGTGCGTATTATTGCGGTATAAATGGCCGATATAATTGTAAGTAACGAATTTTTCCTTACTTTTTCATGTGATATAAATATCAACGCGAATCTTAAACATTGGTGATAACTATAATAAGTTACGTACAGTACTTGTATTCACATCGTTATTTAAATCTTATTATTATATATTATATTATCAAAAATTCATTATATACAATAATGTAAATAGAGAACTAATAATAAATGCAATATATCCCTTTGAAAAGATTACTTCCATTAAACGCAAGAAGGAATAAATATATACACAAATATAAATGGTATACAAGAGTAATTATATATATACTTGGCCCTTATCAACAAAAAAAATTGCGATATCTTCATTTAATAAAAAGTTATTTAAGTTTCAAGAAACAACGATTTGTATATGCACTGCGGGTTCAGTGATGTATGTTTAAACAAAGTATATTTTTGCTTGCGATCTTTTTGATGTTTTTTCCTTCGTACATAAGAAAACTTTGTTAATATATCAAGCAACGCGGACGAAGTCGCGGGTATCACCTAGTTTAATATAAAGCTGTGTATCAGCTTAGTATCAAGCGTTGGAATATCCGGTCCCTTTCAATGATCTTAATTAAGTGATACACTTTATTCTAAGTTATACTTTTGATCCGGGAATGGATTTCTAGTTATATTAAAATAATAATTGTTACGATGTTACAAGTCCTATAAGATTGAAATATTACATAAACGCTTCGCTTATAATTAAATTGAAATGTTAACATTTGGTTGAAAAGTACTGCCGTATTAAAAACGTTTAATGAATTAAAAAGTGACAAATATTTCGTTAGATTACTTGATGCATAATAGCCTAGATAGATAGATATTACCTAACGGTTAGACCGCCTGAATCTTAATCGAAGATTGCGTGGTCAACACGGGCATTACTGAATTTTAATGTGCTTAATTTGTGTTCATATACTTTTCGTAAAGGTCTCAATCCAATTCAATGTTAGTTTCAATAGATTGTCGAATGATATTATATGTATGTACATAGATGTGTAGTTCTCTCGAGTCAATTATTATTTGAAGTTTTATGACTTTTAAATATACAATTACGTTTGTTGTAGGTTAGTTAAGAAAATTTTTAAATTATACTATTCTTATAATTATCAATCTTTCGACCTGTTCTTTTCGTTCATTTCATTATGATGATTAAAATCTTCGACATTTGTAATATAAACCATACTCAAACTGAGGCAATCATTACGTTTATTATTTACGTTATGTATTTCTATTCAAATCTTATACATATCCATATAATAGTTATACATCTTAAATGTTTAAAAGTCTATTATTTAAGGAGTGCGATTATTTGCGAAAACGAGAAAAAAGGTTATAAAAAATACTAACTGTGAATTGATTTTTACAGCAATCACTCAAATAAATGTCTATGCCTATTACATGTAGAATATGCTACAGTGAGATTGAAGACTATCTAAGTAAACATTTCCATATTATAAACAGTCGTGTTATGTTTCTTTTACGATCAAATGTGTGTAAGTTTTCTTTCAAGTTCTGCTTAAATGATTGGTCACCCCGGTTCACGAGCGCGCCCTAATTGGTCTGTCATATCGTTTGTTTTCATTTGTTTCATCTTGAATGTGAACACTGTTTAATTACGATTATAAATATCGTCATACATTTGGGAATATCTTGTGCATGCTCGTTTGGCTGGGTAATATACTTACGATCAATAAATTTCAATTGCAACGAGGTTTGTATTGTTACATCGAACTCGGGTCCCAACTCTGTCTCGGGTAAATAAGGGTAATTAATTTCATTATGAAAATGCCATTAACAGCACAACTCCCAAAGTAAGCGATTCCTTAACGTTGCACTCCCTTGCTTTGAACAGACAAAGCTGTTGCTTCTTCGCCTATCCGATTGGTGTCTGATTAAGACATTGACGAAATAAAGATATTCCACTGTGTACTGCACATATATTTTTGCACAATAATATCATTTGTACGCTCTGATCGAATTTAGGTCATGCAAACAATGTACTCTTGCATTATTTTGATTTATAATCGGTAAACACTACTGGATTTCAATATTAGTAACTCAAAAACATAATAGCTAATGTTTTGTCTGTTTTATGTGAAAACAAAATGTTGATCGGTTGATACTCCCCAGGTGTTGCTGTCGGACCCGGACGCGGAGCTGTCGAGTTGGCCGATCGAGCTGGTTGCGCTGCGGGACCGCATATACGCGGAGAAGCCTCAGGATAATGAGGTCAGTGGAAGTTGTTACATTTATATTCCCGTACAGCTCAGCTAATAATAATCAAGTTCTTAGTAGACAAAACTATTTATTGTAATTGATTTAAAATGTTACTTATACATATATTTGTTATGTACATTAATTAACATTAACTATATATTATACTTGTATATATAATATATAACTAAACAGGACTAACGGTGATAAAAGCCTAAGGGTTCAGGATCGAACTTGTGACTTGCGCGGTCCCTATACCGTTGGAAGTGATAGTAATAAATATCGTGAATTAGAATAATTGAATAATGCCTTAGTCGACGGCAGCTTCGACTATACTTCCC
Source organism: Nymphalis c-album (assembly GCA_963151315.1). NCBI lineage: Eukaryota > Metazoa > Arthropoda > Insecta > Lepidoptera > Nymphalidae > Nymphalis > Nymphalis c-album. The sequence goes on from OY720602.1 coordinate 11,440,672, forward strand.
GTCGTGCCCTGACCTGATAATCCTACATGACCCATATTCACATGATCAGCAGTTAATCACGTATCACGTAGGAATGAACTGTGACTGCGTCGACTTATATTAAACAACTAGCTGTGCCCCGCGGTTTATAGCCTAGAGCCTTCCTCGATAAAAGGACTACACAACACAACAATATTTTTTAAATTCGAACCAGTAGGTCCTGAGATTAGCCGGATCAAACATACAAACTCTCCAGCTTTATATATTAGTATAGATAGATTATATTTAATCGTCCATACACATGTAAAAGTCTAGTTTCTTTAAAAATATCATTTAATAGTCACAAGTATGTTCACAAAAAATATATGAAATCGTTTTATCAATCTGACACCCTGATCGAATAGAGCGTCTGAACAAATAAAACCAGAGCGGCTCGTAACGACCGACGACTCAATTCACCGTCCGTTACTATAGCTACGTGCGATAAATCTATGGCGTTGTTATAAATACCGCCACCCTCGCATTCCCCCAACATGAGTAAACCGTAAATCTAGATGGCGTCCGACGATGCTATCGATTGCTTTTTTATCCAAATAACATTGTTTTTTGACGTGACAACGTCTTATAAATTGGTTTGCCGGGTGACACTTCAAGAAACTGCGTTACGCTCCGCTCACGTTATGCGCTCACAATGAGAGCGAGTGAGAGGCACGCGTCCCTTCCACTCGGGCATGGTTAGCCCGCCTAAGAGCGAGAGAGACAGAACGCTGTTTCATTGTACGCAAATGTATTGCAAGTTATTGTATGTATATTTGTATATAAATACGTATGTATGTGTAAAGGTAAAAATAAAATTTTGTTAATATGAAATTCAGTGCGAGATTCTTTGTATAAATTAATGTTTTAAATTGTTACTATTATTTCATTCTTCTTCCTACTATACGAATGAATATTCACATTAAAATTATTTTACCACTCAAAGTCGTTGTCACGTAAAACTTTCGCCCGTATACCGACTTTACAGGCAACCAATTTTTTTATATTTATTTATTATTAAAGGTAGTCTAATTTAATATAATACATATATGAGCGAGATCGGAATATTATGAAGAATTCGTATCAGTGAGTTTGGTATGAGTTTATTATTTTCTTTTCTATAGCGTTGACGGTAGCTGTTTGTACATTTTGATTATTGTCACTAGATGGCGCTGTTTTCACTCCACACAAATCACAGTTTTTTTATGGTATTGCAAGGCGAATGGGCTACCTGGTGTTATGTGGCCACCACCGCCCCCATGCATTGGCGATGTAACAAATATTTGCTATTCCATACATCGTCAATGCGTACCCAACCTTGGGAATGAAGTTCCCTGAGCCTGTAGTTACACTGGCTCACTCACCCTTCAAACCGGAAAGCAATAGTACTATGTACTGCTGTTTAGCGATAGAATATCTGATGAGTGGGTGGTAGACATACAGGCTTGTACAAAGCTCTACCACCGAGTTAACGTCAACGCTATAAATTTTTTTTTATTGCATAGGAAGGCGGACGGGCGTATGCGTATGAGTCACCTGATGGTAAGTGATCACCAACGCCCATAGACATTGGCATTGTAAGAGATGTTAACCATTTCTTACATCGCCAATGCGCCACCAACCTTGGGAACTAAGATATTACGTCTTACTTGTGCCTGTAATTACATTGACTCACTCACCCTTCAAACCGGAACACAACAATACAAGTACTGCTATTTTGCGGTAGAATATCTGATGAGTGGGTGATACCTACCATATAAGTAAAATACTCTAACAAGACACACTGAATGTATTTATATTTAATATGTATATTATGGTTATATTCGTGATTTTTTGCTGTCATATTTCTTTTTAGTTTTAGTAATTGACCAAATGGTTGGAATACATTTTTATCGATCTAACTATTGCGTTCATGGGTTTAACATTATTGTGTACGAGCGTTAGTATATTAGATATATATATTTATCATTAAATATATTCGCAAAGTTTTGACGATTAGTGAATCTATCGCGGCGTAGACGCAGAGCTGCGCCCGCGCGGGTTACTGAACTTGCGAGGCGTCTAATTATACGCTAGCATGTATTTACTACGCGACGTCTAATCAAATGTCGCGGTGCTGCGCCCGGTGCATTGAAATAACAGACCTAGTAACAATATAGAAGCGGCATAATGTTATTTAGATGAAAATTGTAAAAAAAGTTTAAAGTTGCTAAATAAATTAATACTAATGTTAAAAGTATAATGTAAAATAAATCTTTAATAAAAGTTTTTCTGGTAAAGATAACATATTATACAACTTTATCTTTGCATGTGGTATTCACCTTAATAGGTAATGCATTTAGTTTTAAGTTGTATTAAAATTGTATACCTTTGTACGTGTTGATGTATTTACCACTGGTGAATCTTAAAAAATAAATAAATAAATAAATAAAATAAAGTAGTACACAGACGCGACGGTTAGGTATGTAAGTTAAATAATAATAATAAATCAAGCCATTTCTATTTTCTTTTGGTCTCTATAGTGGGATTAAATCATTAAACCGACATCTGTCTAATGCTAGGTCGTCGGGTGGCCGGCATTATGCGCTACGTGATACGATATGGTTATTTTTTTTCGTATTAATTGAATAAACGAATACAGTAATACGACTCGATTTCTTATTTACTTGATTTTAATGCGTTATTTATTTATAAATTAACTTCATGTAGTAGAAAATTGATTAAGAGTCATAGCATAAAAACAATTGAACACTTATAAGTGGAGAAATGTGTTATGTCGTATTTGTAAAGTTTTTGAATTTATTAAATCAGTATACATTTCATGTATAATTAGAAAGAAAATTATATAATAATAATAAAAATATAAAACATCTGTAGATGTTATCTTGCGCCCGTAGCCACATGTTTACTCACATAGAAGGGATCCACGCATCAAGCCACTCCAGATAATGATTATAATTTTAAATTCATTCAATTGCAGTACATTCGGACACAAAGAGTAATACAGAAGTATTTGGATATCTACTAGATCCAATGATGTATATACATATTATATTATTAATATTAACTACTTAATATTTATATATTTTTAAATTTCAGACATTTAATCGAAAATAAAAAACGAGCAAAAACTCATTAGGTTCTTATTTATAAAAATTAAATTATATGTCATAATAAAATAGCCAAAGTTCATTTTAAGTAAGATGTATCGACAAAATCCCACCAACCTTGAGAACTCAGCTGTTATGTCATGCCTGAAGTCTCATTGGATCACTTACTCGGAACTGAGATGTTATGTTATGTCCCTTATGCCTGAAGATGCCTTGAATCACTTACCCTTCCGACTGGAACAAAACAATATTGAGTATTGCTATTTGGTGGTAAAATATGGTGGTACCTACCCAGACCAAGTGAGCATAAATGTACTAAAAATGAAGTACAATTTCAAATAAATATGAGTTAATATAAATAAGAATTGCATTATTTTTAAAATTAAAATGTATTGACGACGACTGTATTACCTACTCGACTTCTATTACGTGCGCATGACCTACTAATTGGTATTTTATGCTCCGAATCGCATAGAATTGAGTGCTTTTAAGTATCGCTTTTAGTGAAGCATCAGGAAACTAGAGAGTTTTGTAATACTACTCGAGATCTAGGTTGAATTCAATACGACCTAATATTTACAACTTATACATATAGTACTAGAGCCCACGACCAAAATTTTTGTCTCATAGCAATACGGCCAAAACCGCATCAAATCGATAGATACGATTATCCTGAACTCGAAAATACCAATATCAGACATTTTCCGCGTAGCGTTTGATCTGACCGAATTTTCAAAATTGTCAAAGAATTTTACCGAACTGCATCATAGCAATATGTCTGATTAGCAGACTGTAGTTGAATGATAGTTCTGAGATACCGGAAACATATTTTTCAGACGTTAGTGGTGTAGCGAAAACCCGTAAAATCACTTAAAAAAATTAAAAATGAGACAAAAAAATGTCTCATAGCAATACGTCTGAAAATCTTTTTTATTACTAAATTTTGGTTATTTGATGCGAACAAAACAACTTTCAGACGGAAATGTGAACGCATTAAATTTTGAGACCGTTTTGAAAATGTTAACAAATTTTACCGATCGGTATCATAGCAATATGTCTGAAAATTGTTGGACATGATAAAATAAGTTGTCCACATGTGCAAAAAATTTATATCAGAAAAATTAAGTGTAGCACCTTCTCTATCAGATAACTTTTCGATACTCAGATATCATTTAAAAATCGTATTGAGGCATCTTGAATTTTCTGTTACAAACCAATGAATACTTTGCGACCCTGAATTTATTAGATGATAATTAACAAAGAATTTACCCAAAACCGTAACATTGAAGTTGAAGGACTGAAATAAATCGCACAAAAGGAAACTGGGATGAAGTTGAAAAAAAAAAACGGTTTATTCAAAGTTACAAAATATTCTCGTATTCAATCGCTGTCGGATTCGGAATCGTCGTCTTCGAAATCATTCTCGACGTCGCTCGGGAGATCTTCAACGTCCTCTTATGTAAAATAAACATCGTTAGTGAAAATCACGAACTTATTTATGAAATTAACAGCAAAAGCCATGTAAACTGTACCTGTTGTGGATGATGATTTGTCGTCCAAAATAACGTTACTCAACTCAGGTAGTTGCCAGAGAACCACGAAAACTGAAATCGTCCCTCGTCTTCATACCATCCGCAATCTGCAGGGTTCAGTTCGGTTGGCGTTTTGGTATGAGCGTTGCTTCAGACTTGTGCAATATATTTTGTTCGTAATAAATGTTTCTCCAATTCCGTTTTGCATGGTGGCAGATTGCAGGCGTCGTAATTGGATAACTGGAGATTCAGAGTTGTCGAAGCCTCGTCGTTTTTAATTTTATATGTCTTCGAAAAAATGTTGAGTCGAGCTAAATCGACGTTATTAATTTTTTTTTCGTTGTACATTCTGCACGTGAATTCTTCCAAAACGGGGAATACCTTGTCACTATCAGAAGTATAGCTGCCCAAATCACCGAAAGCTTCTTGATAGCGTTTCGAATTTTTCAGCATCGTCAATGGTCTTTTTTACCCTTGCGATATAACGCGGGATTATAATCGCAGCCGGTCATTGCATGGAAAGCAGGTAAAGATTTTGCCAGAGTGGATCCCAATGTCTCGTATAAACGTGAAACATCAATGTAACGCCGGGAATTGCCAACACCAACATCCATAGAAATTTGGACGACACTTTCTACAAATTCCATATTTCCGAGCATTATTAATATATCGGTGTCTGAACATCGAATCGTTACTTTACCCCGTTGTTTCATTTGGCAGACATGGTAAACGATCTTCGTATCTGCCTCTTCGTGTTCTTGGCAAGTTAAATCTTCGTTGATTGTTTGGATAACAAAACCACCTTTCACCGAATATTCATAACACATGTCGTGATTGATGTTGATGATTTTGTTTGCGATTATGTGCGCCATGTTTTGTTCTGACCAATTGTTAATAATAAATTTGACCAGAGCATCTTTGAATTTGATGTTTTTCAATTCTTTAGCGAAATCGGACGGTCGAACTTGTTGCGGTCATGAGATTCGAAAATCGGTCGATTTTATTTTCATCGGCAGTCGAATCATCAGTTGCCGTATTGTCAGCAACATCAGTTACCGCACTGTCATCAGGTACCGTATTGCCGACAGCTACCGTACTGTCGTCCGCTAACGCACTGTCGTCCGCTAACGAACTGTCGTCCGCTGTCGTACTCTCGTCCGCTCCTCGATCACCTTCAGGTTCTTCACTGTAATGTGACAAATTCGAAATTGGGATGTTTAATTTAGTTATCGGATTTCGAGAAATATTTGAATCCTTCGGAATCCTCACAGCCGTGAAATTTTTGTAGCACGCCGAATGGTATCCTATGTCCGTGTCGATACCACGTGGCAACTCGATTTCGGAGTAAATCGATTTCCTGCTTACTCTCTGTTTTTTACTCCGATATTCGGCCACTTCTTTGCACTTTTTCAGCGTCTCTTCGGTAATTTTTTTCACTTTCTCAATTGTTTTTTCTTTACATAACAAACAACTCAGGTCCGACATTTTACACCACCACAACCGCACAACGTATGACAACTAAGTGAGCGTCGTTCCAACGTTTGGAGCAGCTGGCGAGTGAGATGTATAATAGTAAGAAAGGGGCAGGAGCGTAACAAGCGCTGAGGCTGTTGAAATTAAATACTGATTGATTTGATAGTTTTGGTTTTATTTAATGCACACTTGAGTAACTTTTACAAAAGAAATAAGTAATGACATCTGTCATCTGTCAAAGTACATATAATAGACAAGGGAGATTCTTGAATATCTATGAAGGCTGTAAATTTAAAAAAACATTTAACAGAGGCGGCGACGTTATTTTCGTTTTTGGGAGTATATGCTACACTTAAAGTGTCTGAAAACAGGTTTTTGGTAATCATGGCAGCAATACGAAAAGTTGAAAAAAAAATTTATCCGTATTGCTATGATACAGGTCGGCTAAATTTGTTGACATTTTCAAAAATGCGCTCAGGCTATATGCTACGCGCAAAATGTCTGAAAACAAACTTTTTCGTAATACAATTATAAAATCTATGTACATTTTCACTATCAGACGTATTGCTATAATACCGACTGTCTTTTTTTTTTGACACAGCAGAAATGGCCTCCCACGCAGTTGCTACACTTTCAACCGTTACTACACACCTAGTCGGGTTCAGAATCATACAATCTAACGATTTTATAGGGTTTTTGCCGTACTGCTATGAGACATGGTTTTGGTCGTGGGCTCTGGTACTAATACTACATATCCACCCTGGCATTAAAATAAACAAAGCAGAGGTCAATTTATAGACTTAGATTGCACTATTTTTTTTATGAAACAGTTACGTTAGTTAGGTTAGCTCCAGTACGCTCATATACATGTTAGAAATGCACCCATGTCATATATCGCCAATGCACTACCTTTGGAACTAAGATGTTTCTTGTGTCCGTGTTTCTCTGGATCTCATATATATTTGTCGTGATATAAAATCTTTTAAAGCATAATTATATAGTTGTTTAGTACTGCGTCAGCTTTATGGGTAGTAGCTAATATTAGAAGACATATCTCGTGTTTTATTTCTACTATTAAATCGTTTTAATTACAATTGTACTTAATTACCTATAAATAAATTATGTTTAGTTTCTATCGATGAAACACCAATACTGAATAAAATGTGTCGGGTTACGACGCGTTTAACGATGTTTACTCGTTTCGTCGAATTTTAGACGTACGTACCGTCCCACTTGGATCCGCTTCCTTGATTTACAGTCGCGATATAGTGTATTAGAATCTATAGACGTGTAGACGATTTGCTTGATTTTGTTTAATGTAAAATTTAATGGTTGGATATTAGTGCAACGTTTATGATACAAAAAGGATCTCTTCACTTTTTTTTTTTATTGTATAGGAACGCGGACGAGCATATGGGCCACATGATGGGAAGTGGTCACCAACGCCCATAGACATTGGCGTTGTAAGAGCTGTTAACCATCTCTTACATCGCCAATGCGCCACCAACCTTGGGAACTAAGATGTTATGTCCCTTGTGCCTGTAATTACACTGGCTCACTCACCCTTCAAACCGGAACACAGCAATACAAAGTACTGCTGTTTTGCGGTAGACTATTTGATGAGTGGGTGGTACCTACCCAGACGAGCTTGCACAAAGCTCTACCACCAAGTAATTATCATTTTAAAGTGCCAAAAGATTTTTTCGTACATACTTAAACGTACTTATATTGGCAAATATTTCTTTCGCCTAGTACTTAGATTATAGTTTTAGGCTAACTATACATTATACATTATTACCTTAAATGCGCCAACCTTTTAAGTTCTATATGACTTTCTGCAAAAACAACGTCTTATATATAAAATTATTGTTACTATTATTGCTTCTAAAGTTGTCTAATTGGCCAACGTTCACTTAATTCCAGATACACGAATGTTTTGTATGTGAGATTTGTTTAACCATAAAATGATCAGAAATGTTCGCCATAATACTTATATGTTTTATTGATTACTTAAAGTAATAATTGTTCTGGTAAAAAAGTTAAAATACTAGCCTTATTACAAAAAAAAGTATATATTCTGTCAGTAAATTTATACTTACGGCATTGTCAGTAAACTAATTACTAGCGGCCCTCGTGCACGCGCATAGACTGCGTCCAGTTAAAAAATATATCTTAATAGATATTTTATAAGAACAGTTTCGATACCTTGGGTGTTATTATAATATATTTTAAATACAATATACCTTATTTTACTCGCTGATAATTAAGCTTTATGTATGTAGTCGAAATAATTATTGTAATCTGTTTCTCTGTTTCATAATTCCTATAAATGTTAACGCGAAGGCAGAGAATTATTTTTTCGTTTTCAAAGAGTCCTTTATAGCAGGATGTCGTAAGAGTTCTTAGCGGAGTTGTGACAATGGTTCTCACGTGACGCGGTCGGGAACACGTGTACACCCTCCGTCACAAACAGAGTGACGCTTCAATAGTCCTCGAGTCATGTGTACGGTCCCGGCGAGAAACATAAAGCTATTATAATTAAAATTTGAAATAAAAAAATAACTATGGTTTTTAAGGATATTTTCCAGGTCGTTAATTTATTTATTTTTTAAATTATCGATGAAAGTTCTTTGTGCAGACCCGTCTGGTTGGCCCACGGCGTTATATGGCAATAGTATTTTATTAATTTGTTTTATTATTACCGCTCCTTCTGATTGGAAGGGTTAGTAAAATTACATTCACACAAGGGACATGCAATCTTATTAACGACGTAAGACGTATTTTTACGTCGAGCAGTGCTAGTATCTACATATATGCGAATGCGAACACTTATTGAATCAATTTTATTTGGCAGTCTGCCTTTAAACGTCAAACAGTATAATCCAATCGTATATGTTTCGAATCAATTTATGCATTCTAAATATTTTTTGTCTTAAGCAATTTATAGAATGATTTTGATTTTATTTTTTTTATAAAAATTTAGGTCAAGAACATTTATACTTAGCTTAGTATTTGGGAAAGTGCAGTCGCAGACGTAGCGAATCGGTTACCCCGTACGACAGGATGTTAGTTGGTTATAATTAGATGCTAAACTTTTATGAAGCGTTGATCTTAAACCCTCTAAGATAACTTACGGTTATCGCGGTCTAGAGCTTTGTTTATATTAGAACGGAGAGTTCTCACATACAGTTTTATAGAATGTTATGTATTGTACGTTCTTGTAATGAATTTAAACATAATTTAAACATTTTTTTTTAATTCTTTGTATATTCCTTGATAAAATGTATTACAATGTAATATATTGCAGACGAGACTTCGTTATCGTAACTAAGTTATATTTATGTATTATATAATCGTTAGTACGTCTGTTAGTGAACTCCTCGGCGACTTGTTCGATTGAGGTCATATTCACATCATACATGTTACATACTTCAGATGTTTTGTCGCGACGATAGTTAAGAGATACGTTAGGATCGTTATCGATATATACACGGAATAAATGGATATAATTATTATATTGGCTTTGCATTAAAAACATTATATACTGAATTCATATGGACTCAAGCTTTTATATACTAAACATATAGGTACATACTAGTGTTAGCTCGCTTGTTGGTGCCAAAATTCGATCATGGTTTACTTTCATTATTATTTTGAGGTTAAGAATAAATGAATTTGCATATTTCCAATATTCTTTTTTCCAATTTTTTTTATGCTAAAAAAAAAAATAGAACATTTGCTTGGCAAGGGAAGTAATCATAACTAATTCGGAGCTCAATTAAAAATAACCAAAGTGTATCGCCTACCCCTTATAAATCAGAATGGAGACGCGTAGATCCCGCCTCGCATTATTCCGTGTAAAATGGTAGCCGACGTGTGTGTTCGTCTTTTTATAATGTGCCCGGATGTTTTGCTACAGCGAATCGAAAGTGTACGAAGAATTTCGTACAAAGGATCGGACGCTGATTGACGAGCGGAGACTACATTTCCAAAATTATATTATTTTAAGATTAGTCAATTGGATCCATTGATCTTGAATCTTACAATTTAACTACACTGTGTAATGTTTACGTCAATCCTATATAAATTGTAAAATTTACTGATAAGTTTCAGTACGAGTCACATATTTAACGTCTAAACGGACTCATAGACTGACGACAGTTACGTATATGGCTTATGCATTTATTATCGAATTATATAAAAATAACTTGTTGGTAGGCACAAGACTTGTTGGTAGCTTTCTAAATTATTTTGTTTTCGTTTCGTTCTTTAAATATAAACGCTAGAATAATAACTCTTCCTCTTTTAAAATTTCGAGGTAGGTAAGTCGACGGATTGTCAATACATTAGCAATATGTCACCAACTTTGGGATGTTTTATCCTGTGTGCCTGTAGTTAATCTGTTTCACGCACCAACAATAAAAAACATTGCAGTTTGGTAGTAGAAAATGTGATTATAATGCGATAATGTAGACTGAACTGAAGCTCGCTCCACCAAAGACGATAAAGGTACGCTGGTTTTTTAGTGGGTATACCGGAGCCTTCAGCACCGGCGAGCCCCTCATACCCCCACCCACGCGTAAATGCGTTTTTCCAGCGAAAACAAAAATAAGACTGAACTGATGATGTAGAAATCTTCGTTTTGAGTCATAATATCAGAAAAGTCTATATGACTCGAATGTTCTAAGTTTCATATTTCAGGTTCGCCAACGTCTATGCGGCGAAAGCTGCGACCGTTATCGTTTAACGTATATCCTTATTAACATTAATTCATCTTCCTCGCGTAAATCGACCCGGATTACAATGGCGTTTATCTTTATTCTACAACCGAGATGTTATAACTATAAGTATAACCGTACTTTACATCCTGTGCTGTAATAGCAACAACGGTTTTCTATATCGTCTACCAACACTTTGTCTTTTCTAGATTGTAACCTCATCATGCCATCTTGAATAAATAAATAAATAAATATCCTGGGACATTATTCGCGCACGGCCATCTGATCCCAAACTAAGCAGAGCTTGTACTATGGAAACCAGACAACTGATATACTACATAATTACATATACTACTTTTTTTTTGTAAATACATACGTATATAGATAATTACACCCAGACTCAGGACAAACAGACATGTTCATGCACACAAATGTCTGTCCTGGGTGGGAATCGAACCCACGACCTACGGCGTGTTAGGCAAATGTCTCACCAAACACACCAACCGGCTCGTCCTTATCGTGTAACATATAAAATAATCATGTTTCTTTTTTTTTAAATCTATATTCATTTCTATCTTCATAAACCTGTGGCTACTTTAGAGTTTACTTACAGTTTTTAAAGTTAATTTATACATTATTATCGTATGACTTGTATGAGTAATTGTTTGCGGGCTGTCCATGATTGGGATGGTTGGCGTTTTATGGGGGACGCTTTCGTCCAGCAGTGGATGGCAAAAGTCTGACAAAAAAGAGTATTTGGTAAATTTCAATTCTGATTTATGGAAAAACTTGTTTTAAGTTACCTTTATTCGGATATTTACTGTATAGCCATTGCTTTCTATGTAAATAATCATTATTATAATTATTGGTTGGTCAGAGAATTAAAGTTTTAAACCTAGATTTTTCCAAATTATTCAATTAAAACTAGCTATCACGCACCGTGACGATTGATATGAAAACCATATGTCACCCACGAACCAACCATAACCGTAGCAGGAATGATGACGTCACTTTTTTATCGGTGACTTATCGTCCAAATAAGTTTAAATTCGGTATCTACAAATATCAAAAACGGAATCTCATCATCCAAATATATGATAGATCATAAAAATATAACATCGCTGCAACTTCTAGGAGGATACAAATCCGTATAATAAACAAACAACTTCAGTTTGCCGCTGACCGTTGCTCGCGACGAACGCGTTACGTGCGCGTGACGTCACAGCGTGCGCGCGAATACGAAACAACGACGCTCAGCTAGCCTATTACTTCATAGTGCTACACATAATGTCTAATTTGACGAAACAGTTTAGTTATATTGTTTGATTATAGTGTATAAGCAATAAAACAATCGGTGATAAGTGCTCGTTAAGTTGAGAGGAGGCTGACCGTTATTAATTAGCAGTGTTATGATTAGTGCGGCGTCTAAATATATTAGTGACTGTTAGTGACCACATGCGTTGTTTTACTTGTGTTTTATTCAATGAAAGTCAGTGTTTGTAGAAAGTATAAATACATGTCAAATTAATTAATTTAACTTACGCTTTGATAATTATTTTGCGTACTATTGTAGCCGAAAAATCACTTGATTCGATCTAACTTGATGAGTGTAATATTGATGGAGTACAATAATCTGTAAAACAGATTGAAAACATGAAAGTAAGTCACCTTTGCGAAAAGACAAATAAAAATACGTATTACGGACATAGAACTTGGCACATCTCAAACTCAATTCCCTTTAAACGGCCGATGCTCCCAATCTCGGAACTACTAGAAATAAAAAAAAAAGTTACTCTGCAATTACAAAAACAAAAAAATCATTGATATTATCTGTTGTATTTCATTCAACATGCAGTTTCGCTAGCGACGTTGTTCTCATCTCCCCATTATGTTATTCTAAAGCGTCTCTGCGTTTTGTATCCCATAAAGTCTGTACCCCTCTGGTGTTTATTGATTACGTATGGGGAAGAGGGGCTGAATTGGATAGAACCGGATTTCAAATATCGAATAAATCAAATTGACTTGTTTGTATTTGAATACATTTAGTATCTGTGATATTGTTTGTGATTTGAGTAATCATTGTATCAAATATATTTAAATAGAGGCACTGACATGTAGGCTTTATTTATCCATTTATTCATTTAGATTGTAAAATAAATACAGCGTAAGTTATTGTTGTATATTGCTCGGCGGAACGTGGTTAAATGTTTCTGATGTTATTTTAATGAAAAACATTATCAATTGAAACTGAAACAATAATTTAATGAAATATTTATTCAATTATGAATGAGATACAGACGTAACGTGAATTTATTCAATTTTAATCAAAGATTTCATACATCACACATTTCATTTGAAACTTTTCTAAAATCCGTGCAAAAAATATTATATTACACTTGAGTTTTGTTTATACCTACATAGATTTAACTTATTAGGAATACCATTCTCGAACAGGTGTCATTGATCTTCCAAACTTATAGAAAATTCTTCATTGTTTCATTAAATTTATTTACACGTATTTATTTAAAACACAAACCAAATCTCCTGTGATATAGCTATCATCGCGCCGCTCTCCTGCTAAGGATGCTGCACTCAAAAACAGCCCTTAAAATTCTTGCTTTACGACCTAAATTTCAACAATTGGATCAAAAACATCGGAAATGTCATGCTGGTTCTATTTTAAACCTTATTGTTATCGGTAACAGAAAACTTGAAGATACATGTACATTATGTTAACCCAAATTTCTAATAGGTTGCTAAAATTACGCAGACGATTTTATCGCTTATTTAACGGTGACAGATGCGTTATTAGCTTGAAGTGAGATTGCGTTGTTGTGCAGTTTGTAATACAAAGTGCATGATGGGCCACACATGGTATTTAGTTTTTTCCGCTGACTTTATTTCTGTTCGCAGCTGGATTTATTTTGTTACTTGTTTATGTAGTTTAGTTTCCTGTTGGGTGCAGATAAAATGTTTCTACAAATTAATTGCGTTTAGCGTAAAGTTTATTTCTATTGCAGCGACGTCAATTTCAAAAAGTATAAGAAAGATTTTTTTTTAATACCTAATGTTTTTGAACGAATAGTTTGTATTGTCTCTATAACCAAAATAAGTGTAAAATGTCATTGATCGGTTTAATGGTAACCCCCTCAAAATTCAGAAGTAAGATTTGATTTAACACTAAACTCGTTCATAGCCGCCTGTAATAACAAACGCCTCGATTTTTTTCCAAAGTATTGAAATGAAACATCGAATAAAATTAAGTAAATTTAGATGACACATATTTTTTCTTATATTGTATATTTTTTAGTAGTAATATCATAACTTAAACATTTATAGTCATTATAAATCTCTAACTACCCTCAGTTTATGAAATGTCAAAATCAATAGGAGTAAACGTAGTTGGTTTTTTGACATAGATGTTAATAGTTTCGAAATATACATACGTTATTAAAGTTAATATATTATTGGTAAGTTAACTATACTGTACAGCTAATATTTTATAATTAATATTGTATGGAAAGGTGCCTTCTGTGTGTATAATTTTATTTATCTTATTACACTTGAATAATATGTCGAGTCTGTACATTTCATCGAAAATACAATTCATATTATAAATATATTATTATAATATGTATTACTGAACACATCATAATGGTTGGAGATATCTACTGGATTCGTCTAATCCTAACTATAATCCTGCATCGATTTCACGGAGTGATAAGAACTGAAGTGATAACGTGTTTTGTAGGTACAGAATATTTATTAAATCTGAACTCTAATTCAAGTAGTAGAGGAGTTTAAAAAATAAATTTTATTACATTTAAATTCAATCTCTTAACAGTTTGGAAGGTTGTAAGAGTTTATTACGAAGCCTATTTGTTATACCTTACGAATGATTGTTACTTAAAATAGTAATATACCAAATTGATGAATGCCTTAAAAACGTAACAGATAGATCGAATTACTTTAGCATTGATATATGTATATTATAGATTGATTAAGCAGAAGTGTGTTGAGTAAGTAAATATTGTAGTAGTCGTAATAAATTGTCTTGATATGTTACCTATAATAACTTCGGTTCTGAACGAACGTAAATGTAGGAATTATAGTTATTTATAATGTTTTATTAAATTAATTTTTCCTCAAGTTTGTTCTTTGTGGTTAAATGTTGTTTCATTTCACAGAATACTAGTATTCTAGTATTAATTGACTTAGTTCGCTTTTCCTGAATAACACTTGAAACGACGTCAATTGAAAATACCTATATATAAACAGATAGCGCAGTGTGCCGTTGAAATCAAAACTTTTTGAGACGATTTCGTGCGCGTCTAAAAACAAAAGCCTACTTTTGCAGAGTAAATATTATTTATATCATAGTTTTCATAGGGCTGTGTGACGACGACTACTTGATTAAATAATCTTATAGTGAACTATAAGATGCTCGGCTTGGAAGCTTGTCGTTTATATACATTCGATTAGAATACAAAGATAATAAATCGAATAGTAAAATTATTCAAATATATATCAATATTTGTACCAATCATTATCATCACTTTGAATGATTTAAGTGATGTTCAATAAATTTTATCAAAGAGAATTTCTACTGATAACCCGAAGTAGTTGAACTCATAACTTTCTTTGAGATAAAAGTATCCCATATGATTAACCGAGCCGTCGCGTCGGGACAGGTTCCTTCATATTCCATTTTGTAGTTTCTACTCGAGATACAGTTGCACGTACTTAGGCCGATAGTTATGTCCCTTACTATTGACAAAAGTGCACTTCTTAAGATGATTTACTTGGTTGTAGAGCTTTGTGCAAGCTCGTCTGAGTAGGTCCGAGTTCTGCCGCAAAACAGCAGTACTTTGTATTGCTGTGTTCCGGTTTGAAGGGTGAGTGAGCCAGTGTAATACAGGCACAAGGGACATAACATCTTAGTTCCCAAGGTTGGTGGCGCATTGGCGATGTAAGCGATGGTTAACATTTCTTACAATGCCATTGTCTATGGGCGTTGGTGACCACTTACCATCAGGTGGCCCATATGCTCGTCCGCCTCCCTATATAATAATAAAAAAAAAGATGAATATATTTTCGAAATGAGTTATTAATTTTAATTGCACTCATCAAGGGACCCGATCGATTCACTTTAAAACACTCGACCTTGAGAGTGAAGTATTTAAAGATTATCCTATATATAACGATTTATTTTGAATCACAGCTGGAGACTTCGATGTAAAATTTTATTACTAAAAGTTGTTTGACATTTGTATGATGGTATGATGTTGTGAATTGATTCAGTGATGTTAATGCTATAAATGTTAGAAGTGGTATTATTTTTGATCATCGTCAAAATGTAAAAATCGCAACATGGTTATGCTGAGGAGGTTTATGGTACGTTTCTTTTTGTATCGAAATCTATAGTATAAGCGCTAAGGTCCTCGACGATTCTAAGTATGTAGGAATCGAATTAACAAAACGATATCATCGTTCACAGTTGCCGAGTGTCCGCGACGAGCTGTCGCCCGGCGAGACGGACAAACGCAGGCAGAGGCGAAACAACAGCTTTGATCAGAATAGACAACTGGAAGAGGTCACTAAGGAGAGGTTTGTTGATATACTATATTATTTATTCATATGTGGTGCGTGTCTTTGCTGATTTTTAAGCGAATCTTTATTAATATAAATCTTCTGCGAGTTATTTTTAATAACAAGCTTTAAGTATAGAAAATATATAAACAATAACCTACTTCTTCAACCGAAGATTGTCGAAGATCGCTTTAACCGATAAAATTTTAAACGTTTTTTACCACTTACTTCGTTACCATTCTTCCCTTATATATATATTTATATTCTGTTCTGTTTTTTTATGTAAATTAATAATTGAAATTGATATAATGATAATCGTAGGTACGACGCTTTGGTATTTCCATTAAAAAAACACAAACAGCAGAAGTAACCTCGTCTTTTTGAATCGGTTAACACAAGGTGTTGAAACGTATTAAATATTCCAGGGACGGTCTGAAGCGCGTAGCCGTGACGCTGCAGCGCGCCGTCACGCAACTGGTCGCGTACTGCGCCAGCGCGGAGGACGAGCTCAACAAGACTGTGCTGGCGCACCTGCTGGGACAGCTCGCTGTACAGGACCAGTTAGTAGATATTTGTATTTCAATAACCCAGGAAGAGTTATAGATGCGACGTGGTCAGCCAGTGAGTGCTGTTTGGCATTTTGCAAATTAAACTTGGAAGACTTCTTGAGTTTATATTTTAGTAAATGTTCATTAATTTGGTAATTTATTCCGATACAGGTACGAATATATTTATTTTTGGCAAATTATCTCCTGCATTAGCTTATTATTGTTAAACGCGGCGGTACAGTCGCACTTAATAATTCATTTCTATATCTGGTTTGTTTTGGTTTCCATACAAAACATCAGAGAGATTTATTGAAATGTAAATTAGTTGTCTTGCATCTTGACTCTTGTTATATCTCGCGTCGAGTTTCTAGGAAAGCCTGCATACGTGTTGCATAGGACTTGGCGGCCTGCCAGCCTCTTGGGTTATTAATTTTCCGCAACATCCTAAGATGTAGATAGCATTAAGGAGACGAATGCAAATTCTAACTTTAGATCTCACCTACAAACACATTTACAATCGAATAATTTTGTGCGAATAATGTACGGATGTGATGATAAGGCAAAAAACACACACACACACACTTTCACATCTATACATAGTTTAATATATACCATGAACATTCCTAAATTAAATTCTAATTAAACTGTACTCTGTTCCAGAACATTGGACCTAGATTCTCGTCCGTCATCGCCGAACTTAACGGATCTGAATTCAAGTCTTGTCTCACGTACTAAGCACGTCCACTTCGCGCCGGATTTGGACTCCATTCTCGTGTCACTCGACGAGGAGGGCGTCGTCGGTTTCTTGCAACAGCAGAGGGACCTCAGCGCGGACATTAAGAGGGAGCTGGAGCACTCGCTGAAGAGGTTGAGGGATGAGGCGCACGAGCTACTCGAGCTGTCCGCTCGATGCGCTACTGGCAGTGAGTTACGGTTCTTAAGTAAATATAGAGAAGGATTTTTGCAGTATGTTCACTCCAGAGTATTCACTTTACTTGGTGGTAGGGCTTTGTGCGAGCTCGTCTGTGTAGGTACCACCCACTCATCAGATATTCTACCGCAAAACAGCAGTACTTGCTATTGTTGTGTTCCGGTATAAAGGGTGAGTGAGCCAGTGTAATTACAGGCACAAGGGATATAACATCGTAGGTCCCAAGGTTGGTGGCGCATTGGCGATGGTAACATCTCTTACAACGCCAATGTCTATGGGTGTTGGTGACCACTTACCATCAGGTCGCTCACATGCTCGTCCGCCTTCTAATGCAATAAAAAAAATCAAAGAAAGCAATAATGCATAAATTATATTTCGAAAATAAAGTATTTCATTACTATTCTAAATTGCAGGAGGTCGGCAAGAATCAAACATGCTGGAGTCGAGCTCGGTACAGATCACGGAGCTCGTGCAAGAGATAGATAACAACACGAAAACATGCGACAACTGCGAGCTACAGAAGAAGGTACTTATGCGTTCTCGATTTGGTTCCTTACACTAATGCACGGCTGAATGTCGTCCGCTTCGTGGAACGCACGCGTAGTCGGCTAAAGTACATGGTGTCCCCCCCCCCAGATCCTGGAGGAGGCGCTGTCGGAGGGCTGCGAGCGCGAGGCCGCGCTGCGCGCCGAGCTGGACGGCGCCGCGCTGCGCCTGGCGCAGCTGCTGGCCGAGCGCGGGCCCTCCGACGTCATCGCCGAGGGGTGAGTCGCGCACACATATACATGTGTACCGCCTCGTAACCGAATGCCATTCGATTCGATCAATATGCGAAATTAAGACTGTATCGATTCGAAGGGATATTTTGTACTGTACTTACAATATTTTTAACTAAAGTTTTATTAACCAAGTTGTCACTGTTGGCACTGCTCAGTCTAAACGAACACCAGCAGCTCTAAACTCTAAATGCCGTCTGCTATCTCTCACGTGTGCGGGTGCGCGCAGGTACGGCACGGGCGCGGGCACGCTGGCGGGCGGCTGCCGCTCGCTGGACGACGGCAGCTCGCCGCGCTCGCAGCTGGCGCGCCTGGCGCACGACCTGGACCTGGCGCTGCGCGACCGCGACGACCTGCAGCAGCAGGTGCGGCACATGTGTGTTACGTTTCGACACGAGAGCACCGTTATGTTATCGTTATGCATATTATTGTAATATATATTATTTCCGACACGCTTCACGCAGGATCGCCGAAATATATCCTCGTTGCACAGCGCGTGCTGTCAGAAGGTACACTAAGTTTATTCCGGTTTACGTCGACTCCTATCCTAGCTTGCTTTTATAATTTCGTTTTTTTACACATTATATATACGTACTAATGTAGTATTCATTTATATATTTTTTCTCTGTAGTCACAAAATAAAATGAATGTAGTTCCTTTGCAAATATTTCCTATAGATATTACCCAATGTATGTCGAAACACTTATGACTAGACAGGAGTCCAAAAGGGACAGCTCGAGTGTCTAAAAATTCAGAGTTAGTAATATTTATGTTTGAAGTAAAATTCCGCTCGAATAACGCGAGTCGGTCCGTAGCCGCGCCGCGCCGGCGCCGTGTCGCAGTAGTAACGGTCGTGCTTACAGCTGGAGGCGGCCAACCGGCAGCTGCGCGCCACGCGCCAGTTCGTGGAGGAGCAGGCGGGCGAGCGCGAGGCCGAGCGCGACGAGTTCGCGGCGCGACTGGGCGCGCTGCGCGACGACAACCAGCGCCTCTCCGCGCGCCTGCTCGCCGGCGCGCGCGTGCTCGCTGAGGTGCCGCACTCCTACACCACATAGGGAACTGGCTCACTCTAAGTGTTCAATTCTTTTATTTCGATTCGAACATTAAAGTGAGCCATTTCCGCTACTTATTATATTATATTTTATTATATTACGTCACTAATGAAACGTTTGCTTACGAAAGTTTAACATAAATTAAACTAACAGCCGAGTTATATTATTATTACATTTGACACGATGGTCTAACATAATATAATCGATGATGGACATATTACGTAATTTGATAAGCGATCCGTTAAACCTTCGTCAGCACGATGTACAATGGGTGTGGGTTGTGTCCAGATCCGCTGTTTGCGCCTTCCGCATTGCAACTGTCGAGAGCACGATGCACATGTAAGTCCGCCTCGGTTTGCTCGCACCGGCTTCTCATGAAAACCTTCTCATAAACTCAAATTGCTGTATACATACGCCATTGTAATTAGTATTCAGCTTTTATTTATAAAAATTAGCGCTTGTTCGTACTCCTCATCTTTTAGAAAATAGTTTGTCAGTCGGGCATATCATCACCATATAAGTGATATAAATCACATGGGTGATACCCATAGACATTGGCGCTGTAGAAATTAGTGACCATTCCTATATAACCAATGCGCCACTATACTTGCAACTAAGATATGATGTCCCTTGTGCCTCTAGTTACACTACACGACAGTACTAAGTATTGCTGGGTGACGGTATAATATCTGATGAGTGGGTGGTATCTAACCAGATGTGGTAACGAAAGTCCTACAAGTATTAAATAACATTCAAGCAAATTAATTATTAGTAAAATGTGTATAATTATGTTGGCTTTTCATATTTTTCATTTTGTTGTTACCGATAGATGAATGTATTTTATAATTTAATGAATAGATTGTATAATTATATTATTGTCTTGTAGTAGTTTTAGAGGTATTTAGTTTGGTGTTTGCTTTACATCATTAATATTATTGCAATATTTACATACATACTAACAATATCGTGAATACTAATTCTATATTATTCTTGTATTTTGTATTAGCCTAGCCTATATAGTATGTAATATTCCAGTGGAAATGTTCTATGAAAAATATAGAATTCTATTTTTATATTATGTAATTCTTCTGTACGTCTGATATATTATTGAACTTCATCTAAATAGCTGGACTAAATTTTTGTGTGTGTTTTGAGTCTCTGTATTGTTAAGATTGGACTCAGTAGGTGTCGCTGCGATCGGATCCAGGATGTTTTTTTTAAAAACAAATAAAATACACAGTTTATAGTATTTTATAGAATTTTGAAGTAATTCTAGTTTTTAAAAATATTTCTGTAGTATATTTTTTTCTGCTTATCTAAATGTAAGTCATTAGCTAGGCAAGGGAAGGCGGTCGGTACCTCTCTATATCCGTCAATATCACCACACAGGTGGAGCAGCTGGAGGCTCAAGCGCGCGACTTGAATCAGATGATCGCGGACCTCGAGACGCGGAAGGCGGAGGCCGACGAGAGAGTCAAGGCGACCGAGGAGAAGGTGTCCCTCCTCCGCGACATCATCGCCAACCTCGAGGGCCAGCTCGAGCAGAAGACGGCGCGCGAGGCCGAGGCGGTCGAGCAGCTCGAGCGCATGCGCCGCACCATCGACGAGCGGGACCACAACGTGCGGACGCTGCTCCACGAGCTCGAGGCGCTGCGCGGCGAGCGGCGCGAGAGCTCGCCGGCCGCCTGCGCGCGCTGCGGGGCCGACCGCGAGCAGTACGCCGAGCTGCTCGCCACGGTCGGGGAGCAGGCGCGCCTGCTCGAGGAGCGCCTGGCGCAGCGCGCGCGCCGCCTGGAGCGGGCCTACGAGCGCGCGGGCGCGGCGGGCGCGGACGGCGCGGACGGCGCCTCGGAGGACGTGTCGCTGCGCGAGCGGCGGGCGGGGGGCGGAGTGGGGGGCGCGGGCGGGCTGTGCGGCGCGTGGGAGCGGCTGGCGGCCGTGGAGCGCGCGGAGGACGCGGCGCTCAAGCGCATCGCCGACCTGGAGATGCAGCGCGCCTCGCTCGCCGACGTGGCGCAGGTGAGCCGCTTTACTTACCTCGGAGACGATACGTTTCTTTCACCGGTTCCTCTCGAGTCTGGTGCGTTACTTTCTGAGCCGGCGGGACATATATGAGTGATTCTTCTTCGTTCAGTAAAGAATTTAAGTTATTTTTCTGTTGTAAGAAAATCCGTTATTAAGTAGAACCACCTGCTTCGCTGATCTCGTGACTGACTGCGAGCCACGATTGCGTATAATTGAGAAGCGAGGTCATTATGATTGACTGATGTTGATTTATTTAATAGTTACCAATAGATAAGAAGCTTTCAGCTAAGTCTTACAAGAAATACTTCGTTATATTTTTTTATAAAAAGGAGCAAATGAGCAATCTGATGCGAAACGGTCACCACTATAATAGATATTACCGTATGAATACATTTTAACAACCTATCTATACAGAAATATTTACTAAAAAGTAACAATATCAATTTTTAAACTAAAGATAACAACAGTTCAAAATTAAAATCAATGACGTCATCGATAAAAAATGTCATATTTCATTAGAACATAACACTGTATCCAGTTCCCAAGAACAGCGGTGGCGTGTTGTACTGGTATCTCGTATGTCTCCAGCGACCTTGGGTCCGCTGGCAGTTGTCCAGACGGAATCTATTCCGCGCTGGTCGCGTTCGTCACGCGTCGCAAATACGCTCGGCGTCCCGTCGAAGCGTTTAATTCACTTCGGCGCCAAAGGGCCTGAAATAATTCGGTGGAATTCTACACTTTTGTTTCTCGTTACATTTTATTCTTGAACACGAGTTAAGTTCTTTTGCTTCTACATTGATTTGTATTTGATTTGAAGTTTATGTGGAATACAGTTGTTCGAACGACTGGTTAATCTTTAGTATAAACAGCATTAGGCGGGTAATAATAAAGTATTTAACTTAGTAGCTTTCTCTATTAAGCTTTCACGAATTCACCGGTTATTTAAGTTTTTATTAAATGATAATTTTTTGTATGTTTAGTTCAATTCTAAATAAGATACTATTGCTAACAGACTTCAAATTTTAAGGTGTAGAATGTAGATGCACACTATATACCTCATACCTTCAATGTGTCGCCAATCATGGGATTGTAAACATTTTGGCCCGCGCAGTTTTGTATATGATCACAGATTATCCATATAGGCGTGTTCAAAGTGCTCCGGTTAAATACGACTTACTTCTTTACTAATCTTTTCATTGGACGCAATTACATTTAAAATATAGTAGTGTTTAATATAAATGGTTTGTACGTGTTCGTACTTCACTTAACACTTAGTTAAAATCTCATAGTGAACTAGTTGTAGACTGTCATGTTAAGCGACTAATAATAGTTTAATACACGCAATTAGTTTTCTGAAGTATCGTAATTTTATCTAACGCTTATCTGACGCTAGTAACAATGTCTAAATATATTGTATTGTAGTGAACAGGAACGATACAAATTCGCATTATGACAGTTGTGACGCGAAATACTGCGATGCGAATTACGGCAAGGCGTCTCACTGCCATGGTTCGGTTAAACATTTACGTTATTAACGAATTCAGTCGCACATTTCTTCTATGTGACGTCACTGTTTTATGTTTAGGCCCAAAATTCATTTTGATTTATCCGCTTGGACACTGATGTTTAAAGAGATGAGACTGGCGTTACGTTTTGAAATGATATAGACAAACTATATAAATACATATAAATAAATTAATAACTAAGTTATCCAAGTCAATGTATCTAAAACTCAGAGAACTGCTTCATGTTCGTTAAAATATAGCGATTTAGAATTCATTTATTTTCAAAATAATTATTTAAAAAATAATTTTATACAAAAGCATTGTTCCGTACCAAAATCAAAAGTTGTCAGGTGTAAACAATGTTTCCATTATATTAATGGCTCAGCAATCTTCGTGTTTCGGCTGTCGTCGTTGCCTTACGAATTAGAAGTACTTATATAGAGTGGTTACTACTCTTCATTTTGATTTTGTTTTAAAATCAGATAGTATATAAAAAAAACGTGTTAGTTTTATTTATTTAAGGTTTTAATGTAAATTAATTCTTTATTTAATATAAAAAAGTAGATGAAAATGATTAAACAACTCTTTATAGTTCACATGGCAATCAAAACAAAACAACAGTAAAGTACATAGTTCTTCTAAATTATCCTATATTGAAGTGCAAAATATATGAGTGTAAGCATTATTGGACATTGTAATTTATAATCGGGTGTATAAGGAGACGACAATTTCCAGAACCGTTAATAAAATGGAAGCTCTACAGTTTGTCGTGAAAACTGTCAACATTGTACGGAAAAATACAGCTATGTTTTATGAATATTTTAAAACACTAAAAGTACACATGATTAGTATGTGTTTATTAAACGTATAATTACGTTCTGTATAACTCATGTGTCATGAAGTCAGCAGAGACGGATTGGAGTAGGTAGAGAAGTATCAAACTTCATCTTAATTAGGGCGACTTCAGCTTTTTTTTAT
Organism: Nymphalis c-album; assembly: GCA_963151315.1. NCBI lineage: Eukaryota > Metazoa > Arthropoda > Insecta > Lepidoptera > Nymphalidae > Nymphalis > Nymphalis c-album. The sequence goes on from OY720602.1 coordinate 11,464,924, forward strand.
ACTATAGGTAGGCAGACGAGCGTATGGGTCACTTGATGGTAAGTGGTCACCAACGCCCATAGACATTGGCATTGTAAGAGATGTTAATTGTCGCTTACATCGCCAACGCGCCACCAACCTTAGGAACTTAGATGTTATGTCCCTTGTGCCTGTAATTACACTGGCTCACTCACCCTTCAAACCGGTACCTACCCAGGCGAGCTTGCACAAAGCTCTAGCACCAAGTGCACCAAGCTTATTGAAAGGAAAAAATATCAATTAACTTAGTGATCTAAGAAATACTAAATACTACATAGGTGGTCTATTTAGTCTATGATTGTTTTCTACTTAATTATTGATTGATTTAAATTATAAATACATCGAAACGTTATCGTGAAACTTCTAGAAACTATTAAAATGTTCTCTAGCTCGTAGACAGCGTTTCGAGATTCAACGTCATTTACAGAAGCGCCGATGATAAACATATTATTTTTGGTTTCATTCACATTCACATAGGACGGACTCTCGACGGCTTGTGAATTCGTCTCGTGAACATTTTATTAAATTGTACTGCTGAGACGATGTCGCGTCGTTTCGTTGTGTAATTAGTATTTGCGAGTTTTGACTAATATCAATACTAATTTGTAGATATAATAAAATATAGCTAATACAATGCAGAATGGTTTGTTTGTTTGAACACACACTAATAAGAATTTAGCTCATATTTCAGATTTAGACATTAGCTCTTGTTTAGGACTTAGACTGCCCATTTACAGACTACGACTCAATAGGACCGGAATCGTAACCATATCGGATGAAACCATATTATATACAATTTAATGTATTATTTTTGGTATATATCTCGTTCATTTCAATGGTTGTTTTTTTCATTAAATTCTCTAAAATTAAACAGTAACTATATGATGTTCATGATCTTGATAACTCGTCATGAATCACTCCCGGCTCTCTGCTCGTATAATTTGGAGCATTTTAAACTAACCCTAATGCATTAACTCTCTCGCGCACTAGTTTTTATTACGTACTTGATTGGACGGGGAACGCAGGGTTGGTGCGCTTATAATTATATATACAAGTGCGTCAGTGGCTAGTAGATCGTTGTAATGATACAAATTAAATAAAGATAATGCTGAAAAGCGAATACGTTACATAACAACTTCAAATATTAAATTAACATCTCAGTCATCTCGTGAACGGGCATTGTTTATGTTTTAAAATGCAACTGTCAAAACAAATTAATGAAAACATTAACTGCTTAATTATTCACAGCATCGTAAAACAGCAGTAACCTATATACTCGTAACAAAGCGGGAAGAGCGTGCGCTTGCGCCGAAAACACGAACAGCCCTACATGTCATTATAACACGCACACATCCGCACGTCGCACACGTGTACGAGAGCTAAATATACGATATTGTCGTTCGGAACGATAATTTACGGATAGGGCATGATATTTATTGCTGTATTTCTAGTAAAAACGTTACATCGATCGCAAAGCGTTATGTAAACAATACCGAGAAAAACCAATCTATTTTGGTTAGATGTAAGTTTTTTATCGGATACGTAAGTACGGTAGTAGAAATGCGGAAACCGATTTTTTTTTAAATACATTAGTTAATTTTGGATTCCTTTTTAACAGACACTCAAAATTAAAAAGAGAGAAGTAATGTGTAGCCATTTATTTTCATTCAGTACTTTATCAAATTACGATTTTATAATATAATATTATGTATTAATATTTATATAATTATCTAAAATGAACAGTGCAGTATACTTAGTCGCGACGGTACACGAATACCGCATCAAATTTTCAAGTGTTCACTCATCAGTGTAACACGCGTCGTACAGCTGTAGCGCGCGGCGTTTCAGTCGGTTCAGATGTTCCAAAGCGTGTTTTGCTGCAAGAAGGTTATTACCACACTCGAATATCGAAAAAAAAATCCCCATTTCTCCACGTCACCCGACATCCATATCATCGCATAGCGAAATATTCACAATGTAACCATTTCTCTTAACGAGCTGTGATTAGTGTGGGTGTGATGTAGGCCTAGTTGTCGGTGACCACGACCACGGATGTGTGTGTGATGTTTTCGTGGTCTCAGTTTAGGAAATACTTCACAATGGGCCTGCCGGATTTAACGGTGAGTTTCATTTTAATATAAACCCCGACGATATCAATTTAAAACGTATTATAAAATTTTATACGATTGGTAATTTGCGTCAAATGTTCCCACTGTAATGTTTCGCTCGCGACCTCTCGCACACGCGAATTTTCCGACTGAAGGTTGCTTTTAAATCAAAATAAAATAACTCGTCGTCTTCGAACTATAGAATAGAAAAATATTCACAAGAACGTTTTAACTTCCGCGTTGAAAGTTCTCCGAAATATCGTAATGTATAGTTATTGTTACATTATCCGATGTAAAATATAAAGACGTTGTAATACCGAACTATTTTTGGAAGATTTAAATTTCAGTTTGATCTTTATACTAGCTTTCCCGCGTGTCAGTGGGGGGGGGGTGTTATGTATACAAAAGTAGCCAAGGTTCAAACTTGCTTCATACAAAATTTCATCAAAATCGTTTCATTGGTTTAGCCGTGAAAGGGTAACAGACAATTACAAGTGTGGATTTTTCCGATAAATTCAAAAACGTATAAAGTTAAACATTTTATTAATAAAAAGCTTGTAATGGTCCTCCTGACCGATTTCGGCCACGGCGGCCAATCTCAAGAGAGATCAGCCAACTGCGCAGGACATATTATAGTGCACAAGTGTGTGCGCAAACACAGGTGCACTCTCTATTCCCTAACTCTCATAATCCGATGGGACGGCAATCCGACACGACCGGAAAGAGTTTAGGCGCAGGACCAACGGCTTTACGTGCTTTCCGAGGCACGGGAGTGTTCACTCTTCCAACTTCCAGACTTCGGGCTGCTATTGAGAATTTTCGACAGAAAATCTAAATAACATTTTATTGGCCCGACCTGGGAATTGAACCCAGAACCCCCGAGTTAGCAGCCTTAATCCTAGCCACTAGACCAACGAGGCAGTCTAGTGGCTAGGATTCAGTCAATCAGTAAAAAGCTTATTGTGCTAATGTATCCCGTAGACCGTTGATATTTCCTGATAAACAAAGTTTGTTGCTTTCAAAGCTATAAAAAAATGGTTGTCTGTAAAGTCGGTTTACGGACGATAGTTTAACGTGACAACGTCATAACAAAACATTGATGAAATGACTGCAATCGAGTGAAAGAGAGATAGATGCGGCGTAAGCGTACAATCAGCGTAACGGGACAATGAGCGTAACGGGAGAATTAGCGTAACGGGACAATTTTTCGTGCATGCAGTCAGCGTTCATCGATCTATTAGACGTTGTCACGTCAAAAATTATGACAGATTTAATTAAATCACCTTAAAATTAGAAATATTGAAAAGTTTAACACAACATAAACAAGGCTCGGTCTAATCTACTAAAATAATAACTAAAAATCTAAGCGTGTACAATTACAATAACTTCGACTTTTCAAATTTATTTTTGTTAGATACAAATCTTCGAAACAAAAAAAAGCCAAAATGGCTGATGTAATCTATTAATGGCTTCTATTAAATTAATTTTAGTAAATCAAAGGATTTTTTAAAAAAGTAATGGCATAGTTATAGTGTACTGACGCTAGTTACATATCTAATTTTAGAAATCATATCAACACACTTCTCGGATACCGCACCCCATATTCTCTTTATACTATTTATTTAATGTATCTTCGGCCCGAAGAAATGGTTTCTTTGAACATATTTCGACGATATTATTATGATATGAAATATATCATATGAACAAATACAGTTAATCGCAGGGCGCAGCTTAATCAGGAATAAATTCCACTACATAATATTATCGCTGGCACATTATTATGTATTCATATGTATTGTGTTTTTGCATTTTAATTTTTTTTTTATACTACGTGATCATTTCAATAACATTCTATCATACTAACTTCCGCCCGGGTGTGAAAACAGGGGGGCAGTTGTTAGGTAGCACTTGTATTAAATCAGCGTATAAACTATCTCTATTCCAAATTTCGTTCAAATCCGTTTATAATTTTCGCGTGAAAGAGTAACAAAGATACATCCATCCTCACAAGCTTAGGCGTTAATACCTAATAGTGATACCATGCAGTACACTTCTTTGCCTAGTAAGACATATCTGTATACATGTGTAACTACGGAGCTTCTTACAGCTTTTCCTATCAGTATTTTTTACTATATCAATGGTAACATTACATTTAGATAATTTAAAATGGCAATGTTCATTGTCTGTATTTAACGGATCCCTATATTCGATTATGTAGTAACTTCGTGAATATTTCTGCCATAGTACTTAATAGTACGTTCAAAGGTTGCATTCATATCGAATCTCAATTTTTTTCATCGCAAAATTGAAACAGACAATACAACATCATCGCTAGTTGAATTGAATTTACTGACAGTATCAAACTACTAACGCATACAACATACGAGCCTTTATCTGCTGCGGATGTTAAATGAACTTTATTCTTGTATAGCTGTATATGTACTTTGTTATTATGCTTTGTTTAGGCCTTTATTATGTTTAGACTTCCTGTTCAGAGACGGAAAATTTCGTAAAAGTACACTTTGGTTGTATCTTACTCTACTCGATATATGACCAATACGGGCAAAGGTGACCATTTACCATCTGATAACGAAATACAAAGTGGTTCTAAAATAAAACGATAAATTTTCTAGCTCTAGATATTAAGACTATCACAGATTACTTACTGACTATTACACAGGTCTGTCTTTATACATATAATATGTGTATTTGTATAATTGTGTGTGTTTTTGGTTAAAAAAAAAGAAAGTTAACGTTTAGAATGTCGGTGTATACAATCAGAAGTGAACATTTGCCGTCTCATCACTCAGATCATTCGCCTTATTGCTATATCTTCAATATTAAAAATAACTTCTTTATTATAATTATTTTAAATATAGGCTTCATGTATGTAACAAATTATTTTTATTTATTACAATACCTAATCATTGACTTTTGGAGTCGGTACACTAACATATCGTTAACTTCCTTTTTAAAGTAACAATTAATATGTAATAAAAAGGAACATTTCTTTGTAGAACTGCAATAACGTAAGTGTTTTACCAAAAAAATATTGCTTTGTTATCTTATAAAATGTCATTAAAGTATGAACGAAGACAGATTTTTTCTGGACATGATCATAAATCATCTGTTTATTATGCACTGTCTAACCTTGGATGACCTTTCATTTATTGGCAACATGTGCTCAATAAAAGAAACATATTGGATCATTTAAAGAGCACGACATCGGGACAGAAACTTGCAATTCTCTATTGTGGGCTTGTTAAAGTATGACCTGTTATTGTATTGAACACATGCGTATAGTTGCCGTTGTAGCCAACAAGATTCGTGTAATTTCTCCACTTGGCAAGTATTATGTTTATTCAACGGCTAAAAGATGAAAATAGCCACAAAACAAATTGTGACTAATCCCAAAATTTGCTATTGTTAACGCGTTGTGTTGTTAAGCCGATAAAGCAAACACGCTATCGCAGATCTATTTTTAAAGTACAGATTAATATGAATGTATATATGGCTTAACGATTGTATAGAAACAATTGTGAGATGTAGGAAATTTACGTTTCTTGAAAGTGCAATTTGGAGATCAAACACATTTTATTGTCTTAAAAAAAATCAAACATTAAATACATTTCCAAGTTTTATAACGCTATCATAACAATATCTTCGATTATTGTGTTTGAAACATTGATCTAATAATCTAAGTGGACTTTTCTTGTGTAAACTGGGACGTGGTATATTTAGCTCGCCGGTTAACCGAGGCGGTCACTAGCGGGCGGATTAAAGACTCGGCGCTCTAACTGAGCGGGAAAACTGCCGATTTTCCGACAGTCGGTTACAGTCTGTAACGCTATATAAAATATAATATGGGCTTTAAATATTAAGACATTTTAAATTACAAAACTATAAGTGTAGTTTTAAGAACAAACGCTTAGTTCCCAATATTAAATTTGTATATATGTATATTGTATGTATATAATTTTAAATATGATGGCTCCCAATTAAGAAGTGCAAATATAATCATAAACTCAGTACTGTCCCGTTCATAGCTCACATAAATCATCACATTCCACGTTAATGTTCGTTATCATGGCACAGAACAATAGTAAGAATAGAGTATTTAGTCTCTCGTTACAAGTCGCGTTGAGAATGCATAAACAGTGAGTGTCAACGAGCGCGTGGTCGGCAGGAGGTGCGCGCGGAGCGGGACGTGCTGCAGGCGCGCATGTCGGAGCAGGCGCTGCGCATCTCGTCGCTGTCGGCGCGCCTGCAGCGCCAGCGCAACGACGCCGAGGCGCTCGCGCACACCGCGCGCAGCGACCTCTCCGTGCAGCTGCACGACGCGCACGCCGAGGTAACGCCGACTGTGACGTGTAAACGAAAATGTACCTAATTTAGTTTTAATTAACCCAAAGAGCGGATGTTGCACCGCCTCGCGTCGTTGAGCTGATTTACGACGATTGCCAAGAGTTGCAAGTGTGGCAAATACTTCTCGTACAGAGACAAATCCACAAACAAGTGACGTTTCTTGGCGTGACATTTTATTGCATAATTATGACTCTGCAAAATCGCATTTCTTTATATTTATAGCAGAACAAATTTAATTGAATTGTAATTGAATTAAAAACTAGCAAAACTTTGTTTATATAAAAAAGTGTTTTTGTTATATTGGCGTTGTGACCGCATTCTTAACTTTGTTTTTTGTACCATATGAAAATATTTTTGTTTTAGGTTCAACGACTAAAAGAAGAATTGGAGTCAAAGGATAAGCAACTCATGCGATTGAGGCAAAACTCAGAGGAGAGAGACAAGCTAGGCGAGCACCAACAATCGGTCTACGGAAATTCATGTACGTTTGCTTATACATTTTAAAAAATAAATAATATACTAAATCGTTTATCAAATTAACTGAAATTTATCTAAGATAGTTTCTTTTTATTTATGATATAAAACAAAATTACTTATTTACCAATTCTACTCATAGTTGTGTTATGTTAAGAAAATTCGTGATTTTTTTTTCTTACGAATACCTCAAGAATATTTTACAATGTTCTTCTTTACAACTTTAATTTTAATATCTGATAATGCCTTGTTTAGGTAACCCAAAGGATAAAGTGGTTATACTAGAGCGGGAACTATCAAATGCCCAGTCAAAAATTGCCCAGCTCGAAGGTATCGTGGCAAGTCTGGAGATGGACAAGGAGAAGCTGATGTCCACAGTCAAAGAGTATGAAAGGGCACTGGCCGAAAAAGAGGACCAGTTCAACGACATTATGGGTATGTATTTGGAAACATCATTTCTCTTCATACACTTATATATTTTACATGATTCGTGTTATAGCAATCGGGGTATTTCTATTGTAAAACTTAAGTATGGATATACAAAATTTTTGGTTATATTGATATTTGAAATCATTGAGATGATGTATTTGTATATTTAAATCCTTTTAATGCTGTTTTATATTTCTTTAAGTTTTAATGTTTATTTGGCTTGTATTTGCTTGGATCGTATCCAATTTTGTTGCATCTATTTAGGTTAACTACAGTTAGCACGACAGATCCGTCTAGACGGGGCTCAAGACTAATTCGTTTTATGATTCATTCACAGCGCTTAAACTTGAAGATGAGCAAAACCAAAGAAGCGAAGTCATAGAGGCTAAGACATCAGCGCGCACGCTTAGCGACATCGTCTCCATATCGGAGTTCGACGAGCAAGACTTACAGATGCGGCGAGCGGAACTGAAAGCTCACAATACGAGTTTACACGGAATCGAGTGCAAAGATAAAACAAATATGAATAGGACATTACCGCCCGAAGTTCAACGACCTCATATGAGTTCGCTTAATGCGGACTATGTTGATCATTTTGATGCGACAAGTTTCACACCACGCGCTGATTCTCTCCCGATACATCTAACGTCGACACAGATTAAAGACGCCTACAAAAGAAATGCCAATGAGACAACCTTATTCGGTATGATCGATAAATTAGGCGAAAGTGTTAAACACTCAACAGCCCAAAACATACCGGACAATTGCTCAATGTATCCAAACAGAGATATAAGTGGCAGTAAAAATATTAGCGTCGAACCGAAAAAGATCAACTTTTCCTTGGAGGCTTCCGATAATAAAATGCAAGAAGATGAATTCACATCACTACGAGAGCTAGGGATTACGTTAGATATTAAACAAGAGAATTTCCCTGACATATTGACGCAATTAAAACATGAGATAAAAAACTCTAGACGTGAATTAGAAGCTTGTAAGTCTGATTTAAAAAATGCTGAAGAACAACTCTGCGAGTTTCCGGCCTTGAAGGAGGAAGTAGAAGAATTAAAAGGTCTATTAGAAAACACAATGGCGACTATGGAGAACGATAAAAAATTCTACGAAAACCAACTAGAGAATTTCTCTTCAAATAAAAAACTTCTCGAGCAAAGACTTGCGGAATTGACACAAGAAGTCGGCGAGAAAGCAAATGATCTGCATTTACTTAAAGAGGACATATTACGAAGAGAGAATATGATTCTCGAACTCGCAAAAGAGAAAAGGATTCTTACAAACAAAATAACAGATTTAGAAACAAAAATAACCGAGCTCCAGACCACAAACGCGAACATAGACAAATATGAAACTGAAAACAAGCAATTACGGGAAAAAATAAACGAGTTACAGAAACTAGAACAATTAGTGTCCGAAAAGAATCAACAGATAGACAGCCTTAATCAGCATTTGGACCGATTGGACGACTTGCAGAGACGCCTGAACGATAAGAACGAAGAAATGGAGAACTTAAAGGAAGCATTGGAAGAGAAATCCAATGAACTTTTCCAATTGCAAGACTCTGTCAAAAGTTTGAACAGTGACATCGCTAAAGTGATAGAAGAGAACGACCAACTTAGCTACGATAATAAGGACCTCAAATTAAAATTGAGCAAGCTTGAAAAAGAACAAGAGAACGCTTCGATGAAATTACAGAATAGTAAGAGTGAGTTAGAAAGAGTGAACTCTTTAAATAACGACCTGTCATCAAGAATAGAAGAACTTAAATTACTGAACGACAAACTCAAAGACAAGGAAACTGAAATAGAAATCCTTCACGAAGATATTAATTCGTATCACAACGAAATAGCCTCTTTGAAGGAACAACTTAAAATGGTGTCTCGGAGTCCCTCGCCGGGGACCAAGAGCGAGGAGAAGAAGTCGCCCGACAGACAGGCGAGTAACGACAAGAAGCAGCTGGTAAAGATAAAGAAGCAGATTACGTTACTGCAGCAGGAACTAGACTTTCACAAGAAGGAACTAAATGACAAGGTGAGCTATTTTATCGTCAATTTTATTAAAAAACTAAACCAACGGGAAAGCATATTTATCTAATATTTAACTGATAGCCTAGCTAATTTTATCTACTAGTAATAAATATAAAATAAAGCTTTTATCATTTTCTTTTTCTTTTCTTTAAGCAGTCATTTACTATCGAAATATTGATAAATAATATAATATTAAAAGACATTTTAATGTTAATTCAATATATTCTGTCGTTTGGAAATATAACCTTATTGACTCGTGTTCTTTAAGGCCTTCGAACTAGCAAAGGCGAAATTGGACTTAACAGAAGTAAGGACGAACATGAGTCAAGTCACGAAACAGGTGTCGGACGAACACACGGAGAACACGGAACTGCAGCGTCGCTCGCACGCCTTGCAGCAGCAGCTGGAACAGCTCACGGCGGAGAAGCAGCAGCTCAGCCAACAGTTGGAGGTGGTCATTGCCAGGTAAGTTCATCTCAATTATAGAAGTTGATATATTTTGTATTACTTCTTGTTTTAAGCGTATATTTATTTTAACAGAATGCGAGAGGAATCTAACGTAAGCGAATTGAAAGAGAAACTGCGCGAGAAGGCGGAGCGGTGTCAGCAGCTCGAAGCGGAGCTCGGGAACATGAGAGACATTTTCGATAGGTGAGACAGTCAATCGTATTAACGGATTACATTCACAGTGTTGGTTTAAATTTAAAAACCGCCGCTAAGGTGGTTCTCGTTTTTTAATATTAAAGCGCTACTCTCTTTTGATACACCCGTAGGTTGTTGATAATCAAGTTTGGTTATAACCTTCATTGTATATCAATTAATACTTGAGTGTCGATTTCAATATTTAAAAATGCAAGACTGAGTTTTGCCTGCCCCCCCCCCCCCCCCAGGAGTCGTCGCGCGCGCTCCCCCACGGCCGAGCTGGAGCGCGCGCTGCGCGACCAGCTCGACTACTCGCGCGCGCTGGACGAGCGCCTCGTGGACCAGGTACGCGACACTTTTACTCCGACACACCCACAGTTTCACACTTGATAACGATTATAGTAAAATGACAATAATTTGCACTAGTAAATAATTATGACGAAATCAAAATTATGTTCATATATCTGCAGATATTATCAGCGAGCAGCGATGAACCGGAAGACATACCCCGACTTGCTTTAAATACCTCCAAGTAAGTCATAGCATTGTCAGTTCTAAACTCTCATTTTTGAAAACCTAAATAAAATATTCTTAACCTGACCGATGTAAGAGTCTTCCTATTTTTATTATGTTTAGCATAAAGAGGTATCAATACTTTTACACCTTTTCAAATAGATATGTGAATGAGTGTCAGTAGAATGAGTGTCTTTGTGCAATGTGTCACAATGATTTTCATTAACACTGCTGCATTTTTATTTTTATTTAGTTTAGTCAGGTATATTGATTATTGCATATTAGTAAAAATGTATAACATTACATGTAATGCCATGTCGCTCTTACAGTTGCTCAACGAGTTCGATCCAGTCGTCATCATCGGAGCGCCTGCACAGACTGCGCAGTGAAAACGAGAAGCTGGAGATGCAGGTCAACAACTTGCAGTGTCGCCTGCAGGACAAGGACGCGCTCATCGCCGAACTCAACAGGTACGTGCACTGCTCGGAGAGCGGCCGACCGTGGCGGCCCCGGCTCATGTGTGTGACGTCACGCGCAGGGTGCGCGACAAGCTGTCGCAGGAGAGCCAGTCGGCGCAGCTGCGGCTGGAGGCCGAGCGGGACAACTCCGCGCGCCTCGCACTGCTGCTCGACGCGCAGAAGGACACCGCCGACACGCTGCACGTGAGTACCCGCCGCATGGGGGGGGGGGGTCATCGACGTCGGCCGTAACACTATAGTGACATTGCCGTGTTTTAGAACCAGGACTCGAGCATGATCGAGATGCTGAAGCGACGATTGGAGGGCGCGATGAAGTCCGAGCTGGAGGTACAGGAGCGGGAGCAGGAGCTGCTGCAACGTCTGCATCGATTAGAGCGCGCTCAGCCATCAGCGGAGCCCTCGGAACAAGCGAAACAGGACGTAAGGGTGTTTTATGTTTTGCGAGAAAATTAAACATATTTTTAGCGCAGATTACTAATTTTCGTCCGTGTGTAGGAGTAGCCTAAATCCTATCGTGTGTTTCGTTCGAGTTTGTTAATACTATATTTTATGAAAATTGGTTTTTTCGTTTTGCGAAAGCGTAAGAGACAGAGCAAATATATCACCCGGTAGTCGGTCGCTACGACTTACGACCGTCCCACGCCAAAGGAATTAGATTAAATAATATCGAGTGATTACACTGCCAACCGTGGAAACTAACATAGAGATCACACTTCTAACCCCTCACACCGTAACATGGCAACTAAAACTGCCAGGTCGGGGGGGGGCGAGGGCTTTTCACTATAACAAGTCGGTCATCACGCGGTTCGCCTGCAGGAGGAGAAGGCGTCGCGGCTGCGCGGCGAGGTGTCGCTGCTGCGCAGCCAGCTGTCGCTGGAGCGGCGCCGCAACGACGAGCTGCAGAGCGCCGCCGCCGCCGCGCGCGCGCTCGCCCAGCGCGACCGCGACGCACACGCGCGCGCCGCCGCCGACGCGCACGCGCGCCTCGCCGACCTGCGCAGGTACCTGCGCTTCGATACTATACTGAACTCTCTTTTGAAAGGTATTGCCATAAATACATAGTTACCTCATTCGTTATAGATTAAAACACGAGACCAGCGTCGAGTTGGTGCGGACGAAGGAGATGCTTCACTCGCAGAGCGCGACCATCGCGCAGCTAGAGAAGAGACTGGCTTCGGTGAACAGACACCGCAATACCGATACGTTTGTGAGTTCGCACGTGTAATGATTGTATTGGGGACGCATTTTTTAAAATAAGAAATTGTTATCTAAGAACTTTATGAAATTATTTAATACACGCCATTATGAACACCTGAACATATGGATTGCATTATATGCGACGTTTAACAATGTTATTAGCTATTACAGAGGATCAAAAATGAGCGCCATACTTAATTAATCAAATTAAAAAATAATTAAACAGACGGAAATCGAAAAAGAAAAGAGTGAACTAGCGCGCGAAATGGCAACGCTCCGTCGCTGTCTCACAGCGGAGAGCCCCGAGCTGCTGCAGCTGCGAGCGGACAAGCAACGCCTGCAGGAGCAGCTGGAGCAGCTCCGGGGAGAGCTGGACGCCAAGAACAGCCTCACTGGCGACGAGAAGGAGCAGGCCGTAAGTTTATACGCACTTTTGTACAGATTGCTTGACTAGTTAATACTGTTAATTTGTGGCTAAGCGGTTTTAACTTAAGCGGTTATACTTTAAAAGTATCTGGTTATTTTGTAAAATAAATATTGTTGTGTATAAAGCTTCCTTTTTGTATTCTTTATATGTACTTTTTCGAATACAAGCTACATAAATATGTATATCTATGTAAGTCATTCAAAATAGAATAATCATGTTTCAGTAAACGATTTATTATTGTCAAACAATCTTATGAAATAAAATCAAAGGAGTCAACTTTATTGTATTATTTTAAAGAATGATTTCATAAAAAATGTCATAGATGCAATATCGGTAGTTATATCTGGTACAAATCCGTAGTAACCTAATCACCGAGCCGGATATCGCTACGGTTTCTCGGTTTTATTCTGCATTTCAAAGTCGTCAATGTAATCGGTGACTTTGGCGAGTTGTCCACTGGTGGATCCCTCGTCCCCGTCCGCCGCCAGCGGCTCGACCGCCCACCGCAGCAGCGCGTGCGTCGCCGACACGCAGCACAGCACGGCGTACAGCAGCACCGTCGCGCACGCCAGCAGCACCGGCCGCACGCGCTGACTGCACTCCGCCCGCCAGCTCTCCTCCGTCAGCGTGCGGAAGTACTGGCACAGCTTGCTGCGGCATTACCGTCGCGTCAGTCTAGTGGCGGGCGGGTCGCCCCACAGAGTTACGGCTCGACGATGATCGATGATTTTGACCGAATAATCACCATGGATCGGAAATAGTATAGTTTCCGACCACATGGGACCGAATGAAATGAAAACGATGAATGCTAAAGCGGTCGGGCACAAAGATGTGTAAGGTTACCGCAGCGCGGGCAGCGCGGCGCCCAGCGCGGCCGTGAGCGCGTGCAGCGTGTGCGCCGCGCACAGCACCAGCAGCCACGCCAGCACCAGGTACGGCGGCCAGCGGAAACTGCTCAGCGCCGCTGCAACACACGCGCCCGTCAACGGTACACTCCCCGTGTCTGCAACACCACGGCCCGCTCACGACGACCGCTCATCTGAGCATACCGTTACACTAAGGCAGAGAGCCAGTTAAATGTTACGTATAGAGTCTGTGACGTATCACAGAGCGTACGGACAGACAGACAGACAGACAGACAGAGGGCGCGAGTATGGTGCGTGTGGCGCGGCGTACCCTGCACGGCCTCGCGGTTGGCGAGCGCGGCGCACACGGTGTCGAGCGAGCGCGCGTGCGGGCGCGCGGGCCGCAGCGCGTGCGCGGACGGCGAGCGCGACCGCTCCGGCTCGGTGGGCTTCTCCGTGCGAGACGACTGCACCGACAAATAATGCATTGTTTATACGATTCGGACAGTAAATAACTGAGAGAGAGTCAATTAAACTTACGGTAGGCGAGATTCTAGTGTATGACATTGGTATTTTTCTTTCTTTCACTTCCACCACTTTCTTCTCTTTTAAGTTGAGCTCCGTCTTAGTGATTGACGGGTGGTCACCGCACATGCTTAATGAACGACAATAATTTATGAACTTAATATTTAATAACAATTTATTAAAAATTGGTTAAGATACGCTTATTCGGTGTGTAATGTTGCATGCATTAACATTCGTTTCCCATTTATTTTATTTACCAATATTTATCTCCATTTATACAACTCAATGTGTGTATCAATGAGACTTATCAATTAAATATAATTATCAAAAATTACGCTAATGTAAAATACAAAAAATAATATTAATGTTAATAAATTTTTATCTTCAAATAAAACGTACGAGACAATGATGTGGGACTGATTAACCCAACGACATTAATTCAAAACAACTTCACATATTCTACAATAATATTATTATGTTATATTTAGCAAACTTCATTAAATATGACTTACACCATACTGGGTAATTTCGTGTCAGTCTTTAAAGGCTCCATATCCGTTGGATTTTGTTAAAATTTTTAATATTTCATTATAAAGGAAGTTTTTTTGTAAATAAAATGTATATAAAGTCACGCAACATAAAACTGTCAGCTTTGACTATCAGACGTTAGAGTGACACGAGTGACAATTCTATTTTTGAAAATATGTATAGCGGCAGTTACAGTTACAATGAAAAGTTTTTATATAATTTGAACTATTTATTTATATTTTTAACTCTTCAGTTAGAGTTGTGTTGAGTTACAGTTTCGTATATTATTTTCACATTATTATTACATTCAAATAATATATGAGTTACCTACGGCCGAAAAACTGGCAGCTTGGTTCTGGTTTCATACGATTTGTTTCTTGTTTGGAAGCAGATTGCAATTGTTTGACGTCTATCTAATTGGATTCAGCGGGAACTCCTAATGAAGATAAAAAATTGTTTTTTTTAGTTTGTAATATTCATTGGAGTAATTTTATTTTATCAGATCCGCTACTTGCACGGTCGGTGGATTCGCCTGGAGAGCTGTCGCAAGGCGCTGGTGTGGCAGAAGCGTTACCTGCAGCGCGTGGTGGCGGGCTACGCCGAGCTGGAGCGCCGTCTGCGGCTGCCGGCCGCGCCCTCGCCGCTCAGTCGCGGCCTGCGCCGGTTCAAGTGAGTGGACCCGTCGGACAGTCGTCGTCGAACGTTTTGATACACGGGGCCATTTTGAATTTATTATTTTATCTTACATAGATTCGACCCTCGAGTTTAATTTATAGAATTTACAAGATCTATGATCCAAATGGTTTTTACGTAGTAAGTTTACGTTTATTACTAATTTAAATATAATGTCTTCCGATCCATTAAGACTTAATCAGTCCGAAATGAATCGTCGGAGTGTACGTTGAGTGAGTGGTGTGTCTGGGTGCGGTCAGGTGCGCGGTGTGGGCGGTGGTGGCGGCGCGGCGCATGGCGTTCCTCGTGCGGCGCCGCGAGGCCGCGCGCGCGCTGGCGGCCGGCGCGCTGCTGCGGGCGCCGCCCGACGCGCACAAGGGGTAAGCGCTTTGACGCGCTGACTGCATTTCTTTTTTAATGAAAAATTAAATTCATTTCAGTTTACGTGTTTTTTTATTATATAACTTTTATGCTACCCCAACGATAGCATTTTTGATGCCTTGTGCGACTCCCAAAATGAATACCAAAGTGGTCGTCTCTCATACTGTCCCTTATCGTGAACGTGTACTGTGCAGCACGCCGAGCCCGTGGAGCCCGAGCCGCGAGTGTGCGGGCGCCAGTGCGGCGCGCCGCTCGCTGCTGCGCGCGCGACCGCTGAAGGCGTCGTGCTCGCCCGCGGGTAGGGACCGGCTATTTATCTATATAGTCGGATTTAGTTTTGATGGATCTTAATATTATTCATCAACAAAATAAATAACCGCAATTTTTTTATATCTCGATATAAAAAGGATTTTAACAAAAGTAAATTCTTCGTATGTTTAAAATATGTATCAATGTATGGCTTATAATACATACAAACTGATCGTTTTCCAGTGCCCGAATCGTTACAACGTTTCCAGTTCGGTGCTAACTCGCCGCACGACGAGCATCTCATGTTGAGGTAAATAATTAATCTTATTACATAAATACAATAAGTCAGGAATTAATTAAGAATCATTTAATTTATTGTGACCGAGATGGCGAATCTTAACCGATGATCGTGAGTTCAAACCTGGGCAAGCCCTAAATATCATATGCTTCATTTATAATTATAATTAATCTCGTGCTTAACGGTGAAGGAAAACATCGTGAGGGAACCTGCATGTGTCAAATTTTGGAGCAGCGTTATGGAATAAGCTCCAAACCTTCTCCTCAAAAAGAGGCCTTAGCTCTGCAGTGGGACATTGAAAGGCTGTTATTAATTTATTGGTTTATTTAAATTAACTAACGTTCGTTTAAAGTATTAATAAAATTCATGTAATTTTCACAGTTCCCCGCGCGGTGACCCCTCCTATCAGCACAAGCTGGGCGCCGTCAGCCGCCGCCTCTCCTGCGCAGCGCGGGACACGACGCGGGACACGCCCTGACACTGCCGGCCGTCCCGCGCGCGCGCCTCGCGGGACCCGCCCTGACCCGCCACGTCCCGCGCACTTGGCCACGCACTAAGCGAGAAGTGTATGTGATCGCGTACAGCACTCCGCACTCCGCACTCTGGTGCTAAGTAGGATTCGCTTCACGATCGGGACACGCAGAGTAGAAGTAGGGAAACGTAACGCTGTGTTGGTTATGAACAAGCGGTGCCGAACTAATGCGCTTTGCGGAGTGCACTTTGAAAGGTTCTCTGAGCTCAAAAATATTTATTTGAAATTGAATGTTTGGGACGAGTCTTGATTTAAAAGTAATGCACAAACAGCACTAAAAAACTTATTTTGTCCGTGTTATTTGTGAAGACTTTCAAGCAACGCCTTTTTAAAAGCAACACTAGTACACAACAGATATTTATTTGATTATAATTAATACACGTGACGCCTTCGGGTGCGCGTTCAGAAGCGACACGTGCTCGTGTGCGGGCATTTAACTTGCCAATGCATTTCCTCCCGTTAAACTAATATAGAATAGTGCCAAATAGAGAATTAATTAGTTTTATGTATTGTGTTACTTAATTTATTTATTACTTTTAGACTCGGTAGGATTGTACGTGTCGGGGACGCAAATCGTTGTTACCACTCCGCCTATTGTCTGTTTTGTTTGTAGAGTGGGATATGAAAGAATTGTCTAGAACCTCACGTCCAATAATGCCTTAGTAAATATATACTGTTTTATAATCTGTAAGTTATCTCGAATAAAAAAAAAACTATATTTTGTTTAGATATTCACGAAGGCATATTGATATAAAGCTTATTTTATATATTTATCTCATATTAATTGTTTCCAAATGGTATAAAGCAATAGTGGGATTTTTAATATTTTGGATTGAAAAAATGAATTGTAGTTTTATGTCAATATTCCTTCACATCTGACAAAGATACAATATTTGTTCAAAACTCTGTACATGTTAATATACATATCTCGAATAGAGCACAAAAACCTTGCCATATTGTCTTATTTAAGTTCGTATGTTTGTTTGTAAATGTTTATATATATATTGTAGGCACGACAGTACAAGTTAGGTTAAGATAGTTTAAGACGAGACGAGACGGCGACCGAACATTCTCGAACGTTCCACGACATTCGGGGCCATTCGATTGCAAACTTAGCTTAAATTGTAGGAGAGAGATGAATTATTTATGGTTTTTTTTTTATATATTTTAAGCTCTTATTTTATGTTTAACAAATGGCTCCGATTCTTTATATAATTTAAGCAGGACTTTATTTTAGAATTATATTTTGTAAAACGATTGTTATTATTAACGATATCACAAGTATCATGTGCATAATGTATTAAAAGTTTATCAAATCAAGGATGTTTCAAGAAATAATATCGTCGATATAAGAAATAAATTGCTCATTAATTCGTTAATAGTAACAAACGTTGTATATGACAACGTTAGACAATACTTTGTAAGCCAAAGGAAACGAAAGTATTACGAACGCTGTGCTGCGATTAATTCCATTTTATTCGACATTTCATTTGTGTTGACTTTAGAATTGATTTGACATATTAGTTAACTCTTCCACCGCCCTACATCATCTACACTCAATGCGACCAAAGATTCGTATAAGCTAGATTAGAATTTAGTTCAAAATTATTTCTAAGTTAATTTTAACGGAATGCACATCGACAAACGTTCAATAATTTAGTCAAAGGGTTTGACAGAAAAGTAACAAATCAATGAATTATTTATAGTTGAACAATAATTATATTAATTGTAAATTACTGTTTTTTTACGCCTTATCAGAAGATCTTCTAGAAACATCAGCCCTTAACGACTAAAATATCGGCCGATAGTAAATCGACGTGCGCTTTTATATAAGTGAAACACACCGACCCATCGATCTACTGTATTCACGATAAAATTTAATCACATTGTTTCTAGTCACGAACATTGTAAACACTGGTGCCATATTGTTGCTCTCTATTCGAAATGAAAACAGACAAAAAGTTCTAAAGTTGAGATGATAAATAAAATGATTATTTTCTACGACGTGGTTTCATTCGTCCGCTCGGGCGCGCTGCGCCAGCGACGGCAGCGACACCTCCTGCAACACATCACCTATTATGAACATATCACACACATATATATTAATATATAAAGCTGAAGAGTTTGTTTGTTTGATCCGGCTAAACTCAGGAACTACTGGTTTGAATTAAAAAAATATTTTTATGTTGTAGTGCTTTTATCGAAGAATGTTCTAGGTTGATTTTTATTCATTAAATTTTTATTAATTATACGCGGGTGAAACCCCGGTGCACAGCTAGTAAATAATATTACTTAAAATTGCAATAGTTATAAACTTAGCTTAGCTCGTAATTAGTTAAAAGAAGTTGTGTCTTTATGAACGTAAAATTATTATTAATGACAGAACTAGACAAATCAGGCTTAACTAAACAGCCGCTGAGCTAAACGTTTTTCAAATATGAAGTGGGACTTAATTATTTGGAACGCCATTAATTTCAAATTTCGCATACTATATATTTTTTCGGCCGTTAGAAACTACAACAACAATGGATCTTAATTGCCTATTAGCTTCTTTATTTTTCATTTATTTACCTTTTTTAAGTTCTGACCAGTTTTATACCGTCAACGAGCGAATAACTTGTGGGTCTAACACTTACCAACAAACAGCACGATTCATATTCGTTTAAACAGTAAGTAATGGATAACATTGTGAGAAATATTGTGTACTAAAGCAATGGTCTGAGACTACAAGTGCCAAACCAATCGCTTGTTTTCAAAACTCATTTATCACTCGTTAATAGCATTAACATGGTTTGCGTACTAAAAGGAAACTATATTCTACAAAAATATTTGAAAATATAACCTCTGTCTGGCGCGCCTGTAAGCCGTTAGCTGGCCCCTTCCTCTTGTAATCGTCTTCACCCTTCTCATTTCCTTTAGATGAACGTGCCTGTAATATAAAATGTATTAATGAATATGACGTCAGATTGCTTCAGAATTCATTCTTCCACTCATCGAGATGAATTATTACATATACCTACTAATCTTTTTACACGTGAAAACTCAGTAGGTTAGTAGTAAGAGTACGTTCTTTCGTCATTTGCTTTTGTAATATTGTATTCGTTATCTATGGGTGACTCGATAAATACAATCGAGTATTCCTCTAACCTTGTCGTGTCCCAGTCCGTCCCTGCGCGTCTGGTCCTCTGGCGCGTAGTGCGGGAAGTGCTCCTGCATGGAGGCCGGCAGGTCCGGCATCGCGTACAGACGATACATCTTGCAGTAGCGCTGTGTGGAATTGTTACGTGTACTTCAATCTATCAACTATGTTTATATATCACTCACGTATTACAATATATCTTGGTAAATATAAAGACGAAAGTTTATAATTTGAGCCATTATAATATATTTATGATTATGACGTTATTAAAATTTCACATTATCTATGAAAAGTTTTAGAAAACTCTAAGTAGTGCCCCAAGTGGGAGTCGAAACTCCTTACGAAATTATCAATTTGGGAGGTTCTTTAACCCGGTGGTCCTGGATTCGAATTCCAGGTCGGGCCAATAAAAACTTTCTGAGTTTTTCCAACGGAGATTTTCAGTGGCAGCCCGGAGTCTGGAAGTCGGAAACGTGTATAGTCCCGAACTCTCACCGGTCGGGTCGGATTGCCGCCCCATCGTATTATGAGAGTTAGGGTGTGGAGTGCACCCGTGCTTGCGCAGACACAACAGCAACACTAATACATGTCCTGCGCAGTTAGCTAATCGGAGGTCGGTGTGGACATCATGATATGTATACGTACGTCGATGGCGCGCAGCAGCGGGCGCGCGGGGCGGCCGTGTGCGCGCGCCTCGTCGGCGAGCGCGCGCGCGTGCGCGAGCAGGCGGCCGTCGGCGACGCGCAGCTCGTGCTCGGCGCGCGGCCCGTAGAAGTGCCGCAGCTCCGCGCGGGCGCGCGCCTCGCGCTCGTCGCGCTCGTGCTAATGCATTACATGTCTATCTTTTACATTCATAGAACAAAAGTTGTTGCTTATGATGTCAGCTATCTAGTCCTGCGAGGTTGCTGGGCCATTACAAATAACTGTATATTGTACGGCTGACCGAGCGCCTCGTCTCCTCTTAAATAAAACGGTCTGCACTTATTCCGTCATAAATTATTATCTTTTTGTACCTACTTGTATTTTTTTTCTTATAAAATATATTATTATTTAATTTTTTTCCAAATGTTACCTTTTTGTATAACAGAAACCGTGGTTTGTGTAATATTAAAACAATTCCTACCCATTGCTTAATAATATCCTCTCTGTACTGCTGTACTTTCTTCGCCTTCTCTTCTCGCAGGTTCTCCTTAAAATCTTCGTACAATTCAGCGTTTTTGAATCTGAAACAATGCGTTTTTATAGAGCTTACATTTTAAACACAAATAATTACAAAAGTCAGATAGAATTCTAAAAACCACTGGTCTCAGTGACATATCAAATTGGGCTAAACGGAGAACTTCTGAGAAATCTGTGCAGAATATTAAAGCATTTAAATGTGTGTGTGGTGTACTTAAGTCTTCAAAAGCCGGCAATCCCATACGATGGGAGAGGGTTTAAACGACCTGCTGTAAATTACGTGTTTGGTCCCAAAGCGAGACGTCGAAAGCAACTACGACAATTATGACTAACAATATTTGTCGTATCGATTGCAAATAGAGAACAAAAATCATAACATTAATCACTATCTCATCAACATCTGCATTACCTGTTCATGATCTCCCACTGGCGCATGGTGTTGAAATCTTCAAGACATTTCTCTTGTTCTTTCAAAAACTTCTGCCTGGTCTCGATGCGCTGCTGCTTAAATTGCTTCTGCTTGCGAATATCTGCTTCGCGACGAGCTTCTGCCCTATAGTAAAAATTATTTATAACATGATGTATCTGTAGCTAGCCATTGGGTCGACGAAGCAGTGACCGTATTCATAGTAAAACTAACGCGGCTTCCTTCTCCCTGACGGCCGCCTCAAGTCGCCGTCGTTCTTCCGCCTCACGCGCCGCGTCACCACTCTCCAACTTCTCACTGATCTTTTGCAACACCTGAAGCCTCTCGTCCTGGATCTATTAGACATAATATATAGATTTTTTTAAGAACAATATGATTATGAAATCATTTTTTTTCTCAAATTTTCAGTTTTAATTGAATTTTATTTGGTTTTGCGGCACCAAACTGTTTCACCGATGTCAATTAGCACGAGGAAGTCACAAAGCTAGCGAGGCGGATAGAAAACACGGAGCGGCGTCGCATTCATCAGTATGTACAAATGTTTAAAAAGTTAGTACTTGTACAAAATTATAGAAATTGTAGTTTTTTTTTAAATAACTAAATAAGGGGCTCGGGGTCCCAGTGCCTGGTACCTGCTTCTCGGTGGCGCGGCGGCGGCGGTCGACCCTGGCGCGCGCGCGGGTGAGCACGGCGAGCAGGCGCTGGTCGAGGTCGTCGCGCGCCTGCTTCTCGCGCTGCCGCTGGTCGGCCTCGTTTTTCGAGCGCTGCATGTCGGACCAGATGCGAGCTTTTTCCGCTGCTTTCTGTAAAAATTATAAATCCAATACCACTTGTTCGTTTCTTCAATATAATGAGCACTAATTCTTATGGAGTTTTTACTGAAATGTATTCAATATATAATGAATACATAATATTATGTAATAATGATTACATTTCTGTTGCTTTTAAAATACGTAAATCAGAAGGACACATTGATTATTTGTAATTATGATGTGCTCGTTTAAAGCAACTTTACTAATTGGTACCTACGAAGGCAATCGCGTATGTATTTACAAAAAAAAAAACAATTAATTTTCCTAAACATCACCGCGTGTTGATATCATAAATCTGTAAATCTTACGAAATCCGTTTCGAACTGTTTGATGGCATCCATCTGTTCCTCCGCCTTCATGTTGTCGATCTTTTGTAATTCCAACTCCGCCTCGTATTCAATGCGACTGCGTTCCGACACTTCATGAGCTCTAAAAAACGAGCAATCAACAAACCACACTAAAAATTTTATATTTTGAATATTATTTAACTTAAATTAAATATGGAACATAATCGTCATGTTTACATTTCATAATGTGTCTAAAAAGTAAACAGTTGTCATAACATATTGTCGTTCAAACTTTTTAGTTTCATAACAAATCAATGTTTTAATTGTAGCTTTGACGAAAGTCTGGCGCATTGTTTACGTAACCAATATTTTATACAATAATCGAATAGTTTCTTCGAATAACACATATTTTGCGTCTAATCGTCGAAAAGATTCGTTAGGTTTGATTGGTATTTGGGATGGATAGTAAAAATACTGTCACATTGATATTTACTGTTTGTTAAAGACACACTAAGTAGTACATATAATTTTAATCAATTTATGTTATAGAGGTGGAAAATATTTAAATTGTAAACGTTATTGAGTGTCTTACTGGTCTAATATTTCCTTCTGGTGCTGTTTGTTCGCGTCGAAACGCCGCATGCTGCGTGTCGCCATCAGTTCGTGCCACTCTTTTGCTTTCCTGATTATTTCGTCGTCATCTCTCTTCTTCTGTTCCTGCTTCTGCTTCAGGAGTTCCTGCTTAAACTTGATTTGCTCCTGGCGTTCCTTTTGGATAACCGTTTCAATGACAGCACTGAAATCAGACCACATAAATATGATATCGATATTAATTTACTTTATTTTATCCCAGAAACTATATACACTGGGTATGTGAAGGCAACATGATAATAACTCGATTTATTAGCACGGGTGATAATAACATATTTACCCCAATAGCATTTTAGGTGCATCTTTATTCTTAAAGATGATGTCTCTCGCGTTGTGCAGTAGTCGTTCTTGCTCTTCCTGCTTCCGCTTCACGTATCGCTTGTAGAACTTGCTGTTGGCCCGCTCGGCTGCTTCGATGCGCGCTCGCCGGAGCTCTTCGTTACGTTTGTTTACATTCTATGCAAGTTGATAGCATATACTTACGACATAATTATATCATGATGCGTCTTCATTATTAACTAATATTAAAAATTTAAATATCCATTTTATATTAATATGTATTCGTATTCGTTAATTTTACACATATAACAGGTGTTTACTTGGTGGTAGAGCTTTGTGCAAGCTCGTCTGGGTAGGTACCACCCACTCATCAGATATTCTACCGCAAAACAGCAGTACTTGTTATTGCTGTGTTCCGGTTTGAAGGGTGAGTGAGCCAGTGTAATTACAGGCACAAGGGACATAACATCTTAGTTCCCAAGGTTGGTGGCGCATTGGCAATGTAAGAGATGGTTAACAGCTCTTACAACGCCAATGTCTATGGGCGTTGGTGACCACTTACCATCAGGTGGCCCATATGCTCGTCCGCCTTCTTATGCAATAAAAAAAAGGTGTAAAATTAACGAATTACGAAACGCGTCACGACTTAGTACAATTATATAATATACGAAGTCGTGGCTCGATGTCATTGTTCTTAAGTCCTTAGCGATGATTTTTCAATTCAAAACACGTTTTAAAATGTAGATTTTTTTATTGATTATACTACTATATTTCTATCACACCAAAAAGCGCAATCCTCCTTTATTTTTTTATACTTTTTTATATCTCGGTAGGGAAATTGACTTTACTCCACCTGATGTTAAGTGGTAGTAGAGTCCAAACGCGAAGACGGCTACTGCAGTCGGGAAGAATGATTTGCACTACCCGCCCCCACCTTGCCGGCCGGCCTGCATCTCTCTTTTGAAGAAGCCCAGGTCATAAGAGGAGGGGAACACGTGTGCTGGTAAGGAATTCCATGTTTTGGAAGTGCAATAAAGAAAAGAGTTGCCAATAAATGTCTTCGTGCGCGATGGAATTGATGTCACAGTTAGGCGGTGACATCGAGAGTCAGCACGCGTAGACTTGTGAAGGAAAGGAGGAGCAGGAATGAGGGAGAATATTTTTTCTGAGCACTCGCCGTTATACAGTCGATAGAAAGCGCTCAGTGCCGCTATCTCTCGACGCAATTGTAAAGGCTTGAGGGTGTTGGTGACCTTTACGCCGCTAATTATGCGAACCGCATGTCGCTGCAACCGATCCAAGGCCTACCAAAGGTGCGAGCAATATTCGACGCAAGACTGCACATGTGTTTTCTACAGGAGTTCTTGTGGCGTGGAGAAACGCCGCACCTTGTTCAGGACTCCGAGTTTCCATGAGGCTGTTTTTATAACAGCCTCGATGTGATCTCTTAGATTGAGGTCGCAGTTAGCACCGACTAATTTGTACATGATTTTATGATTTATTATTTTTTTTCAATGCAAAAATGTGTTAAGTAAAGACACTCACTCACCTGTACGCATATAGTTATACAGTTTACAAATGGTTGTATTGTTATTATGATAAATGAAAACGCACGTCTCATAAGATAATTAAGTAAGTGTGATGCTACAATGTTGTATAAAGTATTTTGAAATAGTTAAAACTACATTACTAAGCTAAGACTTATCACAGTTTTAAACCTCCAAAGAGTTAGGCCAGTTCTTGGTCATCTCCTGGCTGGTCTCGTTGAGGTACCGGACGTAATCTCGTCTGCGGGCTACTTCTTGTTCTTCTCGGTTCCCTTCAGCCCACCGTTCTATTCTCGACCATTCTTCTTTCGTCATTACAATCGGCATTGTTGCTGGGAACATTGAATAGGAATTGAACATATTTTTTTTAATCATAAAGATAATATACAATGGGAATCAATATATATACCTAGTCTTGCCATAAATATTGATACAAAGGAAAAAATATTTTTTCTATTGAAAATAACATTTATTACTTTTACAGTGTGTTAGTTTAATACATAAATAAAAAACAATTTAAAATATAAAAAGCTTATTCGAAGTGGTCTCCATTGGCTGCAATACAGTCCTTTAAACGTTGAGGCCAGTTATCAATAGAAGCACGCACTCTTTCCATGGGAAAATTCTTCACTGCCAATCGTATGGACTGTTCTAGGGACTCCAAATTATCATGGCGTTTAGAGCAAGCTCTACTATCTATAACTGACCATAAATCATAATCCAGCGGATTAAGATTGGGACTAGACGACGGCCAGTCTTCAGCTCTGATGAAGTCCGAAACGTTCGTTTCCGACCAAGACTGCGTAGACCGAGCTTTATGACCCGGCGCCGAGTCTTGCTGGAAGGACCATTCTTGGTTATTGAACATGGTGTTGTTAAGGGGCTTCACTACCTTCTCAAAAAGGGTGTCTTGATACACTTGTGCCGATTTTTTGATAGCTTTTTCACCAAAGTATGGCTCAGTCACTCCTTCATAGCCCATACGCCACCAAACCATCACTGAAGTCGGAGACTGCCCACGTTGCACTCTGTCGACTAATTGGGAAGCTTCCTTAGAGCTTTGAGCATAAATACGGTCATTTTGTTTGTAAACATGTTGCTCAATTGTAAAAATTTTCTCATCCGTAAACAATTTTTTTCTATGATCTCCCTTTGCGTACCGCTTCAGTAGTTGTTTCGATTTTACCACCCTATTCTCTTTTAAATTATCAGTTAAGAAATGACCAGTACGTTTCTTATAGGCTGCAAGTCCTGAGTCATCTTTTAAAATACGCGACATGGTTATAGGTGCTATCTTCATCTTCCGAGATAAAATATTTTGCTTTCGGGCAGGAATTCTTTCCCTTACTGCTTTGACCACCTTTTTCGTACGAACACTACGTGGACAGCCAGATCTTTTTCTGTCACAAACAGAGGAGGTCTTACTGTACCTGTTAATAGCCCGGTACACAAACATTTTAATAATACCAAGCGTTTGGAGAGTTTTAAAAATTGCATTTGGCTCTATACCTACTTTGTGTAATGCAATCACAGCGATTCGGTTCTCTTTATCTCCTCACTCCGTTTTAATATCGCAAAATATTGTACAATGTATTGGCGCCAAAATGAGAAAACTCAATGAACAATCATATAAAAATTACAGATTCCAAATTCAAATGTAATATTTTGGTTATTTTTAATTGTAACAGTATTTATGGCCAGACTAAGTATATATATATATATATATATATTTTAATCAATTATATATGCAGAAAAGATTTTTATGATTTTAGTTACATTTTATTGGGAGAAAATAAGATTGAGATAATTTATTACCGTATTATTATTATTATTATTATGGTACATATAATATTAACACTGACTTTATGCTATTATACACACGTTACATGTGTTTTTCTATTTCATTGTGTACGTAAGTACCTATCACTAATTAGTGGAATAGCTGAATAAAAACATAATAAAAAAACAGTTAGTTTATTACTACTAAAATTTTACATTAAATTGATTAAACAATCGCTAAGAAACAAACAAAAACGTAATGACTAAAGTTAACAGCTCAAAATGTTGTCATAGTAAATGGGTTCGGCGTATAAAGAAACTTTGTATATAGTATATTTAAATTCGTTGTATAGTAAAAATGACATTAATATCAACCTGTTCATAAACTGTTACTTTTTAATTTTCATTATTAATTGAGTCAAGTTTCTAAAGAAGAGTATTTTTATGTACATTTTTCTGTTCGCTTGTTGATCGATTTTGCTACACTTTTATTATCTATAATATTATCACGTGCTATTCTTCTTCAAACTAAGCGCGGCTACATTTTTTGTTTCTGTTTCATCGTTCTTTACTTATT
This sequence comes from Nymphalis c-album, assembly GCA_963151315.1. Lineage (NCBI taxonomy): Eukaryota > Metazoa > Arthropoda > Insecta > Lepidoptera > Nymphalidae > Nymphalis > Nymphalis c-album. Next base: position 11,492,322 of record OY720602.1, read on the forward strand.
ACCCAAGATTATGTATATATATTCTACAAGTATATATAATTCTCATATTTCTACAAGTAAAATCTACTTATGATTATGTCTTCACAAACATTTTTGTTATTTAAACATACATTACACATATTATACAACAAATTAATTTACCTTTCTTGTTTTTCAAAGTACTTTCACATCTAATAGGTACTTTTAAGGTTTAGTTGTAAATTGTTATAAAATGTGTGTCCGCAAAAATCTTTGAATGACATTAATTTTATTCTTTTCTGTAATCATTTCTGTGCTGCTGAAATTTCTTAAATATAATCTGCAATTAGGCAAACTACAGTATAGTACAGTACGGTAATATTAGTTACTTATATAATCTCCTAAATAATATTTTTGATAATATTCATTAATGAATATTTTTAACAATTGTATACGTTAATTTAAAATGCAGTCTGTGCTTTATGAAATAAAAAAGTGTTGTCAATCAACGTCATTTAAATTTACTGTCAAATCAGGAATATTTACGTCAGCCACGTTGGAAGTGCCAACTCGGTGTTTTTATGGTAAATAAAATAATTTACCACTTAATCTTTTGAACTTAATCCCTGATTTTTTTATTTCAGGCCTAAGCAAACCTAAAAAGTAATAAACTCACACGTTATCCTCTTAGTTGCACTTCTTGACGTCTTCAAAATACTGTGACATAATTCAGTGTTTTTGTTGGTTTAAAAGGCTTAATAGTTTTTAGTGAGGCTGCTGCATCAAGATGAAGATCAAAGAGTTGAAAAGGACGGTGAATATGAGCTGGTCGCCAGCGGAGCATTATCCGACGATGCTCGTTACCGGCTCGGCCGCTCAGCAAGTTGATGCCTCTTTCAGCACGAATTCCTGTTTGGAACTGCATTCTCTTAACTTGGGTGACTCAAGTCTTGATTTTGAAATGAAATCAAGCATTCAGACAAAGCACAAGTGAGTTAAATAACAATATATATGTATTTATATTTGATATCTTACCCATATTTTTTATGGTAGTACATTTCTTATGAAATTTCTTGTATTAGAATTTATATATAAATTAAAACAAAGAGAAACAACTGTTTAATGTTATAAAATACATTTAATATATTGAACTTTATAGGTTTCAAAAGTTAGTATGGTCAGGTGCAGGAATCATCGTGGGTGGCTGTGATGGAGGATTGTTAGAATTCTACAGTGCAGAGAAATTACTTAATAATGCTAGTGACTCACTTATTGGTAGCAGTTCCAAACACAATGGTAGGTGTTTAAAAGTATAAAAGATAACATTAATAATACAAACATTTAACTAACAATATTGTACTATTCAACTTTATTTTTCACAATAGTGTATGATCATTGCTGTTAATAGAACTAAGTTACATATATAAATCTTGTATACGAAATATATAACATAATTATTGGCCTGCCTCTGATCTTACTTGTAAATTGTAAATTAAAATTAATGTGTAACAATATTTGTGAATTGAGTCCAATTCCAAACATTTGCTTTGCCAAATTTTATCAAGTTCATGCGACTCTTGAAGCATTGCTCATAGACTATTCCAACCCCAAGAGGATTAAAGTCAAACAAAGACACTCAACTAATGCTATATAACTTGTCGATATTTTGAATAAAATCTGATTTTCATAAGGTATTCGAAAAGTTATATCTTGTAAACCGGCAAAGATGTCGAATATTTGGAAATAAAATTAAAGTGCATTTAACTAGTTAAGTAAGTGTTGAATTAATGACATACTGTTTGTAAAGCTATTAGCTATATTTCAAATCACATTGGAGTATCTAAATTTAAGGTTTGTTAACTTTATTCCTTCTTCAATGGAAGAGGTTATAGTAACAAATATATAAATAATATTTTCCATTTATGTTTAAAATGTTGCAAACATACTACAATATACAAACTAAGTGTATCGACTGTAGACGAGATAAGGGATGCTTATGCCTTATCTCTATAATGAATAAAAATTTTAAGGTCAATTTAAACAACACAACATCAAAAGCTGTATTATCAGTTTTTGATAAAAATTAATGAGTCATTATACTCTTCATAGGAAACTTTTACAGTATGTTTTTGACTTTATATTATATATTTATATTTAATAAAGGGTTGTTGATATACAAACCTCCCATATTTCTTCTCAGGTCATGTTTCCGCGCTCGATGTTAATCCTTATCAGAAGAATCTCTTGGCTTCCGGTGCATCGGACAGTGAAATCTTTATCTGGGATCTTAACAATACAAGTCAGCCGATGGCGCCCGGCAATCGAAGCCAACCTTACGATCATGTCCAAGGTCTAGCTTGGAATCAGCAGGTAATATGAGACGGTATTTAATAAATAGTGATAGTCTTTAAATAATAGCTGAAGAGTTAAATTGACATTTGCAAAATTTTTTCTATAAATAAGTATGCTAATATTTTTATAAGGAGTTTTGATTATCTCATAGGGTTTTATTTGTTTCAGGTGCAACATATTCTAGGATCCACATTTGCTACCAGGTGCCTAGTGTGGGATCTTAGAAAAAATGAACCTATTATGAAATTAAGGTGTGTTGAACACCATTTATAAGAAGTTATACCACCATATTTTATAAGATCATAATTGCAGATTAAATTTATGTATGTAGTAGGGTTTTCGCGTACCCGGCTTTTTTTGATACCCGGGTATCGGGTATTATTTTTTCAAATACCCGGGTATGTGCATTTTTTTTCAGAAAAAAGGTTTATTTTTTTATAATCATGTTTAATTTGCCTACGAAACAGTGATGTATGTCAATAAGTCACCTTAAATTATAGTACAATAAGTTACACAGTTTAAAGTCTTGTTCTCATTAATTAATTAGGAGATAAAATTACTTTTTGCAACAATAAATTCAGTTATAAAATAACAAAAATATAACTAAATAAAATAATCACACTCAGATAAATAGTCTTCTATTCTTAATATTATAAAGAGAAAAGATTTGATTGTTTGTCTGTTTGCTACAATTCACTCAAAAACTACTAGACCCATTTTTAATTATTTCCTCATTAGAAAGCTACATCCTTACCGAGTAAGGAAAGCTATACTTCCTACCCTACGTAAAATTAAACAATGTAACCCAAAGTATCAAAATGTTGTCTATAAAAGTTATATATTTTTGCGTGCGCTGCGAAAACTATTGACCTGTATAAATTAGTGTTCTATATATTAATAGTACCTACTCATGATTGAAAAATTGGTCGGGGCAAACGGAGCATACATCTAAACCCTCGCTGTAGACTTCTGCAAGATATGCCACCTCCATCTTGAGACGGCGAAACCGGCCTTGCTCTTTCTACCCAGGAATCTTCGGCGGACACCTCATTCCTCACATACCAGAGGTACAAGTTGGAATATTCCTTTGTACCTTGGGTATCTTAATACCTAATAAGACTCAAGTTTCCGCGTTAACCGCTAAAAAGTCTCCTTTTGTCATATCCCCTCCTTGCCACAGCCAGCATCGGCACACTTGGCATCGAGATTTCGAACGTCAATCAGTTCCGCGGTCAATTGGAAGTTTAAGCCAAATTGGCTTCCAAAAAGCTTGGAGTGCTCAACAAGGCGAGACAGTACTTCACGGCCCATCGCCTAGAACTTGCGCCTAAAGGCGCAAAATCGGCCCCACATGAAGTACTCACCTCTCACCTCTGGCCGGGAGCTCCCCAGTACCAGCTTCTTCCTTTTGACAGCATTCAACGTAGAGCAGTTCGAATTGTCGACGATCAAGTTATTACCGACCGGCTTGATTCTTTGGATTTGCAAAGAGATGTTGGGTCACTCTGCAGTCACTATCGCATATAACACGGGGAGTATTTTGAAGAGTTGTTTGGTTTAGTCCCAGCCGCTGAATTTCACCACCGGACATCGCGCCAGAACTCAAAATTCCATCCTCACCACCTCGATGTCTGGAAATCCACATCAGTGCGTTTCTTAAGGCATTTCCTGCCTCGCGATTTCACTCTGTGGAACCAGATTTCGCCGGCGACTTTTCCGAACCGATATGACATTAAAATCTTCAATAAAAGAGCGTACTCTTTCCTCAAAGGCCGGCAACGCACATGCATGTCCTCGGATGTTGCAGCTGTCCATGGGCGGTGGTGGGCCCTTCCCATCCGGTGAGCCTCCTGCTCGTTTGCCTCCTCTTACATAAAAAAAGAACTGAAAAACTTTTTATCTAACGCTGCTTAGTAATAATTTTCTGAGAATTTATATGGATTCTTTGAACAAAGTGGGTACCCGGGTACCCGGATCCGCCATGAAATATTACCCGGGTCCTAAAAACTGCAAATACCCGGGCATACCCGGGTCCGGGTACCCGGGTAGAAAACCCTAGTATGTAGCTATGATAATATTTTTATTTCAATATATATTTATAACAAATGGATGTCCCTTAGCGACTCTCAGTTCCGCACGCGCTGGCGCGCGCTGGCGTGGCACCCCGGCGTGGCCACGCAGCTGTGCGTCGCCTCCGAGGACGACCAGGCGCCCGTCGTGCAGCTCTGGGACCTCAGGTAGGCTCCACTCGCGACGGAATTGGTTCGCGTTCGATTATATATTTATTTGTTTGATGTTATGAATCCTAATATATAATTGTACCGACCTAATATCTTAGACTGGCCGCGTCCCCGTTGGCGACGCTGGAGGGACACGAGAAGGGTGCGTTGGCGCTGTCCTGGAGTCGACACGACCACGATCTGCTGCTCTCCGCCGGACGAGACGGGAGACTGCTCGCCTGGAATCCAAACAATACTAAACCGGTTAGTATTGTATTAATGATATATGTATATAGTTAACAAAAGATGAAGAAATTGATTATTATTAAATTTTTAATTGTTTTGTACACCAGGGCGGTGAACTGCTAGTGGAAGTGAGCCGGCAGTCGGCGTGGGTGTTCGACGTGGCGTGGGCGGCGCGCGAGCCGGGCCTGCTGGCCGCCGCCTCCTTCGACCACTCGCTGGCGCTGCACACGCTGTTCGCGACCAGCGGGCCCGCGGTGAGTCCTACCGACATATAGCAATACTATGTACTGCCGTGGTAAGTGTGAGTTGTATGTGAGTGAAATGTGAAAAGTGACAGAATTAAAAATCTTTGATTGTGTATTGTTAGCGCATTTTAAGGAACAATCGTTTCGTCCTACAGTGATAAGGACCTACCCACTGCCTAGCCACTGACATTGCGCAATGTCAGTGGCTATCGCTAGTGGGTCCTTATCTCGTCTGACTGTACACTACGGACGGTAAGGGTCCGTCGTATAACGGTGTGCGGTCGCAGGGCGGCAGCAGCGCGAGCACCAACACCATAATGGAGTCGTTCGGCGGCGCGGACTCGTTCGCGGCGCTGCCGGCCGTGGCGCCGAGCGCGCCGCCGCCCGCCGCGCCCGCGCAGCCGCCGCGCGCGCCGCGCTGGCTGCGCCGCCCCGCCGCCGCCCGCTTCGCGGTGAGCACGCACACTATACTATATTACACTACGCCGTACGTCTGGGGCGAGTTTCATAACCGACACACTTGGCATTCTTTTTTTTAATTTTAGTTTTAATTATGTTTTATTCCAGTTTGGTGGGAAATTGGTAACATTCGAGAAATGTCCACAAGAGGCCGACTCGCAGAAGATTGTATATATAAGCCAGGTAATTAAATCTTTAACTGATACCTAATTTTTCTTTGATGTATTATATCGGTATATCATCATCATTCTTTTCTCGTCCACTGCTGGACATAGGACTCGATCTTGAGCTTTCAACTCCAACCGGTGCCAGCCACTTTACGTATAATATATCGGTATATATAATATATTATTTCGATAATTTGTAGGTAGTAAGTGAACCAGAAATAATTGAAAAGGCGTTCGAATTGGACACAGTGATAGGACTGACTCTCAGTCAGGAGCCCGGAGCTGCGGAGAAATTGGCGGAGTGAGTAATTTTTTTTAAATTTATTATTGACAACGTTGTATGTTCGTTCAAAATCTCATTTTTTATATTTGTTTATAACTATGATATAAATATTTAAAACAATATTTTCAGTAATATGATTTATTTTTCTGTTTGATTTCTTATCCGGTTAAAAGGACCAATCAATATTAATCGTTTTATCTCTTAAATTAAAGAGTTCAAAGGACTTCCACTAAAAAGAGTGGGAATAATATTGTTATATTACTATGTCTAAACTACCCGCTACCCCGATCACAATATATTTTAGATAAAGTGTATTATTTAGGAGATAAGTAAATGTTCAAGGACACTCGCTTGCCTCGCTTTTGTAATCTAGACGTTAGTATCACACCGCTAACTTCCAATTCCGAGCAAACCATTCACTGTAACGTCGAGGTGTGTATATTAAGTAACGTCTGTTCGCAGATACTGTCGCGCGAAGGGCGACGCGGCGACGGACCAGCACGAGCGCTACACGTGGTTCTTCCTGAGAGCGAACTTCCTGCCCACGTACCGGACCGAGATACTGAACTTGCTCGGTGAGCTGATTATATTTATAATAATAATCGTACTCAATTCAAAATCTAAACAAACTTTATACATAAGAAATGTCATTTAAAAAAAAATGGTTGTCTGTAAAGTCGGTTTACGGATGATAGCTTAACGTGACAACGTCATAACAAAACATTGATGAAATTATTGAATCCGTCCTAGTCCGGCCTAGAACTCCTAATTTGTTAGAAAAATACGTAAAAAAAAGTAGTAAAGTAAAAGCCTGTGAATGTCCCACTGCTGGGCTAAGGCCTGGGTTAACGGCACATTGACGGTGTTATTAGTGATATTTCTTGTAGTACTATATATCTATGGGCAAACCACGTATCAATGGGTGATCAAGTTGCTCGTCTTCTATAAATACTGATTAAATATTTATTATGACGTATTAGGCTTCAAGCAAGAAGAGAAGTTCAAGAGCCAACCGGCGAGTAACGAACAACGTGCATCGCAGGAACCATTCGGGCTTAGTAGAGTAAGTTTTGCTTGTAAACATTCTTGTTGATTTAAAGTTTTTATTAATTTAATTTTCATTGGGTTCTCCTTAATTTCACATCTGTACACGTTAGTCCCTTTAAAACCATAATAATATTCGTGGCATAGGTAATAGTAACCGGAAGTTAATGTTAACGGAAATCAAACATTACTTACCCTCCCCTATCACTTCACTATCACTTACCTGTAAATTATTCGCTTTTCAAAACAAGATAAATTACGCGTAAACTGCCCCTAACATTGTTTTCAAGTTGACGTTAAAATATATTGCTAAATAGAACATATATTTTCATTTGGGATATAATTTCCAAGATAAAGAGATTATATTATTATGACAAAAAGCTAGTGATCTGACAGATAAAGTGTAATTTATCACGTTTTACAATTATAGTGATATTACACAAACTATGATCCCTCACAATTTTGACTAATCTCTTTTTTTGAAAGATCTTAAAACTAAACGTCTTATCTTGATCACAAGCTCATAATCTTTGTGCACTAATTGTCACACTTGTCACACTAATAACACAGGGAGAGAGTACCGAGACTGAAGCCGAGTTGTCTACAGACACGAGCACAGACCTATCGGTAAGTTGAAAATGATAAACCTTTATTTTTTTAAAAAGGAGATCAGATGTGTATCAATGGAAATTTTTAGCCCATTTCTTGTCTGCTTATAATGTTTAGAATAAGTGTTTAGATTGGAGGTGATTGTATTTTTCCAATAAGTGCGTCTTCGACCACTCTAAAGGCATAGTTAAAATGTCATTTGTCTGCACATTTATTTTAAACTTGTCAAGAAGAGCAATTCGGCTGCTTTTTTGTTTTATTATTATGTTGTAATATGTACAGATAGCAGAACATTGTCCGACAAGAAAGTTATAGACTACGAAATTGAGTAATAAGATATACAGTAAAAGTAGCGAGTTCAAATCATACAGGTGACACTGAATATGACACAAGTATCATGTACGATGATGAGCGATGAGTGTTCATCGCTCATCATCGTACATGATACTTCATACTGGTGTCATATTCAGTGTCAGTTTCAGGCTTCAGTCATTTTATTTATTTTTTATAGATAAGTCTACTATGAACTGTTATAGAAATATATTCTTAATGGTGTACTTTTGTTTGTAGGACGCTCAGACCTTGATCGAGAAGAAGCTCGCAAGTATAGACCTCGAACCGGCCGTGACTAACGTCATCATACCGAGCGGTGACGGTGAATTCAATTTTCAATTATATAATATTTTCATTCATTGCGACAATAGTGTTCGCAATTAGTGTATTTTTTGGATTAGATTTAAGACACAGGTTTATTTGTGATATATATATTTATATATTACTGTAATAGGATAATCAGCGCCTTTTTTAACGCATATTTGTACAAGAAAAACCATATCATATTATATAATGTACAGTTAGTCTACTAGTCTGGATTTTCATTAAACAAGTCGGCATGAATTTTACAAAATAAATTGACTATTAAAATAATTATGGAAATACAGATTCAACGAGCCTCATCTGTCGCGCGCTGGTGTGCGGGAACATCGAGGAAGCGGTCGACCTCTGCTTGGAAGCGAAAAGAGTGTCCGATGCGCTCATCATCGCTTCACTAGGTAATTATTAGCGTGTACCTAAAGTAATACCTCTAAGATGAGAGAGGTGAGGTCGCAGAGGGGAGTAACGCGTGTGCGTGCGCAGGCGGGCCCGAGCTGCAGTACCGCGTGCAGCGCGTGCAGCTGGGCGCGCGCGCGGGCGACCCGGTGGCGCTCGTGGCGGGCGCGCTGCTGCGCGGCCACTGGGACGGCCTGCTGCGCGCCGTGGCGCCCGCCGCCTGGCGACACGCGCTGGCCGCGCTGGCCGCGCACTGCGAGCCGCCCGCGCTGGCGCACTACTGCGGTGGGTACCCGCGCCGCGCCCCGTGCGGGGGGCGGGGCGGCGCGCTACATGTGTGCGTGCGCAGAGGTGCTGGGCGACAAGCTGTCGGGCGAGGCGGACGCGGCGCTGCGCGAGGCGGGCGCGCTGTGCTACGTGTGCGGCGCGCACGGGGACGCGCTGGCGGCGCGCGCGCTGCGGGCCGCGCCGCTGTCTGCCGCCGAGCTGGCGCGCCAGGCCGAGCTGGCGCTTCTGCTTCGCGCCGCCGCCGCCGTGCACGGCCGACCCGCGCAGGTTATAATACATCAGTAATACATGAAATGGCACGTAGTATAGGGTGCTAACGTGCGCGCGTGCGCAGGAGGGCGGGCGGCTGGACGCGCTGCTGGCCCGGTACGCGGGTCGCGTGGCGGCGCAGGGCTGCCTGCAGGGCGCGCTGGCGGCGCTGCGCGGCGCGCGCTCGTCGCTGCGCGAGCGCCTGCACGCCGCGCTGTCCATCCCGCCGGTACTCGAGCTTTATCTATCTCGATAAATTATTTTTTGAGTGATGATACATCGCATGCAATACTCACGTAAAACAATGTTTACTATATACTAATACTGATAAGTGAGCGACGGCCCATTTTCAAATAGAACTATATATTATGATTACCGGAAGCAGCAGCAGCAGCAGCAACAACAGCAGCATCAGACGTCGACGCGTGCGCGTACAGTGAGCACTCACTCGAACTATGCAAACAATGACAGCATTGGTGCATACAAAATGCGTGAGTAGCCTACTAAATTATAAAGCACCTTATTCTTTATTCAAATATTACATTTATATTAAAACATGTTTATAAGACAAATGTAAAATGAGACATGCCGACGCCTACTACATACAGTGTGTAACAAAAACCCTGTCCGACCCGTGAAGTGGTTATTGGGTATCGTGCAATGTTATTTTCGTTATTTAATTAAATTAATTTTTATTCGGGGTAAATTTTTTGCTTAGAATTTTAAAAATTATTACATAAATAGAATCGACTCACGATACCTAATAACCACTTCACGGGTCGGACAGGGTTTTTTTTTACATCCTGTGTATTACGGAGTGTAACTTCCATACTTTAAGCTGATACTGAGAATGGCAGAAAAACCTAATAACTTATTACTGTCCCAACCTGACTTTTGAAGCAATATAAACAAGATGCAAGTCTAACGAGGCAGTTGCATCACATAAAATATATATATATTTCGTTGTAGAGCCTCCAGCAGCGCCGCACGACAACCAGAGTTGGTCGGCGAGCTCGCACCCGCCGCGCCCCGCCAGCGTCTCCTCGCAGCCCGGTATGTGTAGCTTATGTACTGTAAATACTTTCATTTTAGAAATTTATTATATTGACAAGTATCGCATAGTTCAGGCTGAATAGAAAAACCATTCCATCTTATGCATTGGGCGTCGTGAGAACGTTAAAAATTATTAAACCATTTACATCGTTTTCATCATTATATGGTCGGTGCCACATTTGAGTATTGTTTTCGTTCGTGACGCGTTATCTAGTAGTATTGTTGATCGAAGCTTGGCAGTGAACAGTGTATTTCTATACACAATACACATATTGTTATGTTTTCATTGGCTTATTTCATTCATTATATATAATTTCTTCATAATAACGATATATTTATTGGTTACAGGTGGAATCACAAGTCGTTCGAAATACAAAGTTGATCCGTCGGTGCAATCCGCGCCCCTCTACAACCAATATAGCTTTAACAATCCATCCCAAGCCCCCTCCTACGGGTACAACAGCCCCCTACCAGACCAGTACAGCGCGGCTAGCGTGCCCAGTCATAACTTTACACCGATCAACCAGCAACAGAATTATCCATCGAATCCTCCTACATTAATGAACCCATTAAATCCAGCGCCGTTAAATCAGATGAACCCATTAAATCCGGCACCATTAAATCCATTAAACCCCATGAATCCGGCGCCGTTAAATCCCATGAACCCTCTAAATCCGATGAATACGTTAAACCCGTCGAACCCTGCGGCGCTGAACCCGATGCACCCGCCAGTGAACGGCAACTACTACCAGCCGGAGGAGGTCGCCCCCGCCTCGAAGCCCGCAGCGCCGGGCTGGAACGACCCGCCGATGCTCACCTCGAGACCTAAGGTGAGCTTATTATATTAAGCGTTACTACGTGAACAAATATATTACTTTATGAAAACGTTTATTTATTATTATAAAATGATTATACAGGAGGATATTTAAAATTAGGCAGGGATAGCCTTTAAGCCATTATAGATACGGGAAAATGTATTAAAAGACTATCCATGAATTTAAATAAAAAATCGATGGACACTAACAGAAATTAAAAATTAAATACAGGAAGCAATGTTCACGTACAAATTATATTGTTAATTAATTACATTGGGATTTTTCTTCTTATGTATAATTAAGATTAAAAACAGATACATTTCAATTTTGTAGTATAAGCACATAGGAAATGTTAATTTGTTTTACAAAGACTTAATATTAAATGAGTATTTGTTGGATATTATTTAGTACTTTGGACACGAGGATATGTCAGCGTTACACGCTGGGACACGACAGTGGAGTCACATTATAGAACAAAGACGACATTACGAGGTAGCCCGCATTGAGAGTGACCCCGCATGTTTGAGTGGGAATGACATGAGTTTTCTATCCTTAACAATATTAATAAGACTTATTAGTTGACAGGACTATAAAAATAATAAAAACCGTGGAGTTAGTATTCCTTGATTTTAATAATTAATAGTAATTGTAATTGTATTGAATCAATAAAAGTATTTAATTTGACTGGTAGAAATAGTAACAATTGGGTTGCTTTAAAGTTGTTCTTGTATGAATCTCCCTTCTGACCTGGTCATGGATATTTCATTGAATCGTGTAACACGACAATTTAAAAATAGAATGTTACGATTTTTGTTTTCTTTGATTTTATGTCAACATATAATTCTAAATAATTCGTTCTTTTCAGAAATATAGTTACAAGTCGTATGATAAGTTTATACGCTCAGATCAATAGTTTGTAAAACATTAAAATGAAAGTAAAATTTCAAGGTCATGTTTGGGTATGTTGTACCTTTCTATAATCGTATCTAACGTTTCAAAATGCAGTGTTTCAATGTCCGCCACAAATCATCACATCCCTCACCGCGTGTGCACGTTACATGCTCTCTTGTGTTTGATCTTCATGATCGTCACTGTCATCGTTCTCGTCCCCGTACTCGTGATCGAGAACGATATCGGTCATCGTATTCGTACTCATACTCGTCGTCGTCTCACTCGTAATGATTGTGATCGTATTCGTCATCGTCCTCGCCCTCGTCCTCGTCGCGCCCTAACACGTACAATATTTGATTATGTTTTAATTCTTAGTCGCGTTCAAAATAGTTACGTTCACCAATACGCAGTGGTACTGCGCGGTGGAAGCTCACAGGTAAAACGGTTTTGCCCAGTAGTGGATCATTTCTTAGTACAGTTACTGTACTTTGGTTCGACCGTTCGTATTTGAACCGATATCGTGTCACTTATGTTGCAATTTGACATGAAAATGCTTTTGACAGCAAAGGTTTTTGTTATTATATCTAATTAAAGTGTTCTCTGTAGTACTAAAATGTTTTTCCGTATGTTAGTCAAAATAGAATATTAAATTTACTCATTTACTAATTGACGGCCTTAATTATAAGTTTTTTAGCGCGTGATTAGTTAACCAATGACGTGTCTTCTTCTTGGGAAAGTCAAATAAATAATTTGACATAATTTATGTTTCATTAAAGAACTGTTAAGCAATGGTTGTAAGGCCGTGGCCGAAATGTTAAATCATATAATTTTATAAGTAAACAACCACGCCAACCACGTTTGAACTTGTCAAATTTGTTTCAGCCCAAACAAGAGATCCAACAACAAGCTCCGATCACGCATCCCCTATTCGGCGTGGAGCCTCCCCAATACGTGCCATTAGTACCCACATCTCAATATCCAGGCCAACAAGCTCAGTACCCCGGTCAACCGGCTCAATATCCAGGACAGCCGGCTCCGTACCCTGGTCAACAACAACAATACCCCGGCCAACAGCAGCAATACCCTGGACAAATGAGTCAGTACCCTGGCGAGACGGCTCAGTATCCGGGACAGTATGCTGATCAGCAGTATCAAGGGTCGTTCCCGCCGGGAATGCAAACCGGATATCCGCAACAGGTCAGTTTCTCGTTGACTACAAATATGTGGTTTAATAATATTAAAACAAAATAATCCGACTTGTCACCAAAACTATTCTTGGTATCTCATATCTGTTTCTCTCACAAGTAAGATGAACTGAATGGTATGAAATACCGATACTTAATACGTTGTATCAGTTTTAGCAAATAAAAATCTCAAAGCGATAAAGGACCTCGCGCACTAGATGGCAACTACTACTAGTTGATTGGCCGTTGTGACCAGACTACGTAGAGTGCTATGAAAGCCCGTGCGCTAGTTCTGTCCTCGTGCGCCTCTCGACGTCTGTGGTTGTAGCTTCAGTTTGACTGTGGCATTTGACGAAGGTTATGGCCACAAAAACGACTGGTTGTAGTTGTGGCCATCTCGTGTGCGAAGTCCTTAAAGCCTTAACATATAAAGTCAAGTAAAAATGTCTTACTCCCTTTACACTCAAAGAATGTCATCATACTGCTATTACAACCAGGTGGAGAGTCCCGCTCCAGCGGAGCCGGCGCCGGTGCAGAAGGGTCCACTTCCTGCTGAGTACGCGGATCTGCAGACTCAGTTTGATTCCCTCCGGATTGCCTGTTCCGAAAATGCTACTAACCAGGTATAGTTTCCGTCAATACATATTACACATCAATCATTGAAATGCGACAATCGGCTAATTTCGGTTTCGTATAGCGTTGTCTGTCGATTTGGTCAAAATTACTCGATTGTCTCTTCTCAATGGTCGATGTGTAATATGTATGGTCGGGTACTATATTACAAAAGTTTGCGTCGAATAAAAACATTAATGTATGCATAAGATTTCTTCCGTTGTACTTTATTAGTTGGGTGATAAGAAATGAATCTTTATTATTTTGATAACTTTCAATGTTTTGGGTTTGCCATATTCAAAATAATTAAATTAGCCATTTGCATTTTTGTTTGAAAAACAAATTTAAAAAATATACCGGGATATTTCAAGTGTTAAGTAAAAATGCGGAGATAAATTAGACAGTATTGTGTAAAAATGTTTCAACCCATAATAACACTAATACAAAATATTAATTATTTAATCGCGGTAAAATTTTAATGACAATGTATATATTAATGAGTATCGTCTCCTTTCAGCAAATGAAGAGGAAACTCGAAGATGTGCAAAGAAGGCTCGAAACATTGTACGACATGCTGCGGGAACATCGGGTGAGTTAATGTTGGCTGATGTCAGTGAGGAGGGCGTTCTTATTTATCTATTCGAAGTAGGTAGTCTGAAACGGGTCACCTGTGGTAAGAATTCACCAATTCCCATAGACATTGGGGGTACAAGAGATATCGACCATTTTTGGACATCGACCATTCATAAATATCGGGAACTAAGATGTCTCGTGTGCCCGTAATCACACTGCATTGTATGCATTGTGTTTTTTTAGAAATCAGATACTATGTATAAGAGAACAGAGAATTTAGCTGCAAATGGACCAATCTGAGATAGGTATCCGACGCGATGCGTTCGCATAGGGAAAGCGCGAGGATAACTAGAGTATGGTAAGCCCGGACGCGGCCACCGCGACGTGAACGGTTTACTCGGCTCGCGTCGCGGGCGCGCCGATGAGATTAGCGACGGTCCGCGTCGGCCTCACGTGCGCGTCCCCCGCAGCTGTCGGAGGCGGCGCTGGCGCAGCTGCGCGCGGCGGGCGCGGCGGGCGCGGCGGGCGAGCACGCGCGCGCGGTGGGCGCGGTGGCGGCGCTGGCCACGGGGCCCGACTTCGCCGCCGCCGCCGCCTTCCTGCCCGGCCTCAAGATGCTGTACCTGCTGGCCGCGCAGCTGCAGGCGCAGCCGCACCAGCAGCACCACGCGCGGTGAACTGCGCTCAGTTTAAAACGTTTCCTCTCGACGAACTAGAACAAGATGAGCACAGGCTAATTTTTTTAAAGGCGTTCCCAATGTATGTAACTTACCCCCCCCCATTGATTATATCTGTTGTTTCGCTAGCGATGCTGGCCCTTCCACAGTTTACTTAATATTTTTATGCGTAAAAACTAGTATGTGTTTTGTACATATGTACATACATACATTTATAGCTAACATTTTAATGATACAACGTCTCTTAGAGTCCTCGATGGTTTAGCCAATTGTATAAGTATTATATTAGTAAATTATCGAAGTCGCAAAACTTTATTTAAATTTTTTTTGCAAACACTAATTTAGCTTCTACCTCAAAAAGTCCATTTTCCCCTAACCGCTTGTATACTCTCTAGAAATATTATATACAATGAATATATTCAGTAGAATTTGTACGTTTTACAAACTAGAAAAATTGAAAATAGAAAAATCCATAACATTTAAATTGTTAAAATGCAATCATTAAGTTTTCGTTTCGTAAATTTTATTGAAATTAAATATAAATGAATATTTTAATATTAAATTATTACATATGTGTTATTATTAATATAGATGACTTTAATAAATATTTAATTCAAAATAGTTTATGGTAACTTGCCTCTATTAAGGCGGCACTACACTTGGCTCGCTAACGTCGCACAGCGTGTGTACGAACACGTCATCCATATATAGACTGAATGCAAAAGATGGAACTGATTGTGAACCGAGATTATCCATTCACTCACCTTTTACGTGTAACAAAACATCGATAAAACATAATTGCTTTATTATTTTTATCGTATTTATAGAAAAAAAAGAACGAATAAAATGAATACGCGTTTCAGTGTCGACCACGTTGCACCAAGTGAAGTGTCGCAATTATTGTGTTATACTTCAACGATTAATATAAAATCTCCTATAACTTTGAATTAATTTAACATTATAAAATGAATTCCAAAATATTTAAAGTTAATTTTGAATATTGTATATATTTAATAAATTGCGATTTGAATGAGCTTTTGATTAATGATTGACGGACGCGTCCAAAGACATTATTTTGAGTTTGATTATTTGATTTATTTTATGACTAATATGATTTATTTGTGTATCAAACGCATGTTTGTAATCGAATGATGTTGGCTAATGTACATTTAAGTAATATTGTATTAAAGTTATAATAAAATATATTTTTAAAATTGTCTTTTTTTATTAACTACCTATAAACTAACATTTAGACAGGGAGACCCAATGTCCCCAAAGCTGTTTTCAGCAGTTTTAGAGTACGTCTTTGGCAACTTAACTGGGAACATCTAGGCCTCAACATAGACGGAAGAAAATTAAACCACTTAACATTTGCGGACGATCTGGTTCTACTAGAAGAAAATCCAAAGGCACTCGAGAATATGATCCAAACTCTAAATACTGAGAGCTCTAAAGTGGACTTAAAAATGAACTTAACAAAAACGAAATTGATGACGAACTCAAAAATGGAACCCATTGAAATTGAAGGACATCAAATAGAATATGTTGATGAATATTGCTACTTGGGCCAGATCATCTCCCCAAAAGATCAAACAACCAAGGAAATAAATAAGAGGATTGCTAATGGGTGGAAAAGATATTGGTCTCTCAAGGAAATTTTAAAATCTAAAGACCACAATAGGGCAACGAAAAGAAAAGTATTCAATGCTTGCATTCCTCCTTGCCTCACCTACGGCTGCGAAACATGGTCCCTTACAAAACACCATAGAGACAAACTAGAAAATTGCCAGAGAGGTATGGAACAATGACAGCTACAACATGACATGCATGACAGGAACAAGAAGGCAAGATAGAATTAGCAATGTGCAATTAAGAGCGAAAACTAAATTAATGGATATCCTGTTAAGAATAGACCTTCAAAAATGGAGATGGACATATGTTGAGATCCATACAAGGAAAGTGGAGTCAAACTATAACGAATTGGTATCCAAGAGATAGCAAGTGAAGTCGAGGACGACAACAAATGCACTGGGAAGATGAGCTCAAACTTACCGCGGGACCCAAATGGAGGAGAGTTGCTCAAGACAGGCAGCAATGGAAACTACTGGAGGAGGCCTTTGCCAAAAGGCACACTGAGTTGAGAGACATCCTTTAGCCAAACGAATGAAACAATTTATATATAAGACTATAAACACAATACATATAAAGATTAATCTCACCCAGTTTAACGGGCTAAATAAATAAATAAACTAACATTTATTTGT
This sequence comes from Nymphalis c-album, assembly GCA_963151315.1. Taxonomy (NCBI): domain Eukaryota; kingdom Metazoa; phylum Arthropoda; class Insecta; order Lepidoptera; family Nymphalidae; genus Nymphalis; species Nymphalis c-album. Next base: position 11,509,560 of record OY720602.1, read on the forward strand.
TTTGTTTATGTGCGTCTTCGCAATTCAACGATTAAGTTGAATACTGAGCGATTAATGTGTGGATTTACTATTTTTGTAAAATATATAAATTATCTTTCTTTCTATGTTAAAGATATTTGTGCCATTCTATTGTTTGTTCAAGATACTTCGTTAGTTTAAAATATGCTTCAAATAGAGACTAATAATGACGTCTCTAAACTCTATGCAATTCATTAACTCTGTAACAGTGTTTTCTTATCCAATATAAGATTGCAACATTTTACTAAAGTCATCAGTGATCTTAACGTAATCGATTTTATAGAATGCTTAGGTATCACGTTGGATTCGAAAGTTCAATGGAATTCTTTATTTTCATATACGAAAGTCTCAGCTTCGCGGCATCCTCATACTTTGGGCCAATTCTACTTATATATAACGATTACTATACGTTCCCAATTAAATTCCAATCTAACTGACTATTCTATATTAATTCGTCTTCAACTAACTGAAATTGATTGTTCGATTACAATAATTTACAATAGAACCGACTCACGATACCTAATAACCTCTTCACGGGTCGGACACGATTTTTGTTACACCCTATATGGAATAAAAATGTAACATTTTAAACAATATAAAAATTATAACAAATCAAATAATTGAAATGAAAATTTAAAAATAAAAACAAAATCAGCTATATGTACTCGCGATATGCAACCAAATCTCTAGGTACCTTCACTTCTTCCGACATATTATGTAAATATTAACAATAATATTGATTATTTTATTCATTTACAATAAATAATAGTCAGTGACAATAAATAACCTTATAAGTATTCGTATATACATATAGTAAAATTAGGCAAATATTTTTAAGTTTGCCTAAAAATTAATTAAAATTTTATGTTAAGACATCATTATTAAATAGAGCGTATTGCTCTATAACATATCTGAGCACCGGAAAATATCGGATATTAGAAGATCTTTGATATGCAGCAAAAATAGCAAAGCTGTTTCCATAGGTAAGTAAATTGATGTCTTTTAAGCGGGTCAACAGAAGATCCAAGAAATTGACCGGTTATAGCGATGAGCGTGATGAGTTTTCTTGTAAATCTTGTTAATCTTGGAAATTTAGGCGGATAAGTATTAGATAGTTCTGATACTCGTAACTGGTGACCACCGCCCAATATAGTGCCAATATCTGCATTTATATAGGTATTGTAAAAATACTAAAGCCTTTCATCCGGAATAAGCTGCTTATAATGAAAACTAAGACGCTATGTTCCTTGTATCGGTGATTAGACCGGCTGACTCAATCTTTAAACCGTACTTCAGAATATCACGTATATAAATCTCGTAAAACAATAAAGGATGGTTATTTTATATTTATTTCATCAACCAGGGGGAAGCCATAAACAATACCGATTTTATTGAAAAAAAGTAAAACTCGACAAAGTAGTCGAGTCAATAAATTCAGAGAGCATTTGTTGTTTCGTCCATTATTCTCTGCGTACATTAAATACAGCAGCAATTATCAGAATGGTTGCGGCAATGATTACTCGAATAACGCGATGAATGCGTTCGTCAGATCGTAGGCTTGTTTAAACGGATAAAGTACGATTGCGTATTTATTTAAAAGACGATAACATTTTTACAGTTTTAAAGTAATAATAATTTAAGAAAATATTCATCATGAGATGATGAGAAAGTAATAATAATTTAAGAAAATATTCTTATAAATTTATATTAAGTTTATTTTTTAATGTAAAATCAATGTGTCTAATATTCGATTCGATCGATAATTTCTGTCACGTCTTCGCTGAGTTTTATTCGCCAGTTCTTCTCGGGTCTGAGGTCTTTTCGATGTGAGCCATTGGTAAATTTTTGACAGTCCATAATTAAGTGTAATGCTTTTATATTGAATAAAGACTGACTTTTTATTTAAGTGCTTAAAACCGAAAACTTTTACTTGCCCTGCGCTGTTGTCTGAATATTATTGAAAATTAAAAAATGTTGTTTCTTAATTTTTTTATTGTTCAGGTTTATTTACAAGTTGCCTTTAATCCTAAATTATTTTAATAACTATAAATCCGATGTACCTAATAGGTATATCTTTGTCCCGTGACGGTGATATTTTTATTTATGTAGAGTACCTACCTAAATATTTAAAATCACAAGTTTACTACAATTTTCGGTTTCACTTGTAAATTAAGGTAATACATTTTGCGTAGCATATATTAGATATTACATTAATGATGAATAGCGTCGTATCCGTGTCGTGATGCTTAAAAAAGCAGCTTAATAGTTTTTTAAGAGCAACAGCGAGACTAAGCGCTTCGACGGTGCGGGTTCCGTTTTTAAATACTTTTATTTTTATTGCAAATCTCTTAATTCTAAAGGATTGATGTAGCCGTTCGTTTGTTGATGAATAGACACGAAGTTTTATAAAAGTTTTTACTTGGTTTTACATAATTTGCAATATATTCTAAATTATATCTATACTAATATATAAAGCTGAAGAGTTTGTTTGTTTGATCCGGCTAATCTCAGGAACTACTAGTTCGAATTTTGTCCTTTTACCGGACATGTGCGAGTCGGACTCGCCCACCGAGGGTTCCGTACATAATATGTAGGGTTATGCTTAATTACAATTTTTTAAATTAAATAAACATGTATGCATAACAGTGTAAACTGTTAGGTACTACATACACCAAAATTATTAGGTACCTACCTATACTATACTTATAAAAAAGGAAAAAGTTTATTTTTATTATTATTAGTCCTAAATGGAAAATTATACATCATAAAAATAATTAATAATCTGCTTAAGGTTGTACCAATGAAGCCCTTACATATGATACCCCACATGACACGGTTAACTGAATTCAAAATTTGGACCGCCGTTTCTTGCATAAAGACCCTGGTTTTTGTGATTTAATTACAAATGTATAGTTAACAGATTTTTCCCTATACTTGTAGTATAAGACGGCATTACTTGCCAAATTTCGTAGTTCTAGGTCAACGGGAAATAGCCTATCAATTTTGATTTCCTTGAGTGTCGAATTATACGTTTTTTTGCGGCATAAACGGCCGTATCTTGTTTACGTTCTTAGATGCTTGATTTTTTCACAGCACCAAGAGACTGCAGACTTAAGTATATAGTTTTAATTTCAACTCGATAACTCCACGCGTTCCCGAGATAAAGGGCCTTGACAGACAGACAGACGGACGGACGGACAACAAAGTGATCCTATAAGGATCCGCTTTTACCTTTTGAGGTACGGAACCCTAAAAATCGCGATTAGTTTAAATACATGATAAAACGCATTGCGATAGTATTCGTCGATTTCCATTCATGATATATTATATATTTAATGGAACATAGTTGATTAACATTATTATATTATATATTTAATTGAACATAGTTGATTAACATTATTATATGAAATGATCAATTCTTATATATTATACCTAAAGTAACAGCCTGTGAATGTCCCACTACTGAGCTAAGGCCTCTTCTCCTTTTTCGAGGAAAAGGTTTGGAGCTTATTCCACCATGCTGCTCCAATGCGGTTTGGTGGAATTCACACGTGGCAGAATTTTGAGTTAAATTTGACACATGCAGGTTTCTTTACGATGTTTTCCTTCACCGTCAAGCACAAGATGAATTATAAACACATATTAAGCGCTTGAAAATTCAGTGTTGCCTGCCCGGGTTTGAACCCACGATCATCGGTTAAGATTCACGCGTTGTAGCCACTGGGCCATCTCGGCTTTTTACTATATTTTACCTAAATGTATATATGTATTTATTGTTGTTCGGAAACGTCTCTAACTCAAATTTAACATTTCGATAACTTTTTGTTTTTTAAGTTTATCTATAATACGGTGTCTTAACTAAAAATAGCAATATTTAAATAACCGAAACGAGTAAGTACGAAGTAATTCCCAAACTTCAAATTCAATGCAAACCTGTAGAATAACTTGAAAACAGCTGGATTTTATAAATGTACGTCATTTGTTTATCAAAATTAATGACTAGTTTAATCTATCGATATTACTCGTATGATAAGCTGATGTCCTCCCGCCGATTTCGATCACAGCGGTCAATCATAATGTAGATAAGAACGACCAATCAGTTCCGAAAGGTTCTACGTGATTTTTCGAGGCACGGGAGTGTAAATGCTGCTAACTGTTATTGTAAGAAGGCCAAGTGGGCAATAATTTCTGATGGAAAGTGACTACCAATGTCCATAGACATTTGCAACACCTCAGGCCTTGCCAGTGCATCGCCTGTCGATCAGTTGGATGAAACTGACTCTCGTGCATAATTCGACTCAATCATAGGTACTTACTAACTCGGTAAGGTTAACTTAATTATTTTAAATACAAGTTACATACAGCGATGTCCGTACAGCACACGACGATCATTCTAATTTGTAATATGTATGTAATATCTAAATCTAATGTAAAAAGCCGAGAAGGCCCAGTGGCTACAACGCGTGAATCTTAACCGATGATCGTGGGTTCAAACCCGAGCAGGCACCACGGAATTTGCAAGTGCTTAATTTGTGTTTATAATTCATCTCGTGCTTGACGGTGAAGAAAAACATCGCGAGGAAACCTGCATGTGTTAAATTTCACTCAAAATTCTGCCACATGTGAATTCCACCAAATCGCATTGCTGGTGGAATAAGCTTCCTTCTCCCCAAAAAAAAGGAGAAGAGGCTCAACAGTGGGACATTCACAGGCTGTTACTCTACTCACCTTACTTTTATGTAATATCTTGCTCTATTTTTTGACAATAGCATCTAATCAACTATCAGGAAAACCATATTTTCAAAAGGATTTTGCGTACCAGCCCATCACGCTGAATAGACGGCACTTACAGTACACACTTAAGAAAGCTTTGAGTAAAGTTTTAAATGAAACTAGATTTAAAAAAATACAAATGATTTTATCAGCGTATATTATAAAAGTATAATAATTCACGAAGTTACGTAATTATTAGTATGTCTTATCAAGATATAATCTTGGAAAGCTAATATTGATAATACTATATCTACAAAATCACGTAACGCAAATTCATTAGCTGACTTGATACATATTAAAAGATATTAAGTTAAATTATTATAGTATAATTAATTAATTTAATGACTATGGTAGGTTTATCATAGTATCACAAGTCAAACTAAGATTTAACTTCCCTTGTACCATTCCTTCTTCAAACTGTAACACAAGAATACTTAGTTGCTTGAAAAATATGCTCTTATAGCAATCTTGGCCGTCCGAATTGGGTTGCACTGTCACAGGTCATCTGTGTAGTTATTGTATTTATCCCGGTGTGGAGATATTGTAACGGTTGTGTGGGTTATGCTATCTTGAAGTATATCGAATAGTTATTGAATTATGTACGTCAGTGGATTACAATAAGCAACTATAGTTACTAGAATGCAACTTGAGCGGCGAAATCTCGTACGGAGATAATCTTTACTTTGTAACACAATATTATCGTGTGAAATATTCCTAGACACACGATTAGTAACTACATATTACATACTTTAATCCCCTCGCTGCCACAGCCAGTATACTTGGCGTCGAGATTTCGAACGTTATTCAATTCCGCGGTCAATTGGAAGTTAAAACCAAATTGACTGCTAAAAAAGTTTGGAGTGCTCAACAAGGCGAGACAGTACTTCACGTCGGCCCCACATGGACTGCTCTCATTTCTGGGTGGCTCCCCAATACCAGTATAATTCCTTTGATCGCATTCAACTTACTCGTAGAGCTTGTCGAATTGTTGAAGGTCAAGCTCTTACCGACCGGCTTGATCCCTTGGATTTGCGTAGAAACGTTGGGTCTCTCTGCATCCTCTTTTTTATGTAAGAGGGGTCAAACGAGCAGGAGGCTCACCTGATGGAAAGTGACTACCACCGCCCATGGACACCTGCAACATCCGAGGACTAGGTGCGTTGCCGGCCTTTGAGAAATGAATACGCTTTCTTCTTGAAAGTTTTCATATCAGTTACCCTAAGGAAGAACATAGGTTATTTTTGCACCTGCATCTCCCTTCTTGTCCCACGCGGGCGAAAACAAGTAAATTATAAAATAAATATATACTCTAAATAAATTATATTTTACTTGCTCGTAATAATTATTTACTGTTTCTGTTGGAAACAGAAATCGACAACAATGGAAACGCACCATACATACATAAATGTCTATTTCATTGTATGTGAGTTAACTGTTTTCATAATACTAACCAAGCTTGATCTAGGCAATGGAAACAGACAAAGTGCACCGGCCGGTTCCGGATTAGCCGCGTGTAACGGAGGTCGTCTTACGGCGGGAGCGGGCCCCGCATTGTGCGGTATTAAAAATAATATGTACATTGAGAATAAGTTACTGGACGAGGCATATCAAAATAAACAAAAATATTTGCTGTAATCGTTTTTTACATCATAAAACCACATTGCTACTACCTACACTCATGAGTTACATCGCTGTCACGCATTTTCACTTGAATTTCAAAGCACAGTGATATAACTATATAGTCATCGTAGACATTCACATACATATATACTAAATCATCGTTGTCACTTGTGATGGTTTCATGTAGGAAACGAAAGACTTTTAAATGAAGAATTGAATGTTTTTGTTGAAGTCGATTATAAATCTAAATTATATTATTTTAAGTATTTTTGAGAGTATTTTGTCTTGGAAATCCGATTCTGTTTCTGAAATAGTATGATATACCTATTTATAAATTTATGAAGTATATTTTTGACTGCCTCGTGGTCTAGTGGCTACATGTAAGGCTGATATGTCAGACACGGTGGTCCTGGGTTATAATCCCAGGTCGGGCCAATAAAATGTTATTGAGATTTTCTGTCGAAAATTCTCAGTAGCACCCAGAGTCTGGAAGTTGGAAGTATGTACACTCCCGTGCCTCGGAAAGCACGTAAAGCCGTTGTTACCTGAAATCTTTCCGGTCGAGTTGGGAATGTAAGAAAGAGATTATAATATCTCATGCGTAGTTGGCTTAGCTCTCTTGAGATTGGCCGCCGTGGCCGAAATCGGTTAGGAGGACCATTATTATATTTAAAAACTTATATATGATTTGAGTAACATAAATATAATTTTAATTCGTTTCTATAATTATCAACTACTTTTTAAAAATACTAATATATTATCAAGGGCCTTTATGATGATAAAATCGTATAGTGATAAATGAAAAGGACGCCATCTTGGTTCTAGATTATTCGTTTATTTCCTGTCACTAAATTACTTATCGTAAAGATGATACTGTTGACACAGATTATAAATTATCTTTGCTATCATTACTGTATCATAAATTGCTTACTGTGATATTTAAAAATCTAATTTTTTTATTATTCAATTAATTTGAATATAATATCAGTTTTGAATTATAAAATTTTTACTCAATAATAAAATATGTGGCGTACTGACATCTGCAGCATGCACTCGAATTCGAAAAAAAAAAAAAGGTTACTTATTTTGGTTATCGCAGTGTGGTCACTGTGACTTAAATATTGACAGTAAGTATACCTACTAGATAATCGTAGTAAATCGAATAATTACATACGTTATGCGACCGAATACTACTTTTCCATTTATTGTTGTTGCTCGACTTCGCCCACAGACAATGGCAATGCAAGAATTATTTTAAGTCATTCTAAAATATAATTTCCTTCATGTGTCTCATAATACTATTCATTCCCTCTTCAAACCAGAACAGTACGATATTGATGTTGAATAAACTGATGAGAGAGTGTTATACACACTCTGGAGTTTCCATGAAGGGAAAGACAGAGAGAACAAATATACAAAATTATATATTTGTTCTGTTTGCGGGTAGCCCTTAACATATTAAACGTTTTTTTTACACTTATTATCTCAGGTGATTAATCTTTCACTAATAGAAACGAACTTGCTATTCAAAGATTGAATGCAGCTTGCTTCTTCCGCTCACGCGGTCAATATTGATTTTTATGTAATTTAATTGTATAATTACTATAAGGGTAAGTGTAGTTCATATTGTAGTATTTAAAGCCGCATCTATTTTTTAATACATCTGCATCAAGAAAAATAACAAATGCAAGTTCATTCTGAGGTTTTGTTATATTTACAATATCGAGGCACGGTTGTCTCCACTTGTATGGATTTACATGAGTAGTACGATGTGAGGTTTCATTTAGTTTTTACATTTAGTGCTCGACTCGGCATTGCAGTGACGCTATCTCGCCGAGCTCTTCCTTGTATTATATTCGTAATTTCTTCATTTCTAAAGGATCTTTTAGAGAAGGTATTTTTATACACGCTATAATATTTTATACCTATCTGAAGATTATAGATTGCGGCCACGACGGGCATTCCAGGAGAGAATAGCCAACAGCGCAGAAGATATTATAGTCAATATATATAGGACAAACATAGGTGTCTCTATTCCCTAACTCTCGGAAACCGGTTGGGCGACAATACGACATGATCGGAAGGAGTTCCGGCGAGGGACCAAAGGCTTTACTTGCGTTTTGAGTGATGGGAGTGTTAACATTGTCCACTTCTAAATATCGGGCAGCTATTATAGAGAATCACAGTACAAAATGGAAACATACCTATACGAGAAATGGTGAATGATAACGTCCAAGACGGACGAGACGTCAGAAAATAAGCTTGAAAAACATTCCATTTCAACATGTAATAGCCTGTGAATGTCCCACTGCTGGGCTAAGGCCTCTTCTCCTCTTTGTGAGGAGAAGGTTTTGGAGCTTATTCCACCACGCTGCTCCAATGCGGGTTGGTGGAATACACATATGACAGAATTTCAATGAAATTTGACACATGCAGGTTTCCTCACGATGTTTTCCTTCACCGTCAAGCACGAGATGAATTATAATCACAAACTAAGCACATGGAATTCAGCAGTGCTTGCCCGGGTTTGAACCCACGATCATCGGTTAATTCACGATTCACGCGTTCTTACCACTGGGCCATCTCGGCTTTTTTTGGGCCATTTCAACATGCGTCATCTAAAATATTTACTTAGTATTTTTACTCCCTACACGGTATTGAACAATTTTCAAACCGTCATATGTAATATGTAAAGGCGTAATTGTTTTTTGTGCACGTCTAGATAAGACTGATTCATGGCTCGGATTTAGGAGTTATCATACCATCGTTACACTTGTCCGGGAAGTAATTGCAACAAACAAGGTGATGGAATGTTTAAAAATCATTTACTCTTTCAAATATTGTTTGAAACATATTTGTTCTCATTGAAACAATGAAAGAGACCTGCTTTGTTTATTTATTAAATATTTATAGTAAACGACTTTTTAATTTATATAAAAATGGTCGATGGAAAATGGGGGGCGGTTGCTGATGGTATTTTAGACATCAGTTGATGATGCTGTGGAATATCATATAGAATTCCCTTATTATTTATTATTTACTGGTTTTCACAGCTTTGCCCTCATTTAATTTGGCACTTATAATATTAGTATTGCCATTTATATAAAATTTACGTGAGTCCGTACAGCTATTCTGAGAGCATTTCTTAGCCACACAAACTGTTACTACTTTTACTTATCCTTAAATATTATAAAACAAAGTCCCCCGCGTTTCATGTCTGTCTGTATGTACGCGCTAAACTAAAAAACTACTGAAGGGATTTTCATACGGTTTTCACTAATAGATAAAGTGATTCAAGTGGAAGGTTTACGTGTATAATTCATTAATGTTTTCTGTAAATTTGTTGAAATATAGCGATAATTGTTGAAGAAGTCGGAAAAAAACGAGCCGATTGGGAGCTTTCATCGAAAACGCTGTACAATCCCTTTGAGTTATAACAAAATAATGTATGGTGAAATTGTTCCCCTTTCATAGATCTACAAAAAAGTCCGCGATGGCATATGTCTCTCTTTCAAGGATAGCTAACTATACCCATTTTAATGTTTAAAAAATGGACACATAAAAATGTTAAAATTGGAAAGCTATAAAAACGGATATGATATTAATCCTTATTAAAATAAATACGTTATTTACTTTAAGCATTTAATGTATATTATAATTGCCCTTTACACCACCCAATTTAAATCAATATCTTAGGAGTTATCGTAATTTTAAAATTATCGCGCACTAAATAAATTCAGGCGGTCCAACACCCATCATACAAACGCGTGATGCAACCGCTTGCGCGCCCCGCGTCCCGCTGTCGCCCGTACGCTAGCTGTTGCCCGCATAAATATAAGTAAAGGATAAATGTTTGCTTGAAAATCTGTGATTTGAAATTAATATGTATGAAATGCATTTCAGTTAAGAAAAAATTTAGTAAGTCCACTGATGATTATTCTTTAAATAATCATCAGTGGACTTATTATGAATTCCTGTAGGTTGACTTAATATATTTAAAGTTACTTCAATGGCTTGAAATAAAATTTAATTTATAAAAATATTAAATACCTATTATATTATAATATTTTTTATTCTATCAAACTACAGGCACATAGGGCATAACATCTTCGTTCCTACGGTTGATGGCGCATTAGCGATGCAGGGAATGGACATTGTTTGAGCATGCACTATAATAAGTGTACATGTGATAACAGTTCTCACTAAAATCAACCAAGCTGGTCATTGAAAACGACAGGTCTTAGGACTTTTGGTTGTCAAAGGGTAGCAGTAAGAGATTGTGTGTTTAGCATTTTGTTGTTAAAAATTGGAAGTGATAAAACTATTTGTTGATTTATTTTATTATTTTGTTGACATTAATCGATTTGTTTATACAAAATTTTCATTTCGAAAAATCTACACTAATATTATAAAGAGGAAAGATATGTATTTTTGTATGTAACGAATAAACTCAAAAAGTACTGGACCGATTTTAATAATTCTTTTTTCATTAGAAAGCTACATTATCACTGAGTAACATAGGCTATATTTAGTACTAGATTACTATAGAAATCTTTAGAAATTCCTATTAAAACCAACCGAAGGTGTAAGAAAAATAGCCATAAAATGTCTTTCATCGCATACGCTGCGAAGAGTATTAATGATAGGACAAATAATGTTCGACAATATTATAGAATATATCAATATCTACAAAAAACTTCGCGAGACCATATGTCTAACTATTGTAGTTACGTCACTATAACTACTTTTTTACATTTAACAAATTGATAGAAATGCCGATCAAAATCAGACCGTGTTATCCATACCATTTATAATTTTTTATCCAAATAAATAATTTAATATTCAAGACTGTCTCAATACCTGATGATTACTTTTTGAATTATTGAAATCGGACATTCCATTCAAAAGATATCATGAAATTAAAATAAAAATACATGCCGGCGGCGGCCGCCACGCAGCGCATCGAGTAACTAACTCGACGAGAGAGGGGCAGTGCGGGAGTTTGACTTTGACTTTGACTATTCGCGCGGTCGGCTCCTTACGCAGTAGACGCAAGCGACATTGAATATTTCGAGTTTTTTTAACACATTTTTATACTTCACTTAAAAAGTTCTTTTCAGAGCTACTTAATTTTAGTATTAGGAATCACACTTTTTCATAATATTTGTCAAAGTTCTTTTCAGAACTATCTCTGTGAACTTGAATAATTTCTTTTTTATTATTATTATTAGTTTATTCTTAGGTATTAGTTTATTCTTAATTCTTAATTTCTCTGATTTAAAATAAATATCCTTCATAGCAATATGTCTAGAAGAAGAAGGTCGCAGCTATCTAAGAATAGTTCCCAAGCGAGATTAGCAAAAGTTCGTCGTATTGGAGAGTCTTCTTCTGAAAATGCAGATCGTCAGGAAAGTATGAGAGTGTACGCGTCCCAATCGCGAGCCAGAGAATCTAGCGTCGAACGTTCAGTTCGTCTTGCAGAACAAAATGCAAGATCGTCGCAGTTATAAGAACGACAGTCAAGCGCCGAGCGCTAGCAGCGACTTGAAGGAAATAGAGCTAGGAACTCGCGAAAGCGTGCACGGGAATCTAGCACTGAACGCTCGCAGCGGCTCCTGACACAGAGAGATAGACAACGGTCGTGAACAGCTAGGACGCGCAATAGAATTTTAGCTCATAGTAATAGGTCGGCATTTAGTTACGATCCTCAAATTGAATATGCTCATCAAAACAGCATCCACACAGTCTAGAAATTCTTATAGACACAATCTATCCCGACATCAACAATCTTACAGTAAGAAATTTCCATTGGCTCTGTTCGAGAGCGATATTGTCACCCAGAAACGACTCAGTAAATGAGATAAACAAAATTATTATTGAAAAAGTACCAGGTGATTTTAAATGTTACAAATCCGTTGACACCGTGTGCAACATCGAAGATACGGTGCACTACCCACAGGAATTTTTAAATTCCCTTAATCCTGCTGGCTTGCCACCTCATGAACTAAAATTAAAAATAGGTACGCCTGTTATGCTTTTAAGAAATTTAAGCCCTCCCAATATGTGTAATGGTACAAGACTATTGATCAAAGAATTAAGAGACAATGTGATTGTAGCAACTATCATTACGGGTCCTGCGGCCGGTCAGCTCGCACATTGTTCCGCGGATCCCGATGATACTAACTGATTTGCCCATATCTTTTAAAAGGTTACAGTTCCCTTTAAAAATATCCTTTGCCCTAACAATAAATAAATCCCAGGGACAAACTTTTTCCATAGTTGGTATCGACTTAAGGAAAGAGTGCTTTTCCCACGGGCAATTGTATGTGGCACTTTCTCGAGTAGGATCTCCTGAAAATCAATACGTTTTGTTGCCACCTACAAATACCACAGCCAACGTAGTGTACAGGGCGGCTTTAAGATAAGCATACAATTTTTTTTTTAATTTAGTGATTCATGGTCGTTTTAATTAGCATGCTTATAACTTAAATATCTGTACCTATTTATTGTTACCCGTGCGAAGCCGGGACGGGCCGCTAGTAATATATATATATATATATTGTCATCAATAGTCCGGACAAGATACAACAAAAGGACGGACAAAACGTCTGTAGAGATAGAATAATAAATGAAATAAATAAAAACATTTAATATAACAGGCTAAATATAATCTAACGTAGTTGTTTTATGCATACGTCTTTATTAAAAGGTTAAATTACAAGAAATGTAAAAGCCATGGTGGCTAATGACGTAATAACATCACGTCATAAGCCACATGTAACGATCACCGGCTTATAGCGAATTTAATGTGAGGCTTAGTTTAATATACCTAGTGGGTGATTTTCCTTATTAATATTTTTATTACTTTTGGTATGAAACGGCCACATGTATGTTATTAGAGCTTATGATAAAGGGATTTATTTGAAATTATAAAGAAATGGAACCTTCAAAGTTATTTTAATACTCTCTAGTCTTCGAAGTATATGTTTGATCAAGATTTACATATCAAAGGATGAAGTGGTGGATCACGGATTTTGTGTTCATGAATGTTTTTTTTTTCATAACCCGATTATGCTACTTACATTTGATACGGAAGTTATTTATAAATCTTATTATTTTTTTTTATTGTAAAGGAAGGCGGGCGAGCATATGGGCCACCTGATGGTAAGTGGTCACCAACGCCCATAGACAATGGCATTGTAAGAAATGTTAACCATCGCTTAAATCGCCATTGCGCCACCAACCTTGGGAACTAAGATGTTATGTCCCTTGTGCCTGTAATTACACTGGCTCACTCACCCTTCAAACCGGAACACAGCAATACAAAGTACTGCTGTTTTGCGGCAGAATATCTGATGAGTGGGTGGTACCTATCCAGACGAGCTTGCACAAAGCTCTACCACCAAGTACTTATATAAAAGTATTAACGATACTTGTTACCTTTAATTTATTTATTTATTTCTTTTTGACCAAATTATTAAAGTACATTAGCCGGTTCAGCTTCAGCCCAATCAGGTATACATTAAGGCAGTACTACCACGAAACAATAATATTATAAGGAAAGGTACACACATAAAATGGAAAATAAATCAATGTGCAGTCTGTGAACAGAACAAAACCGTTCCGAAAATCATTTAATTTTCATAATATAAAAAGTTTGTAATAATATATTGATTGCCTGTTTGGTTTCGTTATATATTTTTCGTTATTTTTATTTTTTATATATAAAATAAAAAAATATATTCTCATATTTATCTCCATAAAACTTAATTTGCTTGTGTATTTCTGAGAAGCATGTTCACTTCTAATGAAAGAATCCACGCGAGTTTACTCACTTAGCCGTCTAACTTCTATAGCAAGTCTAACTTAATCGTAGTCCTAAGTTCGTTTAAACTTAACAAAACAAAGTACTAGGGTAACAAAACTAACTATAGGGTGAGTATATATTACATAAACTTAAAAATTTAAATAGATTTCTAGTTTTTTTCGTGGCTATATTTGAACTAATTAATTTAAAACGTACTTTTATTTGCGTAGATTGAGTGAATATAATTAATAAGTAATACTTATGCTCAAATGTAACTTATTATTGTTTATCTAGCACAAATAATAACTCTTGATATCATAGTAACTGTAGATACTTCTCATACAAATACCACGATTTGTATTTATTATTTTTTATGTTAAACATGCACTTGGTGGTATGGCTTAGTGCCAGCTCGTCTGGGTAGGTACCACCCACTCATCAGATATTCTACCGCAAAACAGCAGTACTTGGTACTGTTGTGTTCCGGTTTGAAGGGTGACTGAGCCAGTGTAATTACAGGCACAGGAGAGATAACATCTTGATTCCCAAGGTGGCGCATTGGCGATGTAAACGATGTTTAACATCTCTTACGATGCCAATGTCTATGTGCGTTAGTGACCACTTACCATCAGGTGGCCCATATGCTCGTCCGCCTGCCTATGCTATTAAAAAAATATGTATAATGTTACTAATTCAAAGGTAACCTTTGACCTCATCATTTTGCTTTTAAATCTTAATAAATTTTTATATTGAAATTCAATTATACGTGTCATTGGAAGCAAAAGTTTTTGTTGTAAGGAGTTTTATATATATTTTATTTTATGACGAGCCGGTTGGCGTGGTTGGTAAGATACATGCGTTTCAGGCCGTAGGTCGTGGGTTCGATGCCCACCTAGGACAAAAATTTGTGTGCATGAACATGTCTGTTTGTCCTGAGTCCTGTAATTATTATCTATATAAGTATGTATTTACAAAAGAAAAGTAGTATATGTAGTATATCAGTTGTCTGGTTTCCATAGTACACGCTCTGCTTAGTTTGGGATCAGATGGCCGTGTGTGAATAATGTCCCAGGATATTATTATATTATTATTATTTAGTTATTATTATTCACAGACACAGTGCCAGTGGTCGAAGATTTTCCATTACGATTATCAACGTACATAGACAAAAGTTTTCTTAAATAAAAACATTTTAAGAAGGTGATATTCTAAATATTAAATCGCAAACAAAAATAACACTGAAAATATACATTTAATGTATTAGAATAATACTTCAAAGACGTCCGAACCCACGCCTTAGTAATACATCAACGCACAGACGGACGAAGGGAAGGAAACAAAAACCGCCTTAGAAGCCCTAAGGCGAGGAATTACGGCGCAGGATACATGTGTATATTTTTAATTTCAGCTCTTTCTTTTTGCACAATGTGTATGTTTGTGAGAACAATTAATCCTATGAATACGCAAGTTAGCAGTGTGTCGCTGTTCAGCCTCGTGTCTGCTATGTATTCATTATACAGATTAAGATAAGTCCCAAAGCTGGGAATTTCCTTCTTCTCAGGGACAAGGATTGCTCGAATGCGGTTTGGTAGTTAAACATTACGTAATGTCATCCTTTACAAGATGAATTATAAACACAAATTTAGCAAATATCTCAGTAGTCCTTGTTCGGATTTAACCCCTTAATTAAATGAAATAAAAAAACCACGATTACAGAAACTGTAATATTATTTTATTTTACCAATTCAACGAAAATCAGGTGACCTAATTCGTGTGATCAATTAGATGCAATGTTATCTTAATGATAACTGTGTCTAGATAAGTATGTTTTAACTTCGTTTAACGTACAATTAGAGGTTAGGTTAAAGATAGTTTATTTTATTTTTTTAAAATGTTTACAAATAAATATATGAATAGGATTTATAAATATAAATAATAATTAAGTGAATATGACTTCATATTTATCGTTACTAATCTCATGGACTAGATTTACGAAGTTTTTTTTAAAGTTAATTAGGTAGGTGTAAATGGGCCACCAGATATGAATTGGTCACATAGACAAAAAAAATGGCTTGAGTCGATTTCAATATTTTTCATAAACACAAATAAGTGTGTATTTGTGATGCACAAAAAATATACATAGATGTATGTACTCATAGACATTCTGCTAAAAACAATTGTGAAAAGTTTAACTTCAAAATATTTCGTCAATCACATTAATTACCAACTCGGAAGTTGCAAATTAATATCTTATCTATATTTAAACTTCATAACAAAGGTTAAAATTAATAATAGTTCTCTACACAAATAAAAGTTGAGCATTCGTAAAAATGTTTGAATAAATTCAAATGTTCGTGTCTCTATGAGCACAGTTAATGCCATTTTATAACAATAATACATTATCAAATAGTGAACAATACAGATTAAATTAAAACAGAGAAGTCAGGTAATTTTTTTTTCATTAAAAAAGAAAACCGGTGATTATGTAAATACATCATTATTACAATCGAATTTCGAATCTTGTTTCAAGTTCCCTTGTTTATCTTTATATAAATGGTAATAATTTAAAATATTTGTTTTTGTTCTATTATTTAATTACTCTGTGACATAATTAATAAGAAAACAAACGCTGCAATGCAGACAGATAGGGAAATGATAAAAGTGATGAACGTCATCTCTGTCCCTCGCAGGCTTATAGCAGATAAAAATTATCTCCAACTGCAGTGAGAATTGCTATAAAAGAGAGTGCGAACTGATCTCATACACGTTGTATAGAATCATATCTCATCCGCTACAAAGATGGTGTCCGACTTCAGAAAGAAGAAGCTTCTACATGTCTTCAACTCATTCTTCGACAGGAACGCGAGCGGATCAATTGACAAGAAGGACTTCGACTTAGCAATTGAAAATATCACCAAGTTGCGAGGATGGCCCGCAGGTGATGCCAAGTACAAGGAAGTCCAGACTGCCCTATTGAAGATTTGGGAAGGACTTCAGGGCCGTGCTGACGCTGATAACGATGGCCAAGTGTCCACCGATGAATGGATTTCAATGTGGGACGAATACGCCAAAAACCCTGCGGCTCCTCTCGAGTGGCAGAACCTTTACTGCAAATTCATCTTCCAACTTGAAGATGCTAGTGGTGATGGAGCTATTGACGGTGAAGAGTTTTCTTCAGTCTACGCCTCTTTCGGATTGAACAAAGATGACGCCCTCGCCGCCTTCAGGAGCATGTCTAAGGGAAAAGCCAATGTTTCCTGGACTGAATTCCAGGATTTGTGGAAGGAATACTTCACCACGGAAGACCCTAATGCTCCAGGAAACTTCATTTTCGGAAAATCGAGCTTCTAGTTGAACTAGTTATGTTGCTTGTAGATCGCTTTTCTAGATGTTTCTATGATTCGGTATGATGTGGACGATATGGAAGTGAAATAATGGCTGTGTGGATTTTAATTTATAACTCATTCGGCATTAGATCTAAGAAATTAGAAAAAATACGTTTATCCAGTGAAGTGCATATTGTTTCTTAAGTTCTGTTACATTTATTGCAATAAAGTGTTAGCATTTACATAAACATTTTGTTTATTATTTGTTTCGACAAAATGTAATACTTGTATGTTTGAAACTTTTTACTACAATTAAAAATGTTGTCTAGTATACTGCATTATATAATATGCGCCGTTGGCGTGCCGCAGGTCGTGGGTTCGATTCCCACCCAGAACAGACATTTGTGTGCATGAACGTGCCTGTTTGTCCTGGGTGTTATTATCTATATATGTATGTATTTACAAAAGAAACGTATTATATTATGTAGTACATCAGTTGTCTGGTTTCCATATTACAAGCTCTGCTTAGTTTGGTATTAGATGGCCACGTGTGAATAATGTCCCAGGATATTATTATTATTATAATATGTATTTTTATATCATCTATAGATTTGACAAATATCAGTATGTTCTTTAATTAATTATAATTATGTATACAAATACACCAGACGAAATGTCGCTATCGCTAAAATCAGAACAATATTATCTTGGGTTTAAGTGCTCTATCGCAACCATTAAATGCAGGCAGGCTTCATGATTTTATAGAGTGGTCGCAAAATGCATTAGGGCCAATGCACAGAGCGATAAAAAATTCTATAATCCCAGACAATTTGGCAAATGAGTGGCGTGCCGTCTTCCCTCCCTCTATAGCCATTAGAACACTCTTTTATCGCATTAGTCTTGTGTATAGATGTGAGAAACTTATCCGATTACGAATTTACGCACTGCGTCTAAGATTGATATAAATATTAACATTTATTTGTTTTATTGATTTCTGGTTAAATAAGTTTATTTAGAATGTAGTCAATAGCATTATGGTGTACCTAGCATTTCGATTTAAAATATAAAAATTAGAACATAGTTTATTTAAATGCATAAAATTCGTAACATCGCGAATTAATTTATCAATTATAAGGCTTTTTATAATTTGTTGCCTGAATGGTATTTTTACATCTATGAATGCAATACTTTTACTACGGTATACCATATCCAAATCAGTTCTTTGTAGTTCAGTGGCGTGGTGGGCGTGGAAGCGACCATGACGGATGCGCTCTATCTGTCAGGACGCTCGGTCGAGACACCGCGTATGGGTGCTTACCGCTTATGGATTCTATTACGCGATACCGATTTAACGCTTTTCAGAAGCCCCTGTATAAAATCTTTGTATGAAACTCGAAATTCTATGCCTTAGCTGTAGAATATGAACATACGGTTTTCGTATCTTAATAGTTTGACTCTGTTTAGCAGCGATATTATATTTACATAAGTGGTAGCTTTATCTTATCTTTATTTCTTAATAGCACTAAATAAATCATAATCAAAAAAAAGATTTTTTATGACAATACTATGTCAATAAAGGAAATGTGGAAATGGAGAGATATATGTTATGTACCATGACAATATTATTTTTGTTATTTTGTACATACTTCTGGTTAATATCACTGATATAGAATTGCATTAAATAACAAATTTATATAATTATTATTTTGCACTGCTTATATTTCGTTTGATAAAAACGTGTCCATAATATCGCATTGCGCTTGAGTAGATTACAATTATCTTTAATCTTAGACGTTCAGTGCTATATATACCACTTTGGAGCAGTAGACTCGTCAGTATAGCTTGCTCGAAAACAAAGAAAATAAACAAAATGGTGTCCGATTTCAGAAAGAAGAAACTTTTGTACCTGTTTAAGATCTTCTTCGATGCTGATGGCAATGGTTCAGTCACGAAGAAGGACATTGATCTAACCATCGAGAAGATTGCTAAGGCAAAAGGATGGTCTGCAGGCGACGAGAAATACAAGCAAGCCGAATCAGCCATGCTTGAAATTTGGCAGGGCATGCAATTTAAGGCTGATACCAACAGAGATGGAGAAATCTCCGCTGACGAGTGGGTGAAACTCTGGGCAGACTACTCTAACGACTCTTCCTCACCAGTCGATTGGCAGACGTATTACTGCAAAGCGATCTTCCACATCCAGGACTCAACAGGTGACGGTGAAATTGACCGTGACGAATTCGTCTCAGTTCACAGCTCATTCGGATTACCGAAGGAAGATACAAACGTAGCCTTCGACAAGCTCGCTAATGGTAAGACCAGCCTCACATGGGACGATTTCCAAGCGCGCTGGAAGGAGTTCTTCACCTCCGAGGATCCCAATGCCCCTGGAAACTTTATATTTGGTAATCTTAGTTTCTAATTATCGTTTATTTGTATATAAGGTTATGAACTGTGTTTATTTATCGTCTTTAAAAGATTTTTATAAATAAATATATTTTTTAAGTAATTGTTGTGTTATTTCTTAAGCGATACCTAATTGTTGCTATTCGATTAAACGTTTCAACAATCATATCAGTTTGATAACTAATATTTACAGGATAATTATATTGACGTTGACTTACGAGTAATCTTATTATTATCAATATATAAGAAAATAATGAATTTAATTACTTATATAATGATATTATATAATTATTGTAACCTCATGTTATAATATCATTGTGTTATTAAAGAAAATAGAACAAACATTGTTATTGGTTAACAATTTGTACAAAATGTACGGGGAACGTGAACAGCGGTAAGCGGTGATGCCTCCATACAATTTGTCCATCAGTCAGGATAGAGAGTCCAGCAGTGGATTAAGACTGGCTTAATGATGATGTTACCATAAACAGATTAGTATACGAAAACATCGTATAAATATACTATTTAAAAATGATAAACGTTAATATATAACTAGGTAAAGTAAAGTAAAAAAAAAATGTGAAAATAGCACGTCTGTATAAGTTATTTCGGCCTTTAAAATTACCCTTATTTTACAAATTTCGCAACCATGGAAAGGCCGTGACCCAAGACAGATCCCTGTTAAGATTAAAACGGTTGGTTATAAATAAAGAATAATTTCGTGGAAAGCGGTATAAAAGTGGACATTTTTGTTGAATACGACGAGTGCTAATTATGAAGTGAATTATCGTTTTGAATCCGCTGCACGAAAACTGTGGACTAGTTAGAAGCGACGAGCGATTATTGAGATTTATTAAAATTATTGAATATATTTAAGATTATAAAAGACTAGAGTTTCTTTTTTATGATTGAGATGTAGGTTTGAAATAGGATTTTTTTCGCGACAGAGACCGTGGTATTACCAAGGAGAGTGGATATACTAGACGATTTTTAGTTTTTTTTTTTTTTTTTTATTGCATAGG
Source organism: Nymphalis c-album (assembly GCA_963151315.1). NCBI lineage: Eukaryota > Metazoa > Arthropoda > Insecta > Lepidoptera > Nymphalidae > Nymphalis > Nymphalis c-album. Next base: position 11,530,532 of record OY720602.1, read on the forward strand.
ACGGCGGACGAGCATGTGGGCCACCTGATGGTAAGTGGTCACCAATGCCCATAGACATTGGCATTGTAAGAGATGTTAACCATCGCTTACATTGCCATTGCGCCACCAACCTTGGGAACTAAGATATTATGTCCCTTGTGCCTGTAATTACACTGGCTCACTCACCCTTCAAACCGGAACACAACAGTACCAAGTACTGCTGTTTTGCGGTAGAATATCTGATGAGTGGGTGGTACCTACCCAGACGAGCTTGCACAAAGCTCTACCACCAAGTAACTCAAGTTGCATCAAACAATTATGTGTCACGTACGTGTCACGAAAATAGATGTATTTTACTTGACCACCCGGTAATAACAATAACAAATATTTTTACTAAAATACAAGCAATGATAATTCATTCATTTCTTAGTATTATATTTAAGTACTTACTTAACTTAGAACTAATAGATATTTAAAAAATATGATAACATTACGTTAAATAAAACAAAGATATTTTTACTTACTAGTTATATATTTAAAAGTAATTACGTAATGCTTTGCGTGTTAATAAAATAAATTCATGGATTTTTTATCATTATTTGATGATGCAATATAATAGAGTTCGCAGTAGTGACGGACGAATGTTTGATAACACCATTATCAACATCCTTAAATAAATTGATAAATACAATTGATCATATAATTACCAAATTATCTTTATCTGGACATCGAATCTATTTTCGATTTGTGAAACATCTGGAACGATGACTAAATATTGCGGATACACTGAAAACTCAGTTGATATTATTGTTTGGTTCATACTGATTCGCTGAGAGTAGTTTAAATGAGTCGAGTAAATTGATGAGACACCTCTCAGCTTTAAAGGTCTAACAAATATTTACTATACAAGATTGCAGTTTCATTTTTGGGAGATAATAAATTTTCAAAATGTTGTTGGCCTTACAATCCATCCCTTTGCAAGAAAACTATCTCGAGGTCTGTTTAATAAAAAGAAAATGCCTATAATCTCAGTTGTGGTTTTAAGTTTTTCTCACGACGTTATCCTTGATTTATTAAACACAAATTAAGCACATAATTACTTACAAGAGTTGGAGTACTTTCTAGTAAACATTTGAAAAATAAATGAAATAAATAAACGGAATTGGCACTTATCGCTTTTAGCTTGTCGCCTGTATCTGTTTCCTGCCCCGTAGGTTCAGGGGCTACCTGGAGTGGCTTCACGATATTTATAACCGTGTTATTACGCGTAATCGTTGTTAAATCTCCCTCCTTCATTATGTGATCTTTGGGACAATTTATTTCTTAGGATCCCTCGCTACTAGACTCCGTTCATGAGTGGACTGGTGTTATTGTGATAAATTCATTTAATATTCCTTCATTGATTTTTATTTTTTTCGTTGCTTATAAAAATATATATATATATAAGTTATTTGTGCGTTTGTCTATATGTAAATTTATTTGGTGTGCTAAAGAAATTATACTTTGAATGGGTCATTCTAATGAATTTGAAGATTAAAAGCTTTGTTTGCTATCCCCTTAACATTTTGCAAATTTCTTTCTTAATTCACTGAAAGAAGGCTCTACTATATATTTTTATTTATGAATTACAATTGTTAAGACTGTTTGTCGACATACATTACATACAGTGATGTCATTTTAAAATAATTATTCTTAGACCGATTGCGCACGTGCAAAATAGAGGGTTTTATTTTAGGAAAAGTAGTTTTTATATTACTTTTGTAGTAGTGTATCATTGATTTTATAACAAGCATTTTATAAGTTCTTTGTGTGTAAAGTTGTGTTTTAATCAGTTTGGTTCCCCTAAAAATTATTGCTAAGACTAAAATATAACTCACTATTAATATCTTTATGACGTATGCTGTGCAGGTGAGTGAGTTAAAAGAAGCGCTGTACCTTATGGTCACTGGGAATCAAAACTCAAAACGGCAACCAAATTTAAAAAATTCAGGCTCAACCCTGGGTTTTGAACCCAGCGCCTCGGGATCTGTGACCTTACATCTAGTCACTAGACCAACGAGGCAGTCAAATACATATATATGTGTGGAATTGTGGATACACATATATAAATGTAGTAGACAAGTACAAGATCGTATTAATTGTAGTAACTTTAAAAATGGTAAAAAACCGAATCTTTTTTCGATGGTTTGACATATTGTTTAGGTCGTCGCCCACCGGCTCTGTCCCGGCTGTCACACGAGCGATAAATCTTAGCGATATCTGACACATGTGTCAACGGATGAAGCATAGTGGCGTTACATTTTTTGAATTTTAGAGATCCTCTAAACGATCCTACTTTCAATTCTAATACATGTATTTTTTTTCTATATCATGAATCCAGAAAATGTTTATATTTATTTGAAATCAATTTGATGGTTTAAAAGACTTGTAAGTATCGTTTCAAAGAGTAATATTTCTAACAGATTTTAATATCAATGATGGCATATGTAATTGAAAGCATTTTTTTTTAAATTTATTGTTTGTTTTCTTTAAATAAATAGTTTATTTTTAATAATATTAAATACGTAAAACTCATATGATTGTAAGATATATTGGTACATTGGTACATATTCGATTTCGATTTGTACTATATTCAAATAAATGATATTCGATTATAATATTCTAATATATGATATTCGATTGGTACATATTCCATGTACTATTTCGAGTGTACGTAAAGATAAATACTGAAATGTCAGTATCGTTATAGATTAAAAATTATATTTAAAAAAAAAACTGTCTAATATATGTAAAGTAAATAATTAACTAGTATGATTATGATAGTTTTTATTTGATACGTACATAATAATTCTTGTCTATTTGTGACGTCAGAGCTGTAAATCTTGGAACGTGAAATACGACTCTAGGAAAGATTTTAAAAATTTTGCTCAAGAAAAATCATCTTTCAATATGAAAAATAGTAGTATATAGGCAATAATCAAGGCTACATTAGGATTCAACCAGATCAGGACTTTTGAAATGAAACAACCTATGGCTGTTAAAAAAAAGGGTAATGAACAAAAATCGTTGACAAAATACCTTTGAGTTGCTTTCTGAAATGTATTCTTTCCGAAAACATATTTTATGTACAGCACTTCATATTTTCAATAAGCAAGTTTAATGTATTAAGTGAAAGTATTGATTTTGACTTCATTAACTATCATATTTAATATATCAATCCTTATACAAATAATCAGGTCAATTCGTTGATCCGTTGATACGAGAGATTTTTGATATTTTTCTCAACAAACCTCGCTACTACTATAGCTACATATATTAGGTATAATATATATGTGGAGTGGTTTTGTCGGCATTCGTGCGATTTGAGACAAAGTGTGAGGTTTTCGTTAACACGAGTTGCATTAAAGTACGGAACCCTCGTCACGGCGCGCGCCGCACTCGATTACACCTAACCACTGCATCGTTGCGCGCACCCAGGTGTGAATAGATGCGGCATTTTTTTGTTATACTCTAAATAGTTTTAAGGTGGAGCTTAAGGAAGTCATAATTATTATGTAATATGTATTGATATGTATTGACTAGCATTCGCTCGCGAGTGAACTCACCCCGAGTTAGGTACTTTGTACTTTTCTGTACCTTTGCCAACATGTATTCAAAATTTCTTAATGATCGATTAAGAATTTAGAAAAGTTAAGACAAATAACGAGCCGAGATGGCCCAGTGGTAAGACCGCGTGAATCTTAACCGATGATCGTGGGTTCAAGCCCGGGCAAGCACCGCTGAATTTCGTGTGCTTAATTTGAGATTATAATTCATCTCGTGCTTAACGGTGAAGGAAAACATAGTGAGGAAACCTGCATGTGTCAAATTTCACTGAAATTCTGTCACATGTGTATTCCACCAACCCGCATTGGAGCAGCGTGGTGGAATAAGCTCCAACCCTTCTCCTCAAAAAGAGGAGAAGAGGCCTTAGCCCAGCTGTGGGACATTAACAGGCTGTCATTAAGACAAATAAACAAAGGAAAGTCACGTTCACAATATATAAAACACATAAATTAGAACATTTAGCATAATCTTTTGCGTCTAAAACTATATTATTTCCTGCGCACTTGAATAATGTACGTTCGTCGCGTATTATATTGTATACAGTATTATCTGTGACATACCACCAGTCAGTCAGATAATTAGAACACACAACACTTGTTACACAAGGACATGAATATGTTATTTATTTTATTTATTTATTGATATATGATATCGCAAAGATATAAGTTTATTTATTGAATCATTTGTGAATCTTGACGGCTTCTGATCATATATTCAAACGACAGCTAAAATAAGTAATAATTTATTACCTCGTCCGTGTAGTGGCGCTCATCCCTCCTTGACAATGCAGGCAATCTGGTGCTGTCACACGGGCTCGAATGGTTAGAGGTTATACGGTCAAAAAGTATCACAAGATAGATGAACAAAACATAGCGAGTCGGACGCGAGAAGAATTGAAATTTTAAAAGTATAGCGGTCACTCGCTTTTTGTGACGGGAATGTTATTGTAAAAAATTTTTTGTATATTGTGCATAAATATAATGGTCAAGTTGTAGTTGTAAATATATTGATGGGTGATTATCAAATGCTTAGTATACTTCCTAACTATGATACGTGAGATAACTCATAAAATTATAACCAAGAGAAGAAGCGAAGATGGCCCAGTGCTAAGAACACGTAAGTCACTAATTTTACCGCCAAACAGCAATATTTATGTGTTTATGGGAAACCCAGTTTAGGAAGGTATGGTTTATATATTTTATAGGATAGGTAGGCGGACGAGCATAATTATGGGCATTAGACATTGGCATTGTAAGAAATGTTAACCATTGCTTACATCGCCAATGCGCCACCAACCTCGGGAACTAAGATGTTATGTTCCTTGTGCATGTAATCATATTGGCTCACCCACCCTTCAAACCGGAACACAATAATAACATGTAGGTACTGTTGTTTTGGGAGAATATCTGATGAGTGGATGGTACCTACTACCTACCCAGATGAGCTTGCACAAAACCTCAATCTCAAAAGTAATCTCAATATAATGTGGTGACCGCTTCCATCAAGTGGTCCACTTGCCGTTCTGCCAAATAATAAGAAACCGAGTAGATACACTACAATATACGATACACACATACATATATATATAATACTTTCCAATAAAATCGAGTTAAAACAAAAGTTATAAAGTCAATATCTCCAATCAGATTTTATTGTCTTTGTAAGTTTATTTGTTACAACTCGAACTACTCTCGAAACACCTGAACACACGAGTTAAACTTTATAAGCACTGTACAGAACAATTGTTGCTTTGTTTTGTTCTTAAAAAAAAGGTCTTTAAACTTAAGCTTCAATATCTCAGTAATGTTATACTGACACTAGTAGATAAATAAAATAACAATACATAAAATAAAATGATTAAATTTGCAATGTTACTACCACAATAAAAATTAAACAACATTATAAAACTTTAAAATATGATTTTCCAACCAACGGGCGAGAGTCCCAACAGACGAGAGGAAGGGGAGTCTATAGCACTCGGACCTACTAAAGAAAAATCTAATCTAATCAATTATACCGCAACGATATTCAAAAATGTTTCCCGTAATCTGAAATAACAATAATTTTGTTATTATTATAATATAGTATGAGGAAATATTTTTACAGTCCAGAGAGGTTTCCAAAAGCTTTGAAATCCGTGCTTTAAACTTTAAAATTCAGATAAAGGAATGTATTGTTTTGTTTCTCACGAAGGTTGCACAGGCTACGTAATACTCTCGTGGGTAAGAAGCGGGCGAATAAAACTAATAAAAACATTGATATCAACTGGTTGGAAAGGACCGCTGTAATCCAGATTAAGAAGATTTTTCCAGGGTTAACTCCAGGGTTGTTTTCTTAACAAAATTTGGCGAATTTAAGTGCGTATTAACGGTTCTATTCCTTTATTTATTATCTTTTTATTGTTGAATTTCATATCCTTAAGAAGTTATTGATCAATTGTAAATCTATAAAAAACATATGATGGTTAAAACCTCCTTGGGTGGAATTCCAAATGCCGGTCACTATTGTTTGTAATGAGAGTAATTATAACAGACTAGCTGATACCCGCGACTTCGTCCGCGTTGCTTGATATATTAACAAAGTTTTCTTATGTACGAAGGAAAAAACATCAAAAAGATGGCAAGCAAAAATATACTTTGTTTAAACATACATCACTGGACACGCAGTGCATATACAAATTTAAGTTTAAGTTAGTTAAGTAAATAGTTATTAGGGCTTTTTGCGAGTAGAATATACAACTGCAAATAAATGCTAAATAAATGATGAGGAGTATTTCAAAGTACAGTTTAGTCATTATTACATCAAGTTCAAAGTCAAAGTCAAAATCATTCTTTTTAAATTAATATCAAACAATAAAATTATTCAAAATAGTTAAATATAATAGAAGTTCTTTAAGTACTCCAAAAATTGCTCAATCAAATCCTTAAAAGTATAAGATATATAATATATAAAAATATCTACATATTTGCTAAATAGACAAATTGAAGATTGACGGTTCTTGACGGTTAATATACAAAAAAAATATTTTATTTATCCATATCATCCCCGACGTAAAATCTTATATTTTTTATTGATACAAAGAAAGGATAATAGATAGGATGAGGAAACCGGCCGAGATTACATGGCCAATAGAAGAGGCAACGCGCTGTCAATCATGAGGTTTAAGTTGTCATGAACCCACTGCCCTCGAGTGTAGACTCATCCTTCATGTTGAAGCAGTGGTATTGTTGCTTGGGGAATAAAAGACTAGTCAGTGTCAACATCTTAGATCTCGTGGTTAGCGGATTATATTGACAGTGGACGCCTATGTTTAACTTCTTGCGGTGAGTGTCTAGGATGAACTATTTGCTGCTTTTGACAATGAAGCTACTGAAAGTAAGGGTGGGTCCCTTACACATACATATGTATGTGTGTCCTTGTTAAAACATTATTAGTAAACTAATGACGTCACATTACTGTAAATAGTTTATGTGACTGATTTCCTGTTAATTTATAAGTTTCACTTTTGTTTGTTTATTTGAGTTTTTTCATTAGTAGTGTGTCCATATCATTTCTTAGATAATAAAAAGTTGATTTTGTATTGTATACTATTTCTCCGTTTTTCGCTTTCCCCCAAAATTTATTTTGCATGTGAATATTAGAAAGAGCTCAGCTTCGCGCGGATCGCTTTCGCTGTCAGTTCATGTCATGTCAATCTCATTAATATACAAATGTTGTCTGCCTGTCTATTCGAGTCATAATAATTCGATTTTTCAATTTAATTTTTTAATTTATAAGGGTAAAAACTATTGGGTATAGTGCAATTAATTAATTTGTGTGACGATATATGTACGGTTTTACAACAGAAAGCGTTTAATTTACTTATGTTCGTTTTTATCCATTGTTGTATAATTTTTAATTTGTAATATGAATTTCCAATTTTAGGTTTTTGTTGTATTATTATTTTGTTTTGTAATTTAAATATTTTTCATTTTTTTTTTAAATTTATTAATGTGTGTTTTTTTGCTCTCATAATGTAGTGATTATATTTGGAAACTTGATTGGTGTATGTATGTGTTATATTTGTTAATTGTATGTTTTAATGTTACTGTTTGTTTCCTCTTTAAATAAATAAATAAAAAATAAATGTTGCAAAATTTAAAACATGTAAAGGAATGCTTTTGTGCAGGTTGTTACAATTGTGAGTTTATGGATGAAATCACATCTTAGGAATGAAACAATTTGACTTCTGGCTATTGCTTTTTTATACTAATTTGTAAGCAAGATATGACAAAAAATATTACGTTGAGTTTCTTTCAGTGATTCTTCCCAGGTCAAGGTATTATCTTTCCTGGACCTAGATTCTAATTTAACAAATAGATTCTAACTTGACGATGAATAAGTTATGCTTCTATATTAAATAAATGATTTTCACTTGTTTTTATAATTATCTAGACGGTCTAAAAGTTGATTTAGCAGGGTTTGCACTTGCAGGAAGCCTAAGAGATTCCGACAATTGTCTGTAATTTATTTTAATTGTGATCGGATAAATGTTTACTGAAAAAAAATACTGAGCAGAGAAGCGTGTCAGGACTTAGCAAATATTAGATATATATCATAGTTTCTGACAACAAGGTGTTTAAATACATGCATATTTCTACAATACCAGAATTTACCATTCAACTAAGAGGATAGTTTATGTTCGTGTGTGACGGACGGATCGACCGGCGGACAAAGATTTATGATCGCGCTGCCACTGACAACATTGACCATTACTTTTATGACCACCATTTCATATTCATATGGTGAATTTATGAGACCTATACATCCAATAAAAGGGTCTGGAATACAAAAAAAAAAGAATTTTCCAATAAAAATATTTTCACGACCTAAAAGTCTCTTTTATTTACCTGTCTCATTATTTATTTATTTTTTTATGTTATAGGTAGGCCGTGTTTCACTCTCCATCGCTGCGGTATTGACAAGCGATATGTAGATATCCTCCGGGAGATATACAAATCCGCGACTATGCAGGTGCGCATGCATAAAAACACCAACCTCGTGTATGTCGACAGAGGGGTCCGACAAGGTGATAAGCTCTCGCTGAAAATTTTAAACACCGTCTTAGAAGATCTGCTGAAGACGCTGGACTGGAGGGAGAGAGGAATTAACATAAACGGGACACATGACGCACCTTAGATTTGCGGATGACTTGATTCTTTTCGTCGAGAGCATACAAGGACTTTAACATATGCTAGCGGAGCTGCAAGAAGTTTCCCTGAGGATCAGTCTGATGATGAAACATATCCAAGACCAAAATCATGACTAATCATCGCATACCTCGTGTACCTAACATAATCGTAGGTAAGAACACCGTGCAGGTGGTCAGCGATTATGTCTATCTTGGACATCGTTAATCATTTGATCGTAAATCTCAAATACTCGCTGATCGTATACCAAACGTGGAAATGCGACGAAAGACGAAAGTCGAAGACATTGGGAAGCGTATCGCGAGATTAAAGTGGAGATGGGCTGGACACTTGGTAAGACGAGAAGACGGAAGGTGGACTAAAGACGTCACGGAGTGGTCGCCTAGACAAGGGACGAGACCGGTCGGCAGATAGTCAAATGATTTAGATGACTTTAGAAAAATAGCGGGTGCTCAATGGATGCGATTAGCAAAGGACCGGGAGAATTGGCGCGGTGAAGAGGTCTATGTCCAGCTGTAGGACACTTACCATCTATTTATATGATCCACAGGAAAGATGTTGGTCGTAGGTCCCATAGGGTATCCCATACATATAGTGTAAGTAAGGTCGAATGATAACTGATACAAGGGACGTAAGGATACGGGAGAAGGCGGCTAATATTTTAGCAATATTAGATATCCCTAATATAATTTACAAATAATTATCTAATTGCTCATTAGCGAGGTGAGCATAATTGATGTTGGCTATTTTCTTGTCTACCAATATATAACACAAAGTATTGGTATTATATCATTGTGGAATGAGCTTCTTAAAATAAGAGAAGTCCTTAGCCCAACAAGTGGGATATTTATGGGCTGTTATTTTAATTCCAAGAGTTATAATATCATAGGTTCAAATTAATTTTACTTATTATAATTAAATGTAAATATAGGAAGATTTTTTTTATACTTAAAAAATATGTAATCTTAGATATTATGTTGGTACGCAGACCGACACTAAAAGCTGGTGCACTAAGTATTTGGTTTAATTTCCTAATTGCCTCACTTTTAGTTCGTTCTCGAAACGTCCCGCACGAGTGAATCGGGCGTATTTATAGTCTAGTCTAAGAATTAAAGTAAATTCAAAAACATTACATTCGAATTGTATTACATAGCTTTTTTATTATTTTACCCGGTGTTTCGACGGAGTTTGATTTGTAGTGTTCACGAGTTAACATTGCGCAAAGTGAGCTTACCATGAATCAAACAATTAGACAATTAAGCAGTTAAATTAAAACGTTTCACCAAAGGATTTGCTTGATAAAGCGCTTTAGCGTTTGTTTGGAAAATGGTTTGGAGCTTCCATTACACTGCTATAATAGCAGAAATCATTGGAGTGGATACAGATCTCATTGAATATCGATCGATACTTGCAGGTTTCTGAATTATTGTTATTTATTTCGTTATTTATAAACAATTTCGGTAAAGCATTTGAATTTTTATCCGCCATTTTAAAGACTGCGAAAAACGAATTCAAAATTGAAATTCTTCGATCAATAATGTACTAGTTTAGCGGTAAGCGCTTCAAAAACGGCCGAAATTAAGAACGCAATGACGTTTGTGAGGTTATATCAGAATAGTATGGTCCAATCATAACTTATTACTAAGGAAATAAGGTTGAATATGGAACAACCGTTATTGTACATTTCCTATGTCTTTGTGTCATTCATGGCGTAAGATCGTAAGTGAATGTCAATACAATCTAAACCGTACTTTATTGCTCGAGAACTAGGCATAGTTTAGGACCTAAACTTTAGGTTATTAAATTATTAAACCTTTACTTAGTTTTCTTCATTTTATTTTCGGTACCACATTTGAGTAAATTTGTTATTGTTCTTGACGCGTTATCTAGTAGTATTGTTGATCGAAGTTGAAATTACGTTTTATGAAGTTAAATACCACGTTAATGTCTACAACACGCACTTCTGGGACCATATTTTATTGTTATTATTTATCTTAAGTCTTTGTATATATGAAAACCTATAGACTATTAACGTATTAATTATTGACAGAAGAGTTAACTGAAAAAGACCTCTCTGGTAGCCTTGAGGCAGACTGTTAACTGATGAAAGATATCAAGATAAGATCATAGACAATTAGTTTTAGTAATTTTATAGTTTTGACACATTCGTAACAGTTCCCTCAGGATACTTTTTTCGCCCACCGACCACAAGATTTATTCTTTTTTCTTTGTTTACAGTTTACGCGCTTTGGTCACTGTGTCATTTCGGCTCACACAAAACTAAGTAAGGAAGCTGTAAATTCAATTTGGCAGTCTATAAATAAATCGCAAAGAGTGGTACCTCTACGTAGGTGCAGTGTTTACAATACGGAGCGCGAATGAAAAAAGCACTTTGCCGAATGGAGTTCAAATGCTCATACTGATAACGGTTCTGCGGATGAAATTTTAATGGAAATTTTCGGGGAACTCTCAAAAGAAGAATTCATTTACACGAAGGTAAAATCTTTTCAAGCTAAATATAATTATAATTTTATTTTTACCAAAGACATAAATTTGGGAGACTAAGCATCTTTCTACAAAAGACCTTTGTATATATACGTTTATATATTATAGAATTTATTTAAGAATTTTTATGTGAAGTGAATGAATATATTATTTATTTATACTAAGTCAGGTTGTTATATAGCTGATTTTATTAAAAAGTACATGTAACCCAGATAAAGGTAGGTATAAAAATATTGGACCCAGATAGATTTATGCAGATAGAGTAAAAATTATAGTAACTATGAAACTTTCAAAAATCTTTGATTTATTAAAAATATCCAAACACAATAGAAAATAGTCCGCATTCCTGTATTCCCGTTGGAGGCAAAATCTCGCCCTAAGCACACGTTTGTAATTGGCGAGTGATTCCTTTGATCGCAACGTAGCGAGATCAAAGTCGGCTGATTACGCGCCGAATAACTATCTGGGTCTGGTGGACTCACATACGAGGGATTAATGAGGATAAGAATGCGCTTATTAGAGCAGCGACAGTTATATACTGAGGTATGTATATCTATGTCTTCAACAAAATAATAAGGCCCACTAAAATTCCGCTAGCTGGGTAATGGTCTTCTTTTAATTGAGGAAAAGGTTATAATAAAGAAATATCTGTAACTATTTGAAGAAGAAGACGAATACTAATTATGTAATGAAAAATATTTTATAATTAATTTGTCTAATTTTTAAACATATAAAAGTTTTGAGGTACAATGTTTAAACCTTGAGATCGGACTGTAACTTGAAAGAGCAGACTCCTCCCAGAGGCGTCTCATGGACGTGGCGTGGAATGGGCATGGTATGGCAATCCCATCCGAAAGAGAAAATGAAGATAATGTTGGTAGTCCCCCTTGAAAATGACCAATGTAGTTGAAATTGGTCAGGGTATTGCCATGAAATATATTTAAAAGAATTATCGTTTGACGTCTTCGTCTTTTTATTTTTCTAAATAAAGCCTCTCTTCCAGTTTATGTGAGATACACACGATGCAAATTGCTTGCGTCTACTTAGTCGAAGCGCGATGCTAATGTTAGTTAAAGCGCCATAACTATCGCTCGACGATCCAATCTTACCATTAATGTCTGTCAAGCAAGTCTGCATTCGATTTGATTAGGTGTGAACTTTACCAACTCGAAGAACTATGCTTAGTTCAAGTTTCTTAAAGTAGAAGTTTGGTTGATAAGACTTATAACGGTCTTCTCTTAGTTTTATATAATTACTTACTTGCAATTTATGTTCTGTTTAACTCAGATTTTGTGAGTTAATCCTCCGTTAAGGAGGTTTTAGTCTGGTCTCCAGTATTTATAATTGGCACTGCTAGAAAACAACAGTAACTAACATTGCATTTGTATATTTATATATCCCGGTTTAAGGGTGAGTGTAATGATAGGCACAAGTGACGTAAGAGTTCCAAAGGTTCGTGGTGCATTGGCGTTGCTAGAAACGGTTAATATTTCTTAAATAGGCAATGTCTATGGGGATCCATAGCTAACTCGAAACTCTTTATAGAATTTATCTTGTTGGTAGGAGTGGCCATTTCGTTAAAACGTCACCGCTTAGAAAAATGTTGTTTTATGGCGAGCAACTTCTTTGACGACATTTTGAAGGTTGTCTTTTTATTGTTTAATGTCACACTCGCGTGTTTAAGTCTCATAAGATTGAGTTTATGTATTTTTTTAATATCAATGATATATATAACAGTAATTACATATCAAAGAAACCAATGTATCTAACCATTCTTTACATATTCTACTTCCAAACGTCAATACTTATGTGTTCCGGTATGATTTTATTATTTCATAGGAAGGCGGACGAGCATATGGGCAACCCGATGGTAAGTGGTCACCAACGCCCAAAGACATTGTCATTGTAAGAGATGTTAACCATAGCTTACATCGCCAATGCGCCACCAACCTTGGGAACTAAGATGTTATGCTCCTTGTGCCTGTAATTACACTGGCTCACTCACCCTTCAAACCGGACCACAACACAACAAATAGCAAGTACTTATGTGAAGGGTGAGAATGAATGGTTTTTATTTCCTAGTGCTAATGTTTTTAGGAGGTGGTAACACCTGCAAGCCCTCGGGTGCTGCAGATGTCCATGGACGGTGGTAGTCACTGCTCGTTTGCCCCCTCTAACATAAACACTGCAAGAAGTATATATCATTCTTACCATACACTAAACTATTAATAAGCCCCTAACCATAATATCTGCCCATATACATTTTCTCAATCGAACCCTTCAAAACTGAATATAAACCGACAAGTGAATACAAATAGGAAAACAACATCAATTTATAAAACAAAACTAATAAAATTTAAAAAAGCACAAAGGAGACCAGCTCCGAGCGTATTATTAAAACAAGCATTATCGGTATAATCTTATGAAAGAGCAGCGTGTTCGGGAGGATATAAAAATAATCGGGTAGACGTCATTTGCACACGGCAGGAGCGAAGTTAGACCCGCCAGCGGATATTGAATACGATGGACTTGTTGGATTTTTGTACGATGATGTCCAAGAGCATACGAAAATGCGTTTGGATATATCGCACGGGAACCGCAATGACCTGGTTAAATCCTAGTAAATATCAAATGAGTTTCCATTTGTTTAATTATTATTGTTTATCATTCCTCTCGTGATCAGATCACGATAAACATTGAGAGGAAACCTTGAGGAGTTTATTGTAAAATCACGCCATAACTTGAGAAACGTTTAAAGAAAAAGATATTTTAATATATAAAAACCAATATAAAAACAAGATATTATGTTATTATAAGCTCATTTATAAAATTAATTTTATTACATAAAATAAATAATTATATTAATCAAAAGATAAATAGAAATAACATTTATTTTTGTCATTGGTCTGGTCATTCTAATAACATGCTGTTGGAAGCCGGATGCACAAAGTTCAAACCGGCTTATTATTTTGTGAGGTTAAAACATTACCAATATTTTGAACTTGGACCACGCGGTTTCAACTGCCGATTATTTATTGAATTTGCCCAACACCGACGTGGTGAACATTCGCTTTGATGCCACGAAAAAGGATTATCTTATTTTTTCCTTTCGCCTTTCGACCGAGCTTCGGAAATGTTTAATTTTATAAATGTCATGAATACGGTGTCGGAAAAACAATTTTATGATTGGTTTAATGTACTAACGAACGAATGATACTAACGTTTTTAAAAAAGCAACAAATAAATATTTAACACATTAAAGTGTGACGGTGTCATTAGTTACCGGTATTTCAGTATTCAAATTTGTGTTTAATTTTAATTAAACAGCCCTAAAATTGAGGTGATAAAAGCGGTGACAGCAATAACCTACTTTGTGGCTGCTACCTCGCATTGATTGATGACTCTAAAGCTCTTGGAATTTACCACAAAACCATAAATACTTTAGGCAACATTAATAAATGTGACTCGGGTCTGTCAGAGTTATGAAAGTCGGTATTTCTATCGCAATTTTATTAAAATAACTATCTTAGACCTCCGTGTTTTTATACGAATAAAATACATTAATAAATAGATAAACTGAATGAGTTAAAAATATAAATCCCGCCAAGTTTCTTTCGCCGGTTCTTCTCAGGCCTGAGGTGTTTATTTCCGAACCGGTGATAGATTTATGACAATCAATAAGCAAGTGTAACACTTCTACATTAAACAAAGAGTTTTGAATTTGAATTTGAGATGTTAAACATGATATTTGATTATGATAATACTGTTTTTTTTTAATTAAACTGTTGAAAAACAATTGACCAAAGCAGTAATAGCCTGTGAATGTCCCACCGGTGGGCTAAGGCCTCTCCTCTCTTTTCTTTGAAGAGAAGGTTTGGAGCTTATTCTACCACGCTGCTCCAATGCGGGTTGGTGGAATATAAATGTGACAGAATTTCAGTGAAATTTGACACATGCATGTTCCCTCACGATGTTTTCCTTCACCGTCAATCACGAGATGAATTATAATCACAAATTAAGCACATAAAATTCAGTGCTTGCCCGGGTTTGAACCCACGATCATTCACGCGTAGATAGAACAAATAATAAAAAAAAGATTTGGTTTTTTATGAAAAGTAAAAGTCGACATATAAATAATTTGTATCCTTAATAAGAAGACCTATATGAGAATCTTCTGAAACCAATCCATTGAGCTACGTCGAACAAAAATTACAAGCGAGTTTTGTATCGGCGTACTTGTTAAGCCTTATTAATTTCGCTCAATGCGATATACACATGCCATCGTTTCATGATCGTAGCTCTTATATTAAATGACATACAGTACAAATTCCTGTGATTTTATTGACTTATAGTTTTCAGTCGGCGCTGGACCGCGAACAAATGAAACCGACCACTAATTGAATAGTGACAATTAAGAGCCCTGATTGTGGACTTAACTGCGGTTTTAGTTATCAATGTAAGTTCGACTTTAAATCATATTAGTATAGAGTTGATTATCCATTCGTATCGTTATGTATCATGTTTACTTCCGAATGAAATATTGGAATTAGTTTCTATTTGTGATTTAAAGTTTTGACGCTTATGCATTCGCTATAGCTCGTGATATAATTACTGATGCGAATAATGCATCTATTGTACCATATGTTAAATACGTCACAATACCGCTATTGTATTTAATGAAAGCTCAAATATATTTGTATTATTTTCGTCAGAAATATTTGATATTGAAACGTTAAATATTGGGACGCACTAAGGTTCAATGTTCAAACCTTTCTCTCCCCCGACGAAATTTCACTTATCGTTACGTACTCGTACGTTTTAAAAGAAAAACAATTTTACTTGGTGGTAGAGCTTTGTGCAAGCTCGTCTGGGTAGGTACCACCCACTCATTATATATTCTACCGCAAAACAGCAGTACTTGGTACTGTTGTGTTCCGGTATGAAGGGTGAGTGAGCCAGTGTGATTACAGGCACAAGGGACATAACATCTTAGTTCCCAAGGTTGGTGACGTATTGGCGATGTAAGCGATGGTACAATGCCCTGTCTATTGGCGTTGGTGACCACTTACCATATGCAACTAGGTTTGACCTTCAAATCTTACCCTAATCTTTAACAATGAACAAACGAATAAATCTTATTTAATTATTATTATTTAATATGAAATAAGGTTTCTCTTACTGTTTTTTTACCATTTGAAATTAAACTCCATTATTGGCGTAGCTTGTACTATCCAGAAATGATATATTGACTTTGCAGAGTTGGAAACTTTGTGTTACAAGTTTATCTGTACTTCTCGTTTTTATTCAGTGATTTCCGTTGCCTTTTAACATTTCTATAATATAGTATGTTGTTGTAAATATTAATAATATTCATGGAAATATATTTTTATGCAACCAAAAGTATTTTTACTATTTAAAAATATCTTCAATCTCAAACATTATAAATAGAAAGAACGGATCCTTTTATTATTACAAAAGTGTATGACTCATTCCGATTGTAATACACAATATTAGATGTAATACGAATTGTTGTTAATTATTACTGAACAATATTTGTCATTTCTTAAACAATAATAATGTACATTTTTAATCTGGTAACAAGAATATGACAGATAAGTACCCTTTATGGCGGGAAATTGATTCACTTTTAATATTTCTTACGTGCTTTGCGTGGTAAAATGTATTATAACGATATTTATGATTGCGAATAATCGTTGTATGTAATCATCCTTATATCGAAATTTGGTTTGTATCAGATTTGAGATTAAGTGTTTTCAAACGCAAGCAAAACATCGCTTACTATCTTTTGTATTCTACAAAATACTTGTATCATTGGGTATAAATAAATAATTTTTAATTTATGAAGCCAACGATCCCCAATAATAAAGTATTGTATTTCAGTATCAAATGTCGCTGTCAACTCAATCTTGCACACGTTAAATTAAATATTCCCCTGCAGACGTCCGTTGCCGCGCGTGACGAATTTTGACTGACGTGCGACGCGTCGAGTGGCGGTGCAAATGGGGTAAAAAAAAATCGGGTCACATCACATTATAGACATTTCTTTCGTTTTCAATTTATATTGTATTTAGGGATTTTGTGGTACCTACCAAAATTTTGGTACCACCCACACGTATTCTACAGCTAAGCAGCACACATTAATAATGTCGTACTCCACTTTAAATGGCGAATGAGCCACCTAATCTACAAGCAAATGAGAAATAATATCTACAGTCACACGGACAGTCATTGGCGACGTAAGGGATGGATAACATTTCCTACATTCCCAACGTCTTCTGGCAGTTGTGATCACTTACCATGACAGATCCAGAATAATTACAATCACAAAAATGTTCGGTCCTCATATAGCGCTGCGTTTTCACAGTGAGGATTGGTTAGCACTGCTCACAGTTCCAGTGTCTATGGGTGAAGAAATATTTACTATAAGATGTCCCTTTGCTTCTGAGCCTTTTTATTATTATAAAGGAAGGTGGACGAACGTATGGGCCACCTGATGGTAAGTGGTCACCAACGCCCATAGACAATGGCATTGTAAGAGATGTTAACCATCGTTTACATCGCCAATACGCCACCAACCTTGGGAACTAAGATGTTATGTACCTTGTGCCTGTAATTACACTGGCTGACTCACCCTTCAAACCGGAACTCAACAATAGCGATTACTGCTGTTTTGCGGTAGAATATTTGATGAGTGGGTGGTACCTACCCAGACGAGCTTGCACAAAGCTGTACCACCATGTAAACATATTGAAATTTAGATGGAATATTTTGAATATTATATCATAATACTTCTAACAATAACTATTTTACGATATACAAAACACTAATCAGCCGTCTCTATTTTGTGGTTTCTACCGATATATTTCGGTTCTACACTACGCCTATATCATGTATCACGCCAGATGGTCGTCAATTTAAATCAGACTCGCTTTCCCGCGTTAATATTAAAGGATCAAAAGTGTCACACCGCTAAATGGATACACGCACTATACCGCACTTATAAACGGATTAATAGAACATAATCGATTTAACGCCATTCGATTTTGGTCCTAATCGATTTTAGCTTCGATTATGAATGAATGGGTAAGTAATACCAGCGCTTTAGGTCCAAATTTAGAGTCAGCGTTTATTCCTATATGATTAAGGTGTATTATGTAACTAACTTAACGAATATCAGCCTCGGAAATCTCAAAGACTAGCTCACTATACAGGATACATTAAATTGTACAAGTGTGTGAACAAACACAGGAGAACTCTATCATCAATGACAGGATCAATTCCTCACAGGCTTTCTTAGAGTGTGACACTGGCAACATCTTATTAACTTTTATTATTACTTATTATTAACTTTTATTTATTACTGCTTCTCATTAAATAATACCTTTAATCTGACTGCATCGTTGGTCTAGTGGCTTGATATAAGGCCGCAGACTGGAAGTTGGAAGTGTGTACACTCCCGTGTCTCGGAAAGCACGTTAAGCCGTTGGTCCTGAAGAATATCTGATGAGTGGGTGGTAACTACACAGACGAGCTTGCACAAAACTATGGAACCAAGTACATCCTCCCGAGAATGTTAGCTTTTTCCGCTACACTTCTTCTTAACAAGTTCTATTTTGGCTCCTGCTGCTTATTCGGTAAAGTCGCCTTTCTTAACTAATGTATTTCTATGGATTGTCTGTTTCTGTCTGTCTGACATATGAGCTATATATCTTTGCGTACCAATATTCTTTCCTCGTACATTTTTGTTTAATCTGATGTGAAAAATAATTTGATTTAAATGTTAGATAATATGTTAGACAAAATCCTAAAACAAGGAAAATGTCGAGTCAATTAATTAATACAACGGTTGGATAAGCATTAATCTTTTAAAAAATCTAACATTTTAATGGCGTATAACAATGATGCAAAAGTGCTCATGATGTTATAGTTAGTTTATTTGGTGGTAGAGCTTTGTGCAAGCTCGTCTGGGTAGGTACCACCCACTCATCAGATATTCTACCGCAAAACAGCAGTACTTGTTATTGCTGTGTTCCAGTTTGAAGGGTGAGTGAGCCAGTGTAATTACAGGCACAAGGGACATAACATCTTAGTTCCCAAGGTTGGTGGCGCATTGGCGATGTAAGAGATGGTTAACAGCTCTTACAACGCCAATGTCTATGGGCGTTGGTGACCACTTAGGTGGCCTATATGCTCGTCCGCCTTCCTATGCAATAAAAAAAAAAAAAAAGTTATATAACACATTTCGCATAGGTATAGCTGAGCTAAACTCACCGTTTGTGTCACGAAAAAAATAAGAGATTAGAATGTAAGCCTACACGTTTTTAAGCAATATCGGTTTCTTCAATATTTTTAATATTGTCCAGTAAGTGTTTAAATAACAATATTTAAATAATGTACGGTTGGGAAAGGATGCCTCTCTAGGCCACAGCTAAAAGTAAAATTGTGATGCTACGAGATGGGTGTAGCCAAATGATGAAAACTCTGACACTTACTCGGTTTTGAACTAGCGATCTACAATTAAGATCCAGGTGTTTTACTTACTGGACTTTATTCGGGCAAATGTGTACGTATGTAATAACATAAATAAATGGATATGTAATTAAATATGACTTAACAATTCCCGCGGTGACGTTTTTAATTCGTTTGTTATTCAAAGTCCTCACGAAAAATTTGGTAAATCTAATAACTACGTATATCTGTGTTGAGTACACTAAGATCCTATGTGCATTTAAATTGTACATGTTACAATAGTAAAAAAATACCTTATATCGAAAATGATAGTTTCTTTTTTTTATAAGCAGGCTGGTTGAATGGGCTACCTGATGGTAAGTGGTCACAAACACCGATAGTATTGCAATGTAATGAATATTTGACAGTTCCTTGGCTATGCACCACCAAGGTTGGAAACCACTAAGACCAATATAAGCAAATAAGCTTAATTTTAGCTATTACCCTACATTACCGTTTGTGCTGTAATTAGGGCAGGTTTCCGGGATATATTTAAAAGGATACATATGAAGGACTGCGATTAATAATATATAGAATATAATAAGGAAATTACTTTTTTGTTACATAGGTATTTAATTTACTTGCGCGACGTGTCGAGTCGGGTCGCTAGTGTTCTATAAAAGTTATAATTGTTTTACAAAACTAGTTACTCCTAGACTACGAGGCGGCGCGAGGTGGTCTCATGACTAATGTCGCTACAGGGTGCTCCTACGTAATTCGTTTTTAACCGCCGCACGTCAGCGGCCAGCTATAGCGTAGCTGAATATTATACAGGTTGTACTTATAAAATCTCTAATATAATATTATAATATTTTTATTTACATTTTGCTTTTAAGATGATCGTTTTTCAAAACGAAATTAATTATAAAGGGATTTTAAAAATATATATAATAATATAGGTACGTATTTAAATTATTATTTATCAAAGTGAAATTTCAATTATTACATTTTAAGGAAAATGTTACCGTAAAATGATTTTTCTAGTATACATAAAATATATAATATGATATATACATGGTGCTTCAGTATAATTCGTTTTTAACCATCGCACGTCAGCGGTTGGCTACAGCTTAGCCGTGCTGGGTAATTACAGCTTAATGTGATGCGGTTAGGCTTGCTTTATTTAGGGTTATTATTCATACAATGTTTTGTAATTCAAAACATTTTAAGTTAAAATTTTCGTAAGAGATTTAAAACTAAGATCTAATTTAAACTTATATTTTTTATTTACATAATTATATAAAACCTATTTTGTTATATTGAGGCAGACTGATTAAAAGTGATCTACCAATTAACAAATAAATGTTCTACAACAATTCTAATCAATTAAATATTGTTTCAATAAACAAGTAATAATGAAAACGATTATATTTGTTACTAACTGTACCCGTGACTTCGTCCGCGTAGAATTTAACAAAAAAGTTAATTAGTTTATTTGGTTTTTTTTTTGTTTTTGCATTTTTACTTTAATTATCATTTTTTTCTAAAATAAAAGTAGCCTAAGTTACTCCTTATTACATCAGCTACCTGCCAATAAAAGTCCCGTCAAAATCGGTCCAGCCATTTCAGAGATTAGCCGGAACAAACAGACAGACAGACACAAATTGTAAAAAATGTTATTTTGGTGTATATATATATGCATATGCATGTAGTAAAAAGCATGTTTATTTCAATATTACAAACATACACTCCAATTTTACTTATATGTAATTATGTTTGTATGTATGTATGTATAGATTGTTGTTTACGTTTGCAGTTATAATAAGACTTTGTATTTATCATCAATTAATTACAAGCTTATATAACAAGCATTATTATATATTTATTTCATTTGTAACAAACAGTGTCCATGTAAGCAAATATAGTGCCTGGTGGTAGAGTTTTGTGCAAGTTCGTCTGGGTAGGTGGTACCTACTCACTCATCTGATATTCGACCGCAACACAGCAGTACTTGGTACTATTGTGTTCCAGTTTGAAGAGTGAGTGAGCCAGTGTAATTACAGGGACAAGGGACATAACATCTTAGTTCCCCAGGTTGGTGGCGCATTGGCGATGTAAGCGGTGGTTAACATAATATCTTGCAGTGCCAGTCTACGGGCGTTGGTGACCACTTATCCTCAGGTGGCCCAATTGTTCGTCCGCATATATTGTCACAAAAAAGGACAAACTTTAACTTGTATTCGTTGTATTGATATGAAATCTTAAAAGTATATATATTCAGTATGGCAATTATTTGGTAAAGCAGAGTCGGTCTGATGATGGAACCAGATAGATGGTGTACCCTTTCAATATCGACTAATGTATCTCTCGAGGTTGCGCTAATTTTGTTTGTTATTAGATTATTTTGCATTGTCATGTATTACAAGCGGTTAAATTGTATTTACTATATAATATAAAACATATCCTTGTTCTATGATATTATTAATTACTATGTCAAAATTGTTTTAAAATATTTTTTCTGGGCAAAAGATAGGCGGACGTGCATATGATGGTAAGTGGTCACCATAGACATTGGCATTGTAAGAGACATGCGCCACCAACCCTGCTAATTAAGATGTTATGTCCTTTGTGCCTGTAATTATACTGGCTCACTTACCCTTCAACCCAGAACACAACAATATCAAGTACTGCTGTTCTGCGGATGAATATCTGATGAGTGGGTGGTACCTACCTGGTGGTAGTGCTTGTACAAATCTTTACCATCAACTAAATAAAGACTATGTTAGCAAACTCCCTTCTACTATCTATTCTCGATTACGCGGACGCAAGCTATCTTAATCTAACCGAGGACCAGCTTAATAAACTTGAGCGATTACAAAATCTAGCTATTCGGTTTATTTTCGGTCTCCGAAAGTATGACCATGTTTCAGAATTTCGTTCAAAGCTCAAGTGGCTCCCTATACGCCGTCGCCGAAACTTGCATACTCTCTCTCTTTTGTACTGTGTGTTGTTTAATCCGACCGCTCCTTGTTATTTGAAGGAGAAATTCGAATTTCTTGGAGATCAGTCTAGTATACGATCATCACGAAGCCTCCTCCTAAAACTGCCTACCCATAGCAGTAAATATTATAAGCAGTCTTTCACTGTGCAGGCAATAACACTTTGGAACAACTTACCGCTAAGCATAAGACAGTCTAAATCGCTACAAATATTTAAAAATTCTCTGAAGAAATTCTATTTGGACACTAATAATGATGACATTTGAGATACAGTTATTTATTATCCTATTATACTTTCTATTATATTTATTAATAATATTATATTTATTTATTTATTTTTTATAACATATAATATATAGATATATGTATGTATATATGATTTATTTATAAATATCTATAATCTGTTTTATATTTTATTTATTAGTATTTTTTGTATTTATGTATCTGCCATATTTATTGAGTTGTATTTGTTTTTATTCCATAATGTAAGTTTTTACTGCACCACCATATTGCCGTCTTCCATACACATTATTCCTCTAACCCAAAGGTTGTCTGGAAGAAATGGCTTATAAGCCATAAGACCGCCTTTTGCTTGGCCAACTTTGTTTTAAGGAATATATATATATATATTTTTTTCTTTATGTATATTTGGTGTGCAATAATAGAGTAAAATAAATAAATAAAAATTGGTTGCCTGTAAAGTCGGTATACGGGCGAAAGTTTTACGTGACAACGACTTTGAGTGGTAAAATAATTTTAATGTGAATATTCATTCGTATAGTAGGAAGAAGGATGAAATAATAGTAACAATTTAAAACATTTATTTATACAAAGAATTATATTTAAAACATTAATTTATACAAAGAATCTCGCACTGAATTTCACTTTTTATGTCTGTCTCTCTCGCTCTTAGGCGGGCTAACCATGCCCGAGTGGAAGGTACGCGTGCCTCTCACTCGCTCTCATTGTGAGCGCATAACGTGAGCGGAGCGTAACGCAGTTTCTTGAAGTGTCACCCGGCAAACCAATTTATAAGACGTTGTCACGTCAAAATAAATAAATAAAGATAGCTAGAGAAATAATTACTACTATAAATAACAGTCAATTTATTTAAATATGCTTCTTTTCAAGAAGGTTTTAGTAGTGTAGCTTTAGTTCAATACGATAGTTGATTATTTATTATCAAAGATTTCCGATATTATATATCTAAGACAAAGATACGATACATATTTTATGTAATATTTTTATTTATTATTAAAATGATATATTAAAAAGCGTGCTATATACAGAAGCCTCAGGTTGATTATGAGCAACGGACCGTGGACACGCGATTGCTTCATTTACTTGACCGAGATGTGGGAGAGAGATAGCTGAGCGAACGAGACGGAAGTCTTATAAGTATAATATCTTCCTGATTCATAAATTTTTGACGTTTTTATCAAAAGTAGTGTAATAGATAGTACCAACTGGTTGTTTGAATGAAGAATGCAGAATGTTTATAAACTTTTTTCATCAACCTTCAACGGCGGATTGGGAATTTAAAACCCGTCATATATTATATTTCTAAAGGGAAGTAAATAAAACGATAAAAAGTACTTTTGTGTATCGTCTTTTTATATGCATTTATGCTTCCTTAATGAATTATTACATTCATATTTAGAATATTTTTCATGCGTCGTAGTGCTCTATAACCCTGACGACTGGAGGATGTTTCTTGCCAAGCTCATAACATACTCTATTGTGTAGGTTTAATATCGTAATTAGCTTCATATTTTTCTTCAAAACATGGATGTTTGCAATAACGCTTGAAAGAACTTTAATACACGTTGTAAGTTTAAAATTTCATATTGAGTTTGGATGTGCAGTTACGCTGCACGCTAATTGTCGAACAATCCGCAATCAAGGTTATTTTATTCAATTGAAACTACTAAAATGAAGGAAGTCAAAGCTAACTCCTGTAATCAGGATCGCATTCAACTTTAAAATATATAAGAAAAATCTAGACCAGAGCTAGTAGATTTACATAGACTTGAAGACCAGATCTAATATTCGATAAATAGTAAGATCATAATGTAACTGATTGACTAATAGACACTGTGAGACGTTAACCATGTTCACGATATTTTTTTATTTGTAAGTGGTTTGGAGGATGATAACTCCCGTAGTAGAGCTGTACTGAGCCACGAGCGTAGCACAACACGGGAAAGCAATCCCGTAACCTTAAGAATATGAGCCGAAGACGGCCAATGTGGGCTTTTGTGGGCTGGGATCCCACATAGCGCGGGAACCGTTCTAAAGGTGAAAATAGTATACACAAGCATATCGTCGGAGAAATGACATGATTGCTTTCAATTTTTTTTTTAATACATATTCCAGCAAATAGATGACTTTGTTTTTAAGATTTTTATTCGTAACTGGAACTCTTCCTTCTTTCCTAGACAATCTAGCCGCTATATCATATTATGAAATAATATATCTATTTGTAATAAATAATAAAGAAAATAAGAATGTTACATTTGAATTTATTATTTAATATAAGGTTAACAAGTGTGCCTGACTTTGTTACATAAGGAACACACTTAGACACTCCGTGTCTCACGCATTAGGTGTTTGCTCTCAGTTTGCGGTCACCCTTAGTAGGTGCGCGTTTGAGAATTCAAAGCATAAGATTTCTCAGCTTAGCCGAAGTTTCGACGGCAGCTGTCTAAACGCGGTATAAAGTAACTCTTCTTATTTCAAAACAAAACAAAACGAAGATTATTTGTCTGGCGTCGCGGGGAAAATTCTTTGTTTAGAAACTTTTTAAAACCCTGTCTTTGCTTTTGACTTGTTATCATTTTTATTTCAAAACTCGCCGAAGGGATCGAGTCTGAAGGGAGGTTGTTATTAATACAATTGTCTTGGCTTTTGACGAGTTAAATACGAGCAACGTTTTTAGATTCATCTACAACTTGTTTGAATATTTATTTGAATATTATTGTGAATGATAAATATTATTTATAAGCAAAAAAGAAAACATGTGTGCTATTTACACGTAGTAGAAGTGAAACCTTCAAAATTTTTGGCTTCAACTGTAAAATACTTCCTATCTCATTTTTTCCTACGATAAATCTTATGAAATTATTTGTGTCGCTTTTTCGTTTCATCTATTTTCAAATCACAACGATGCTAAAGAAGTTTTCACTTCAATAAGGTATTTTATGAATTGTAGCATCGTGCAAAAATCAATCGCGATATTGTGGGTGAAGTGTTCCCGGGATCAAATCCAAGACAAATTCAAAAAACATGTTGAGGGACTCTGGTGGCGACGGCTGCTTACTGACATAATAAAACGCCATTTATAAATTTGATTGTTAACCTTTTGGGCTCATTCAATTTTATTCTTCGACTGTAAATTGAAAAATAAGGAATGAAGAAAATTGATTGTGACCATTTGAATTTGATTGGTTTTTTTACGTCCTAACCGACGTAAAAGAAGAATTATATATTATGTATCTGCGTATGTATGTATGGTATCGTAGCTCCTAAACGAATGGACCGATTTTGAAGCGGTTTCTTCTATTTGAAACCTAATATAATCAAACGTGAACCCGATGTAAAGTTAACATATCATTTGATTTGTTTTTTTTTCTGTATTTTTTGTGGTGTGGGTTATTTACATTTTTTTTAATCCACCTTCTTAAGCCTGGATGTGTTCTAAGCACTGCACCATGTGAGCGATATGCGATAAGTAAAGCCGCTTAATTATTATTAATAACAGGGTTCATAGACCTATTGTTGAATACAAACAAAATTGTAATAGTATTTATCTAGACAAAACCCTAGACTTGGCTAAATAATTCATTAATTTTGATTCTAAAATAGACTCGACCAAGCACTATTTGAATCGTATTTTAACATGACTAAATTAAATGTAATGCAGCCACCGGTTCCGAATGAATATTTTAGAGAAACAAACAATGTAACCAGTTGATACATTTTTTTTATAGTATAGGTTGGCGGGCGAACATATGGGCCACCTGATGGTAAGTGGTCATCAACGCCCATAGACATTGGCATTGTGAGAGATGTTAAGCATCGCTTACATCGCCAATGCGCCACCAACCTTGAGAACTATGATGTTATGTCTCTTGTAGCTGTAATTACACTGGCTCATTCACCCTTCAAACCGGAACACAACAATACCAAGTACTGCTGTAGTTTACGGTAGAATATCTGAAGAGTGGGTGGTTCCTACCTTGGCGACCTTGCACAAAGCTCTACCACCGAGATATGATAGTAACTATCTAACATTTAAATTTATAAGCCCTCGAGATTATTATCACTTACTAGCTGTTCCCTGTGACTCTGGCCGCGTCAAATTATTTTGCCGTAATCCCAAAAAAATGTTTTTTCACGTTTTGTTAGAGCTTGCGAATCTTGTCCCATGATCGCGAGTTCAAGCCCAGGCTATAATTGAATTCTCATGTGGTTAGTTTATTTTTATAATTAATCTAGTGCTCGGCGGTGAAGCGAAACATCCTGAGATTAATGTCTCTAATTTTACTGAAATTCTCCCAGTTGTGAATCCACCAATCTGCATTGGAGCAGCGTGGTGGAACAAGCGTTCTTTTTAAAGGAATAGGAGGCCTTAGTTCAGCAGTAATACATTCGCTGGCTGTAACTTTTAGTTTACTGTTCTACGCGGTATCCCCACGTTAAGCATCACTGCTCCCCGTGGGTCGTAGCACGATTTTAAGTGTAACGTTTTACAATAAATTGTCTCTCAAATGGCATTTTTTTTAAAAACTTGAGTTAAGAGGGTTTGTTTCAAACAAACCAACAACTTCAATAATTTTATATACGAATAGGTTAATAATAATAATATGATTATTAATAATCTATTACAATAGGTTTATTAGTTTTATTAGTGTTGAGTGAACAAACAGACGGACAAATATACTATGTACGGATAGAGATATAAAATAATAATTATGTCTTATTTATTACAGTTTTCATTGCTGGTGTGCTTAAGTTTGCAGGTCATTTGATAATTATCTGAATTACAAGCGAGAATGTATTTATTCGCGAGGCTTTTGGCTGCGCCCGCATAGTGTTATCGCAAACAGAAGCTTTGTCGGAACGACACGATCTGTGTTTATGAAAACAATGAAAATTAACCAGAATATAAAATACAATAACGGTTTTAATTTTTATTAAAAACGCTAATAACAATAACTAACAATTTTTCATTTCTCGGTTAAAGTCTTTTCTCTTTATGAGAACGATTAGAGTTTAATTCGCCACACCACTTAATTTCGGTTTGGATACTGTTAGCATAGTAAAATGCATGGGTAAATGCTGCCTAAACACCACTCATACCCATCTAGTAATAACACTCAATATGTCTCAAACTGGACACATTCAGATCATATCTCGAGAAGAGCGGTTTTCTTATTTTATTTTAATGTACGTGAATTAACTAATTTGTTAATTAATTAATTAACTTTTTTATAAAGTCATTCTTTTTTTTTAAAGTGACATTCAATCCTCGTTCTAGCAATACGTATATTCCAAATTCTCATCCAAAGCAGTCAAGCAGATTCTTCACAACGTTTTTCTTTACCGACGAACACGAGATGAATTATATCCTCATGAATATTTCGCGATATCTCGAATACTTAGCGATGCTTCCTCGATTGTGAACTTGTAACTTCGTTTAAGAACTACATGTTGTATTTGCTGGGCTATCTCTGGTGTAGCTTTATAATATGTTCAGTCTTTACTTTTCGATAACGAAATTTACACAATTATACTAATACTACCAATGTTTAATAATATCTAATCGAATATCAAAATAACTTAACTATTATATAATTTGTATTTGTTTAATATATAAATGTAGAAAAACTCTATAAAAAAAATAAAAATATTTTTTTTTGACTGCGGAACCCTCACCTTCCCACACCAATCACGACCACACCTTATTACCAGCACCAATGCGCCGTGAAACTGAAAATAAATCCCTTGAAAACACCCCACGGGTCGGCTCAAGTATAATAGTTCGTAATAGGGTCACTGGATTGCTGTAGGGACGGAACGCTTCGGCGATCAAAGGTTCATCTTATCCTTTAAAATCCTCAATCTATACTTGATTGGTGGCTGTTACAACCTTTTTTTTATCAAACGAATCTGTCTTAATTTTTACTTAGACAGCGATTTTATCGAAGTCGATTTCAAACGTTCAGAATCCAATTGTTAATTTGTATGAAGGTACTCCGAATTCATTAATGAGTCTTTAAGAAAATTGTTTATTTTTTATAATTGTATTTTTAATTATTTTTGTCGTAGAGATATTATAATATTTGTCATATCATAATACTGCCAAGGGAAAGTGCGGGAAAAGTTGACAACTCGTATGTAATTATGATTATAATTTTATTTTACAAAATGAACTTTACAATCTATGCTGATATTATAATAGATAAGTTTCAATCTGTTCTGAAGAATTATAAAATCTCTTGTCTTCATTCAATTTTTTTAATTTGCAGTTTTGTCTATGAAAAAGAAAAGCTCATCACACTATGGCAATGACCGTAGCATTGCAATTGACCGCATCGCGCCGTGCCACGTGGGAGACGTAACTACAACTTCCTATACCCCTCCCTTTTCCACTTATACATTTTCACATTCACCCACACCGACCTTCTCTGTCTAACGTGGAAAACTAAGGGCTGCTTCCGATCCTTCCTCAGTTTTCGTCGCGATCTCGTGGCGGGTAGATGTGTAATCTGTGACAGCCCCGTTGTCGTATTTAAACGCTACATATACGTATTTAAGTTTGCGAAACTTTGCTACCGTGTATTCATGCATGGTTAAAAAAGAGTGTTTTTTTTTCTTTGTTTTTAAATATTGTGAACGCGAAGTTTGTTGATACTTGTGTTTGATAGTCAATAGTTTGTGTTAGTGACGTATTTATTGTGTTTTTTTAGCGTTGTTTGGTAAGTAAATATATTTTTTTATTTAACTACCCGCAAAATTTCAGTCAGCATAAACTGTTTTATTTTAATTATTTCATTACAGTATTTAAATATTCAATGAGCGAAGTAACAGTGTACAGCCGTTTGATTGAATTTTATATTTGTTGTTCCAAGTGAATTTGGATTAACTTTGTTTTGTGGTAATTGATGATATTTAAAATAACAAAGAATATAAGATGTTAAAATATTCGTTGATTTTATAATCATATAATAAAATAATAATTCCTATTTTTATCAATATCTAGTTTGTTAAAAACACTTTTTTATTTTTTTGATTATATTTATTAATGGACATTATTACTCAATGTTTTGAACTTGGAATTGTGGTTTCGAGACGCCCTTTTTGTTCTTGTTGATTTTCGTCTGTTGTTATTTCGTTTAGGTGGTTTGATCTTGTTTAAATAAAAGTTTTACAAAGCATAGACAATAATAGAAATAATATGGAGGTGTATTTTTAAGTATACACCTCAATTTTATTTCACTTATTAAAGAAAATAAAAGTCAAAATGCCCGCAGAATTTAACTTTAATTTTCAAAAACAAATTGAAAAAAAAAATTCAATGTTTTATCTTTTTATTGCGATAAATATTGCTGCTGGAGTAAAATGTCTACCACAAAAGTTTTAGTATATAAAAGAATCGTCATTTTTTGTTCAATACATTTTTCGTGTAGTAGTAGTGTAGTTGTTTATCCAAAATTGGTTAGAAACGCAATATAACAACGAGTAATTAAAGATAATTAAACGTTATTGTCTTTAAGATTGCCACTTTTTGACTGCATACGATATAGTTAAAAAAAGTTAACAAAAAAAAATAGGGGTTGGCATTTGAATTACGCTGGGCGATTTTTTGTGTAATAACTGTTGTATTTTATAGAAAGGATGTTCCCTCAACCGAATCACACTCTCTAAGAGGGAGGAGGTCCGTAATTTATTTTTTATACGAGTTTAAAGTTAGTGAGGAGATTCGTAGTTTTTCTATAAAAGTTTGAAGTGACGTTTTAAGAAATGTCATTTTGTATTGACATTTGCGTTTGTAAAGTTCTAGAATATTATTTTATGATGATTTTGTCTTATATTTACTTATGTTTTATATTAATTTATTATTATAAAAATGTTGTCAAAGTCAAAGTCATGTAGGTTAGGTTATGTTAGTCTTTTAAAGTACATCGCACGAGCCGAGCGAGCGAAGCGAGCGTGCCGCGGCAGCGGCCGGCGAAGTGCCAGAACCGAATCGGCCCATGTTCAACTAGTCTATAACAAGAATATGATAGTTTGGAAGTATAAAAGCTATTTAATTTGTGTATGGTTGAATAAAAAAAAAATACAATATCTTAGTTTTATTTCTATTGATAAGTTCGATATTACACATAAAATCGTTGTCAAAGTCAAAGTCATGTAGGTTAGGTTATGTTAGTCTTTTAAAGTACATCGCACGAGCCGAGCGAGCGAAGCGAGCGTGCCGCGGCAGCGGCCGGCGAAGTGCCAGAACCGAATCGGCCCATGTTCAACTAGTCTATAACAAGAAAATGATAGTTTGGAAGTGACATAACCTCAAAAAAATAAAAAATTAATATCTCGGTAACCATGGGTTTCCTCCCCGGGGGAGTGTTAGGGGGGGTCATTTTATACCCCCTTCTCCCTATTTCACCATAAATTTCATAAAAAATCGCCCAGCGTAATTCAAATGCGTCCCCAAAAATAGAATGAAACAAAAAAGTTAAAATACCATTTTACTTAAAGTAAAACATTTTTATGAGATGTTATTTTCAGTATAAGAAATAATTTTCAATTAAAAAAAATATATAAAATATTTTCTAACGAGGTTCTGATGTTCGCATAGATAATAATGATGCGCAAAATTATAGTTTACAATGAAAATTGGAAAATATATTTTTATCAGTGATACTACGAAGTTAATTTAAAATATCTAAGGACTGCTTCTTCCCTTATTATTTGAGAGATAAATTTGCTATACTTTCCTAGTTAATGTTGTTTACGGTTGTATTTTTCTAGTGTATTTTCAAGTTAGCTTAAGTTATTGTATTTATATCATAATGCATATATAATGGTGATGTTCAAGTAATGAAATTTTGAAAACAAAAAGCAAAATTACGTCATACCAGCTTAGGTCTATTGAATAAATGCGATGTTCATGATTATAATGGATATTCACAAATCATAAATTAATATAATAGTAATATCCTGGGACTTTATTCACACACGGCCATCTGATCCCAACTTAACAGAGCTCGTACTATGGAAACCAGATAACTGATATACTACATATATTACTTTTCTGTTGTAAATACATACTTATATAGATAATTACACTCATACTCAGGACAAACAGACATGTTCATGCCCACAAATGTCTGTCCTGGGTGGGAATCGAACCCAACCCCAACCGGCGGCGCGAAAGGCAGGTGTCTACCGAACACGCCAACCGACTCATCCTTCATCGTCGTCATCGTCGTCATCAAAATTATATATAAATTAGTTTTTCTTAAATAATATACATACATGTCTATATTTAAAAATTGAGGGTCAATAGTAATTTTATTTATAAGAGATTTTTTATAGTATTGGTTAAAGAATAAATATTTATTAAACAAATTTGAATAGATCACAGAAACTCGTTCGCTATATCGTGAATTATACCAAAGTTTCTCGTGTCAAAGTTATCAAGTTAGCAATTAGGTGCTTAGTCGAAATCGATCCGCGACAGCAAATGCCTTTGCAATCTGATATCGAAGCCGTATACCACCGTCTGTGTGTTACGTAAATCATATGAAATGTAATGTTTGTAGTGTAATGGATCTATTTCTGCGGATAAGACATGATGCTATGTATAGAGGGGCTTATCTTTTATGTAAAGATTAAAGATTTCTTGGTTTTTGATTATTTAATTTCTCGATAAAATATAGTATAACATATGAACTGATGAAATCTTATCATAAAGTTTTAGTAAGTTTATATATGTATGTGAAATTCTTTACGAGATTAATATGTATTTTTTTTTCAAAACACATAGAATACTAAGTAATATACTTGGAAAAAGTACATACATTGGCTAGTTAATACATAAGTAATGTAACTGCTATTTACATTTACATTTTAGGCTAAGGCCTCCTAGGTAGATTCACATGTGGCAGAATTTGAAATAATACACGTGAACATTTAATGGTGTTTGATTGGGTTTGAACCCTCGATCATCGGTTAAGATTCACTCGTTCTAATCCCTGCGCCACCTTGGCTCACACACATAATATACATATGTAAATTTCTCAAGTACAAAAATCAAATCGTTCAATCGTTTTCCTGTCAAAAAGGGCATACCAACCCAAACCTTTTTTTTATAATATAGATTTTAATTTAGTTATTGTGTAATACTTTTTACAAAATGTAGACTGTCGTTTACGATTGTATAAAAAACCCACTAGCTGCAGTTAGGATTCGGAGATTTCCAATTTGGTCCGTTAATACTTTTTTTATTCGGACACAAGTCACTTCAATCTCGTTCGGCTCGGTCTTTTTACTCAAAAGCTTTTAGAGATTTTGATTAAATTAATTACTATTAAAATGTAATTATATATCTTGAAATATCGATCGATATTTAAAATTCGAATTTTGAGTAATTTAAACATTTTAAGGCACTTTTATGTATGTTTGTGTGCACGAACATATGTATGTATGTAGTTGTATTCATACTTTTTTTTTAAGTTTCACAAATAATCGATATCGGTTAAAATCAAATAATTTCTAAAGTTTAATTGCATAGTTTATTTTTTAAATTAAAACCGATTGAACTTTGCCTCAATTAAAAGAGTTCAAAATGTTATTATATTATTTAGTGCCTTCAAACATATTTAGAAACGATCGACATATTATTATGTCGAAGGTTTACGACGACGATAATTTCTCGATAAATAACGTAGCTAACTGATTTATATAATACTAATAAATCTAATTTAACTATTTATAACACAAGTGTTCTTAAATTTAAAATATGTGATATGATTTTATGATTATATCGCTCGGTTTAAGGCAAGAGATAGATCTCCTTAATACCCACTCATCATTCTACTGCGAAACAACAATATTATTGAGGATTTATAAGTGTAATTGACATAATTATTTACCAATAAAGGACTCATTTTAAACGTATACAGCTCAGTGTTTTTTTTATAATTCATTTACAAACACAATATAAATGTAAGTTTGGCAATTTTTTTTTGTTTTTTTTTTTGTAAAAGACATCATAATAGACAAAAAAATAAACAACCCGCTGAGTTTCTTTCGCCGGTTCTTCTCAGGGCTGGCTTTCTTTTTCGAACCGGTAGTAATTTCCAGTTTGACAATCAATAGGAGTAAGTGTAATAATTCAATATTGAATAAAGTACTTTGATTTTGAATTTGGTTTACCTAGAACCACAAAATACAACAAACACACCCAGTACATTAATATTATACGTATGGAATCGATTTCCTTGCTATAAGGGGTAAGTAACACGCATGTTGCATCTTAGAATCGATTATCAGCACGCATTCAATTCACAGAATATCGATTTTATATAAAACTGTGTTTTAGTCGAACGTTTCGAATTTAGCTAACCCGATTTTACGTTACTGATCGTGATTCTTTGTACTGAAATATATAAACAAGATTTAAACAAGCCAAATAAATGGAAAACAAATATTATGTATATATTTCATTAACGGTTTATTATTTGTTAAAATTAAAAAAAAAAGATACTAATTCAACAATAGAGAACTTAGGATTATAGGCATGTTAATCTCTTGAAATAATTAGTAAGACATACTAAACTACTACTAGTGATAATGGGTTCGATGGTCATGACATGATCAGGCCATGTCATGACTAATTACATGATCGGCATTGCTAGTAATTTTTAGTTAAGTAACATGACCTCGGCGAACCTGCCTAACCTTAGGTTATATACGTATTCAGTTAATTTAAGCAATCGTAATAATTAGTCAACGAACTGTTAAGCTATCTTGTTTGTTTCACAATTGTGTATAAATCATATATTTATACTAATATATAAAGCTGAAGAGTTTGTTTGTTTGATCCGGCTAGTCTCAGGAACCACTGGTACGAATTTAAAAAAAAAAGTTTTGTATGAAAAAAATATTTTTGTATCGAGGAAGGATCTAGGCTGATTTTGATTCATTATATTTTTATTAATTTAACGATGAAATTCGGCACAAGAGTTCCTTAAGAAACGTAAGTGAGTCTGAGTGAGTCACCCAAGGAAGTTAAATGGAATGAATAAATTTTTGAGATAAATAGACGAAGATTGCTTAAATTTAACACTCATATATAAATGTACTTTTTCAAAAAAAAGGTTTTAAGATCTTCTTTTGTGTATTTGACCGCTAGATGGCGCTATTAGTTATATATTCTTCTATACTGATAAGCGATAGCTTTGACCATCGTCTGTATACGAAGCGCATGTACAATCTTGCTTTGTTATATATAATATACAAACAATATGCATATACCATTGTTTACATGAGCCCAAATCAATCAAACAAGCTGGACTCAACGTTGGAATCATGCTGGCACTATGCAGGCTCCTCTGAGGTCACTCATCATTTATTCTACCGTCAAAGAAGCTATGTGAACCAGTTATGTGTTGAGAATGTGCTGGAATCCTTGCAGTTTCTATTAAGAATAAAAATTACACCGACTTTTTTTTATAACTTACTTAACTTAAATTGCACTAAAAAGTGAAAAATAATTTAAAACGTATTTTACTTAAAAAACTTTCCGAAGCAATTGCTCGTGTTGTTTTGGAACAATAATAATCGTTGAACAAAAATAAACAAAACTAAACATAGAAGGTGACTACCACCGCCCATTGACAACACCTGCAATACCGGAGGGCTTGCAGGTGCGTTGCTGGCCTTTAAGGGTCGTCTCTGGCAATCGAAGGTCGGGGTTTGGTAAGAACATTATCTTAAATTCGAAAGTTCCAGACGTAAGTTGAATTCATTGGCTAACTATGTGATT
The DNA here is from genome assembly GCA_963151315.1 of Nymphalis c-album. Classification (NCBI taxonomy): domain Eukaryota; kingdom Metazoa; phylum Arthropoda; class Insecta; order Lepidoptera; family Nymphalidae; genus Nymphalis; species Nymphalis c-album. The sequence continues at coordinate 11,566,333 of OY720602.1, forward strand.
TATTTCAAGGTTGTGGAGCATCGCTTTCCATATAATTCTTACCAAATCCCGACCTTCGATTGCCAGAGACGACCCATAAGGAATGAGTACGCTCTAGGTTTCTATGTCATATCAGTTTGGAAGAGTTCGAAAGTTGGTTCCCCAGATGTTTTTTTATAAAATGGGTTGTTTTATATTTTACATAACGAATTCTATAATTATTCTTTCAATAAGCAATTTTGTTGTTATTTAAAATATCACAGTAGGCATAGTTGGATTATTAAATAATATATCATTTATGAAATAATAAAATTCGGTTCGTTTCATATCCTTCAATAATAAATATGCCAACGTTGGATCCAATATTTGACAACGTACGATATATAAGGGCGATATTATTTCTGGTTACGAGTTACGCCTTCGCCTAGTGATATAAAAAAAAATTATAATTTCATATTGCACAATAAAATGTTAGATCCAAAGTATTCGGGTCAGATACAGAGGAAATATATTATTCGTGAATTGAATTATCTTTCTTTCATATCGGTAGTCTACTAATTCTCTTATTATATATAAACAAGTGTAATGCTTCGATTTTGAATAAAGTATTTTGATTTTGTTTTGTATATAGATAAGAAAATATAACTTATGAGTAATTTATAAGAGGACGTTTTTTTGTAATGACTAACTAAAAGAAACTACTAAATCAATGTACCGAGTGCATCTTTTTTATTATAGGATAGGTAGGCGGATGCATAATATGGGCCACCTGTGTAAGAGATGGTAACCATCGCTTACATCGCCAATGCGCCACCAACCTTGGGAACTGAGATTTGATTATATATTATTTAAGTCACATGTGCCTGTAATTACACTGGCTCACTCGCCCTTCAAACCGGAACACAACAATACAAAGTACTGCTATTTTGCGGTAGAATATCTGATGAGTGGGTGGTACCTACCCAGACGAGCTTGCTCGCAAGCTCTAACCTCCAAGTAGGTAATCCATATACCTAATGAGAGACAGAGTTGCGGAGGTTTAGTAAATAAAATTATTTTATTATAATAGCTGCGCTTCGTAGACCCGCTTTAAATTGAAAGTATTGATAAGAATTATTTTCATAATCTTGTATTAAAACTCTTTATATGTAATGAGCTATATTTGTATATTATGTATCTTGAAATCGGCTGTAAGGTTTTAGCTCAACTTTTGTTTTTAGATCAGATTTTGCTTTTATGTTTATATATTTATGTCTTTCCTAAAAAACGTAATATATCAGAAAAAAGAATTATCTGGGTCGTTCAGATACTATATAGTGATATCCGAGCAGTTAGTTAGTAACAACTGAATGAGGGCTCAAAATGTTCATCTGGTTAATTATTTAAAATGTTCATCTGGTTAATTATTAAAAGTAAAGGAAAGTCAGGGAATAGATAGTGCATTTATCTATTAAAACTATAAATAATACATTATAAATAAGCCTTCAAAGGGTCCTCCAAACCAAAAAGTACATGCAGGTATAAATATACAAAACAAACAAAGAGATAACTCTGTCGAACAAGCAGTGTACCCGGGCAGTGTACTCGTGCCGCTAATTTCCACACGATAATTTTCGCTCAAAATGTTCTTTTTGTAAGGTTAGTCGCTTCGTTAGACCGACCGATTTATGCGGGTCTAATTAAACCCCCTTTGTACTGTGGTTTCATGTGAAACAGTACTGAAATATAATTTCAAATAACTATCTCTTTGGTGTAATGGCTAATTTATAAGGTAGCCGATCTCGACGCCCTGGGTTTAAGGCTTTGATCGGAACAACGAAAGGCTACTTGGTTGTACTGTTAAGATATTCTCATTAAAAGCAAGGAGCTATTAAAAAAAAATCGGTGAATGGCTAATGGCTATATGAGCCATCTGTTGTTAAATGGTCACAACTGTTCATAGTCATCAGCGCTGAAAATCATATTAATCAACCATTAAATCGACCACCTCCACCAACCTTGGAAACTAAATGTTATGTCCGTTTTGCATCTGGTTAATTTTTATTTTTTTATTCAGCCTTTTGCCATCCACTGCTGGACGAAAGCCTCCCCCATAGATAGCCAACCATCCCGATCCTGGGCAGCCCGCATCCATCCCGTACCTGCCATCTTTTTTAAATCGTCAGTCCAACTCGCCACAGGGCGTCCTACACTACGTTAAATACTAATTTGTTTTTATGTACTCAATTTATGTTTATAATTCTTATTCAGCGGAAAGGAAAACATTGTAAGGTAACCTGTATCCCATGGGGAAGTAATGTGGATAAATAAACTCCATGCTCTCTCCTTAACACATATTTGCCAACACTTTAAGAAACTGATATTTTATATATTTCATATAAGTTTTTTTATGGAGTGGAAAAGTGGAGAGAATAATAACCCATGGGAAGATAAGGGTTAAAAGCAAGAAAGTGTAGCGACATCTATCTCGCCACAAACGAAACTAAAAACTGACGTATCCTACATCGCGGTATTAAAGTTATCCGAGCGATTGAACATATAACATATATATACAAGAACCCGACAACAACCGTCAGGCAGTAGCCCACCAGACTCAACACCCGTCTGGTCGGAGGATCCACCCTTTTCAGTGGTGGTATGTCCCTGTTCCTTTCATACCCCCAAAAAATAATTACAAATAGTGCGTTTTCAGGGTAATCTACAAAACTCGACTGTTTTTGACAATATTTGGAAATAGATTAAGCGTATATCAATTGAACATTACTCTCGGTACCTGAAACCAAACTAATGGATTGTGAAGGATTAATTAGGGACGTTTCAATTAAGTGTCATGTAATAGGTTATTGTGGGGTGAGCAGTGGTTTGGAAGAAATCGTAATAACTCTGCTCGTCGGACCGGAACTATTGCTACGTGTGACGTCATCTTTATTCGACACCGTGTACATTATACGTGATAAGATTTATGATATTACCCCGAAGCGAGTAAAAATTAATGTGCAATACATAATAGAAACTTAATTATCCATCGCTATGCTCAAAAATATAATACCTAAACTAGTAATTGTGGTACAGCGACAACTAAATACTAAGATAGTATTCTACTATCTGTACGAGTATAGAAAATACATCTGAGATCACGTGACACGCAGATAATTGGCTTATAATATAATTATAAATAAAGTATAAAACCCGTCTTTTTGATTTAAGGTAAAAATAAATAAAGTAGTAGTTTCCAGTTTGACAATCAATAAGTAAGTGTAATACTTCAATATTGAATAAAGTATTTTGAATTTTGAAAAACAGGAAAATTGACTGAGATTCTTTAAACTAGTCAAATATTTGTAATTTTATAACCGGCAATAAAATAGTAACTATACGAAACTAAATATTTTTCATATGAAAAAAAAGGGAAAATAACGTAAAACGATTTACACATTGTTATGTCAGCTTGCGTTTATTATTTTAAATCTGAATCGTTTGGTGACGTAACAAAAGCGGTTATATTAACAAAAAAAAGATGCCTTCGTCCAGTGGCCGAACGCACCTGCGATGTTTTAGTTAACTAAAACTAACAGCGGTTGCAAAACGTGGAACGAAAAAGAACGAGTGAACGATGGGATAGGGTTGTTCGTACGATACCACGCGATATTGCAAATTTATGAATGAACTAATCTGCTCGAGGCTTTGTTTATATTTAAAGGAGAGGGGGGACATGTGTAAGGTACTCTATGTCCTTAAGGTGTACTCATGGCAATGTGTATGTGAAACTTTATGATTGGTTGAGCAGGTAAGACGTAAGAGCGTACAACAACAGACAAAAAAGATAAACTCATCTCGCATTTATATTATTAGTTAAGTTTTAATAATCAGTTGCGAAGGTTGGGGGTTAAAAATAATAATGGTATGTTTAAGAGCTACAGTTAAATTGCCTTTGGGCGTGATATACAGAGGTAGACAGACGTTCGTGCGTGGTAGTCGTGTGTCGTTTTTTTTCATTATTCATTAATTGATGTAGGTTACTTGGAAACGATTACCACAGTAATAGCATTTCTTTTATTGTTTCGATAATTTTTATAATAATAATGATAATATTGGTCCTCAAGAGAGATTAGCCCACTGCGCAGGACATATTGTAGTGCACAAGTGTGTGCGCAATCACAGGTGCACTCTCTATTACCTTACTCTCATAACCCGATGGGACGGCAATCAAACACGACCGGAAAGTGTTCAGGCGAAGGACCAACGGCTTTAAGTGCTTTTCGAGGCAAGGGAGTGTACACACTTCCAACTTCCAGACTCCGGACTGCTACTACGAAATTTCGACAGAAAATCTCAATAACATTTTACTGGCTCGACCTGGGAATTGAACCCAGGACCACCGTGTCTGCGACCTTACATGTAGCCACTAGACCAAAGAGACAGTCATTTTTATAATAACAATAATAAAACCGTCGAATGACAGCCCTACAAAACCCCAGTAAAAGTCGATACGTGGTCAAGAGTATTGCAGAGATATTTTTTTCATTCGTTAACTCGTTCAATCATTCATTCCTGAATTAGTAATTTTATGCTCAACGTACTGACTTGTTGGCATAGTTGCTCGTTTATCGCAGACCTCGAGGTCCTGAGTCCAAACCCTGGGGCGGGCCAATCAAGGAGTTACCGCCTTTATTTCCGGTCACATCGAATTTCCCAACCCATTGAATTATAAGAGTGATTTGCGCACTATAATAAAATTATATACCATGCTAATATAATCTTCGATAATAGTAATTTTTTTCGATTTAAATTCACAATAACAATTTTGCATAACGTTTGTGTGTTTAAAAACTTTTAAATCGATGATAATTTCAATATTCACGAACGGTAATGAGACCGCAGTCCCAAACATGAATAGGAATATTTGTTGGCCTTAAATTGTTATCCCCAATGCTTGCTTAATACAAAGAGCAAACAACCCGAACGGACAAACAGGCGAACTATTAATTATATCAAGCCGTATTGATGACACTTTACGGTCGTATGCAAATACACTTGCAAATACACACGCTAAATGATATTTCGCTGATTTATGAAGTCAATAAACTAATGCTTTAGTTGTTTAAAGTTTGAAAATTGTAATCATCGCTCGTAATAGCAAAGTAACATCATTATCATATCAATATTATTCTCATACATTTCATGAATATTTATGATTTATGTATTAGTATTACTTTGTTGTTATTTATTTAAGTAGTAATAGTACGTCTATTACTACTTAAATTAAAACTGACTATGCTTATAATTAAATACGCTCCTACTCATACTATAAACATGAAAGTTTGTGAGAGATGGATATATGTTTGTTACTCGTTCACGCAAAAATAACCAAATTTGAATAAAATTTGGAATATAGATAGCTTATATTCTGATTTAACACATCGGTTGTCAACCAAATCGGCCCCCCTCCCCCTCAAACGCAGAGGTAGCCCTGGGCGGAAGCTAGTTATGTTATAAAATCGTTTGTCCTGACTGAGTGTCAACGTACAGCCTTATTGTATAATGTAAACATAAGGTAAGAAAGAAATGTTGAAAAATAATTAAGGGGTCGAAATGGAAACAATGTATTTATGATTAATATTCTGTATTACTATTACTGAAAATTTTATTGCAACTAACTCAGTGAAAGTAACTGTGATATTTTCCTTGAAATGAACAACATTAGAAGATAACTCTGAGTAAGACCCTTTAACAAGCTTAATCTTAGACTTGTTAACGAAAGGGACAAAGTTCATCTTGAAGTTGACTTGTTGCTTACTTCAAGAGACGATTAATTAGACAACAAACGTGTGTACAAATAGTTTGGTTTAATGGATAAACAACTTACTCGACTAAATGTAACATCGTTGCATTTTAGAAGTACTGCGGCGGCGGCGTAAAGAAGGAATGATAGCATAAGTGAGAGGCATGACGTTTATCGTCACGGCATACGATTCTGTCTTACCCTAAAGGCGCACCAAGCCTTTCACATAAATATATTGACATAATTGTGGTACTTGGTGGTAGAGTTATGTGTAAGCTCGTCTGGGTAATAAAAACCAACTCATCAGATATTCTACCGCAAAACAGCAGTACTTTGTATTGTTGCGTTCCGGTTTGAGGGTGAGTGAGCCAGTGTAATTACAGGCACAAGGAACATAATATCTTAGTTTGTGGCGCATTGGCAATGTAAGCGATGGTTAACATTTCTTACAATGCCAATGTCTATGGACGTTGGTGACCACTTACCACCAAGTGGCGGAAAGGCCCGTCCTACCTATCATATTAAAAAAATATGTAATCAATATTATCCCACAATTTAAAAAATAAAAATAAAATATATCTCAATTACGTAGTCAATTCAACTAAATTGAAAACGAGCAAGGACTTCAATGACGTATTTATTGCGTGAGATGCATCTCTCGCAAATAAAACACTGAATCACTACTAAATTGAATTCCGGTCTCCGTAATAGAATATCGATCTGTTACTAAACGGTCAGGGTACTTTGACATGGGCATCATGTAACATTCACGGTTTGGAACAGCCGGCTAAGCCGGCTAGCCTCTCGTTAACACGCCGGATTATATCGGGCTATATGTATGCGAAATTGAGACTAGGATTTAGGGACTTTATTTACATCCAGCTATTGGTACATGTAAAGTGGAATTGATTGTAGTTACCGCACGCGGAGACCTGGTGCAGCTGTACTGTTCGCTTTAAAAGTTTCGCGTTTCAAACGGTTTTAGTATGCATGTACAGTCGAATCAGTTTGGAGACGTTTTTACGTGTATACTAGTGCATCATCAGCTGATACATAAATAAACATAACTTTTGATATATTACTTTTCATATAATTCTACGTACTTAATATTATAAACATAATTTTTTTTTTCAATTCTAGATACTTCGTAGACACCCTCAAACCCGATTTCATCCCTTATATCACGTACTTTAATTGTAATTCGATCTGATATTGTATCTAAGACCTCGTCTTTATCCTCATTTTACTTTTCCTCTTCAATCGAATAATAAAAAAAAATAAACGAACATTTTTAAATGTTTATACAGTTGTAGAATATTTTAGTTTGTTTATTTAATTTTGATCCAATTAGTAGGAAAATATTAATAGACAAAGTGACACTTCTAACATCTATCCTGCTAATTCTTCAAACGTCACGTTCAGAGATTTTTTTAAATTTATTTTAACTAAATGTTATATCTCTAAAACTACTTGTTCGAATTGCAAAATGAAAGCGGCAGTTTTTATTTACCGAAACAGTTGAAAACAAATTTCATTTATTTTGATCAAGAAATATAAAAAATAAAAGTAAATAACAGCCTGTATATACCTCTTTCCTGTGCTAAGGCCTCCTCTTCTTTTGAGGAAAAGGATTGGAGCTTAATCCACCATGCTGCTTCGATGTAAAATAAATATTTGATAGAGTTTCAGTTAAATAAGACCCGCGTAGATTTCTTTACAATTTTTTTCGTTGAGCACAAGATGAATTGATTCAATGGTTTGGGTTTGAATCCGCAATCATCAGGCAAGGACTTTTAGGCTATTTTACTTCTACTTCTTGGCTCTTTTAGGGGTTACTACGTGCTATTAATACTGTGATAAAAAATGTAAAAAGTTTAGTCTCTATCTATCCCTTGTAAAACATTTTTTAAGGAAGAAAACTCTTAAAATTTATTTTGTTTAAAAATATATAGTTGTTATTACTTAAAAATAACCAGAACGTAATCTACAGCCTTATATATTAGCCACAAGAGTAACTAGTCAGTTTAACTATAAATCGTAAATAAAACTTATTTAACATTTAAGCTTTTATCAACCCTTAATTTTATTCGAATCTATAGAAACATTATCTCAATGCCCGTTAAGATTTTAACCTACACGGTATAGTTATCTAGTTTAACATGAAGTTAGAGCCGGGTTAAGTTAAGCAAGAAAGTTAATTTTAAACTCTCGTGCAGTCGTGCGGCGCTAAACTCAACAGTTAAAGAAATGTGCCTTGAATTTAACATGAACATTTAACTTTAAGCTCAGAAATAATTTAGTTATATGATTCCCAAGATTATAGTGATATACTGTTTAAAATTGAATCAAGTTATTTCATACAGAGGACAAGAACTCTTGCAAATGTAGAAATATAATAGAATATTAAATTAGTCTGTCACATCTTTAGATCTCAGTCGGAATAACGCAATTCTCACTAATTCTTTTTGGAATAATAGTGCAAAAAACACCCCGTTATTGCCTTAACTGGTGACAGGAGGGCTGGTTTATTTTTCGCCCAGAGAATCGGAATTGCGATTCAAAGCGGCAATGCTGCTAGCATTCTTGCCACCATTCCACGCGGTCACGATTTATATATTAATTATTTTTAATTTAAATTTATTTTAAGGAATATATTTTTATTTAAGAAATATATTTTTTTAATGATTTTTTTTACATTTTTAATGTAAAAAAATATATTACATAAGTAATATAAATCGTAAGTAGTTTTGATATGAAAGGAAATTAATAAGCTTACGAAGGTTTTGTATGACGTCTTAAATTAAATACAGCTTGCACTAACATTTCCTTAGAGTGTACAAATGGATTGTCTCGTTATTGCTTCAAAGAGAGATGTTGTTGTGAGTCATGGTAACATATACATAGCGTAGAACAGTTACTGATATAATATATGGTGTGAATGACGTATTACGACAGCAGTTAGTACATATGCTTACTGTCTGTGGGGCCTTGGACATTAATTTTGCACGTACTGACTGAAGCCGGGTTTATAATATGAGTGATGTATGTATATCTTGACTTTGGTATGTGTGTATAATTAATTGTGACAAATAATAGTTAATAATGCTTAATTTATCTTTACTAAAATAAAGATTAAATCTCTTAAGCGATCCTATTGTTTGATATGCAGCCTGTCTTGTTGATCTAGTGGCGAGAAATAAGGTCGTAGATCTTGCGGTCCTGGGTTCAAACTCAGGTCGGGCATTAAAAGTTATTGGCAGTCCCGAAGTCTGGAAATTGAAAGTGTGTATTCTATGCCTCGGAAAGGACATTATGCTGCTGATCATGTCTCATAGGTTTATGAGAGTAAGGGAATAGAGAGTACACCACATATTCAGATACACATTTGTGCACTATAGCATGTCATCCGCAGTTAGTTAAGTTATATATATCGTGATCGATTGTATTGACTTTTTAATTTAGACGTATAATATCATTACTAAACCTTTGATTAATAAATGTGATAACAAAATAAAGAGGTAAATAAATCAAGCAACCACTAGCAACCACGGTCAAAATGCCTCAAATGAGGAACAAAATTGGCGTAAACAAGGATAATAGGTACAGAGTGAGGAGCAAGTCGGCCGTGCTCGTCCTAAACCAATACGATTGTTGCCGGCTCATTTCATTGCACGGCTACCTTGCTTCGATCGGTTTCGTGAAATGTTGGATGAATATCTTCATCCATTTTATTTATTTAAGTTCTGCTCATTCGCTGTATTGTGTGTTTGAATAAAAATAACAGTTAGTAAATGATGTTGCTGACCAAAGGCCTGTATTCTCTGAGATAGTTTGGAGTTTATTTGTCGGTCAGACACATCACATTACACATAATGCAAAATTGTATCCAATTCATGAAAACGAGATGAATTATAAAAATAAACATTAACCAAATTTTTTCAAATTAATTTAATCCGTAATCTTCGGTTAAGATTCACGCGTCATAGCCATAAATACCCATTTATATAATTTACCTAATTATGATTGAAATTTAATGTTTCTAGGTGAGACACCCACTCACCAGATACTGTACCGCCAAACACTTAGTAAGTGTTTGTACATGTACAATATATATGTATATATATGCTGTGAATATATAAATGGCTAATTGTATCTCCAAATATTGCCCAGCGCTGCAAATACAGTATAAAATAAAAAAGCAATCATAGAAGTTGTAATATATTCTGATAGAAACTCACCGTTAAATTTGAACAATTATGATACTATTTGAGGTACGATACCACCTCTCGCCTCTCTCAATATCGTCTCTTCAAAGTCTGTCACATCTTTTGATTTCAGTCGGAATAACGCAATTCTCGCTAATTCCTGCGGACAATTGAACTCGACTAGTCGTATCCATAACTCGTGCCTTAACTAAAATCTCGCCACATCGGTAACGAGCTGAGAGGACGATTTATTATATCTTATCTTTTCAATTATCTCTTTGCTAGATTCGAATGTGTTTCTTCGTTTCTGAACTTTGGGAAATGTGGTGACCCAAATATCTAATGAAAGTTTTCGAATTAGTTTTTTTTAAGGATGACTGAAAGTATATGATGGTCAAACCGGTGGTAGCTGGACGATTCATAAGTATTTGATATAAAAATATTTAGATTTTGCTATTTTTCTAAGCTTCTGATTTATTAAAATTTATGGAGTATAAATTTAAATGGAAATTCTTAACAAATTCTGTCATAAATATATCGCTCATTATTTTGTTTCAAAAACATTTACAATTGATATTAATTTTCCTATCTAACAACCAAGTTTACCATTTAAACAGTAGTACTTAAAACAGTTCAACAAGTATCATTATAAGTTTGTCCTGCGGTTCGCATCGCGACGGCTACAAAGCCTGCTGGGCAAAGACCTACAGTCTGGTCGACTGTAGCCGACAAACCGGCAACTTTCATCGGCTTAAGTGTGCGATCGACCGATGCCTTTATCAGTACTTCATGTGTCGTACTCTGGTAACATGAAATTCATTAAAATACTTTTTGTAAAGTTAGCTAGTTAATTCTCACTGAGTTTAGTTAAAAAAAAAAAACATGAGAAACAATCTATTAGAACTCGCTCGGTATCTATTGTACATTTCACTCGGTGGTAGAGCTTTGTGCAAGCTCGTCTGGGTAGGTACCACCCACACATCAGATATTCTACTGCACAACAGCAGTACTTGTTATTGTTGTGTTCCGGTTTGAAGGGTGAGTGAGTGGTTAACGTTTCTTACAATGTCATTGCCTATGGGCGTTGGTAATCACTTACCATTAGATGGCCCATACGCTCGTACGCCTAACTATTGTATTAACAAAAAAATGTATGTAAGTACACTGAAAAACTTAACGCAAGTGAAAATAATAAATACCCAAAAAATATCTCAATCGGATGAATAATAAAAACACACGTACAGATTTAAAAAAAAAAAAAAACAATACATTTTTATATCTACAATTACAACATAGATATTCAGCAGGTTCTGATCCGACATGGTATTTCCCAATTTTAACAAATTGATTTCGCGGATTGATCATTAAGTCCACTGCCGATCAAACAAACGAAATGTGACGAACACGAATTCCGAACAATTTGTACTTTATATTTTAAACTGCATGCAGTGTAATCCGATAGCGTGTTAATTCTGTATTTGTTTTCGAATTTATAACGCGATGCAATAAATAGTTTTGATTGAGTTTGTGAATTACGTGGATTCGTTAAAATGAGTTTCGTTTCGTTTCGTTTTATATTTAGCTGCTGTATTAATTAAAATGCCCAGATGCGCAGTGGATAGAAGAGGTAGATTGATTGCGAGATCAACTCTAGGCAAATGTAGCTATTAAGCTATTTACGTATTGAATTTGTATGTTATTAAACCAGTAATTTTCCCACCAGATATGTACGGGTTGTAATAAAGTTTATTAACGAATATAATATTTGTGACACTAATATAAAAATACTTTACTTGGTGGTAGAGCTTTGTGCAAGCTCGTCTGGGTAGGTACCACCCACTCATCAGATATTCTGCCGCAAAACAGCAGTACTTTGTATTGCTGTGTTCCGGTTTGAACGGTGAGTGAGCCAGTGTAATTACAGGCACAAGGGACATAACATCTTAGTTCCCAAGGTTGGTGGCGCATTGGCGATGTAAGCGATGGTTAACATTTCTTACAATGCCATTGTCTATGGGCGTTGGTGACCACTTACCATCAGGTGGCCCATATGCTCGTCTGCCTCCCTATATAATAATAAAAATAAATAAAAATTTTAACAAAACAAAAACCGACTTCATAGTAAAAACAAATTAATATGCACTAAAAAGTAAAAAAATAATTGCGTATTCTTCTATAATTTGATAATTAACTTACTATTTTCTACTCAACAATATGTAGGACAAATGTGTAGTGTGGTTGATAATTTATTTACAATTATTGTTACTTTTGGAGTCGATGTCAGCCAAGATGGGTTTATAACTACATACATAGTTAGTTATAGGTGAGATGTGCTTGTGTCGCACGCGCAACTTAACGAGGCGAATAAAAGTCAATTTGTAATGTGTATGTTTTTGTTTGTTTTTAAAAGATTCCCGTATTATTATTGCTAGGTATATTATAGTGTTTCCTTAGCTGACATCGACTCCAAAAATAACAATAATTGTAAATAAATTATCAACCACACTACACATTTGTCCTACATATTGTTGAGTAGAAAATAGTAAGTTAATTATCAAATTATAGAAGAATACGCAATTATTTTTTTACTTTTTAGTGCATATTAATTTGTTTTTACTATGAAGTCGGTTTTTGTTTTGTTAAAATTTTTATTTATTTTTCGATTTTTAGTGAATCTGAAGTACACTCACTAATTTGTAGAATATGGGTAGACCTACTAAACGTGCAGCTCATATGAGACAGCGCCGTTTATATTATTATTTAAATATATTAATCTAAAACAGTGAAACGTAAAGAAAAATGCATTTTGGTACTGAATTAATAAATATTAGTTAATATGGTTAAATGTATGAATATAAATTAACATGTTTTGATTAAATAGATTTAGTTGGTGGGGTGTTGGGCAGCCATAACATAATAAAATAGTTATTTCTAGTAATAATTAAATAAACTGTATGTTTATAGATGTTGCGTTATACCATTCTTCACCATAAACTATGACGGAATGTCTGTATATTAAAAAAAGGGGAAGTATCTATATTATCCTAACTAATATTATAATTGCGAAAGTAAGTTTGTTTGTGACGCTTTCACGCATGTTTATGCGTGTAGTGGTTTCACTAAGCCGATTTAAAAAAATCTTTCACCAATGGAAAGCTACATTATCAGGGAGTAACATAGGCTACATTTTGTCCCCATATTCCCACGGGACCGGGAACTACGCGGGTGAAACCGCGGGAAAAACACTAGTAATCAATATATAAATATACATAAATATAACATGTATATAAGAGTACTTATACGATATATTAAATAATTTTCAAAATTGGTCTCAACTTTTAGTAGATGTTCAAATATGTTTCAATTACAAACATAACATATATACTAATGCTTACATGCATAACTCATTTTATAAAGAGGAAAGATTTGATTTTTGTTTGATTTTTTATTACGATTTAAATCAAAAACTACTCGACCGATTTTAAAAATTCTTTTACCCTTAGAAAGCTACGTCTTTACCAAGTAACATAGGCTATATTATATTTTCAAAAACTTATAGATCCCTTCTTAAAATGGAGCAATGTAACCCAACGTATTTAACTGTTGCCTATAAAAGTTATTATTTCGCGTGCGCTGCGAAAACTATTGACGGTATATAAAGAAGTGTTTTATACAATAGTACTACAAGTACTTGATTATAACGATGTTATGGTAGGTGAATGATAAATCTAGATAGCCTATAAAAGATTCGGTCGTGTATCGTTAATTTGCTACTAAGAATTGAAGATTTCCGTTACTTTGTCATGGATCCTATAATCAGAATCTAACCAAACTATCATCAAACAACCCTAGAAGTATACTCTTTCCAATAAAAAAAAATCATCGAAATCCGTTGAATAGAAATCGAGTGATTCGTCCATTTGTCGCGCACATACCTCATGCAAATTTACGACTTATATGGTTTTCTCATGGATTTCACTGTCAAAACTGGACCAAAAAAAAATGGGACCAATGGGAAAGCAAACCCTTTCAAATAAAAAAAAAATCATCGAAATCGATTCATCCAGTCGAAAGTTATGAGGTAACAACACCAAAAAAAAAAAAAAAAACATACATACGAATTGATAACCTCCTCCTTTTTTTGAAGTCGGTTAAAAACATAACCACTCGTAGATTCTGTATATAGATTTAATAAAGATTGATTAAAAAATTGCGGTACGCTTTTCTGAGTCTAATGAACGGTTCATGTCTGAACAAGTTAAAAAAGGCTTTTTGAATTGAGTAATATGTTATCATGAAAATGAATTTAAATTTATCAAGCAAATTATAAGTTTTAGAAAATATGTAGTAACAGCCTGCGAATGTCTCACTACTGGGCTAAGGCCTCCTTTCCCTTTTTGAGGAGAGGATTTTGGAGTATATTCCACTACACTGCGGGTTGGTGGAATACACAGGTGGAATAATTTCAGTGAATTTAGACACATGCGGGTTTGTTCACGATGTTTTCCTTCACCGTTAGCCACGAGATAAATTATAATCACAAATTAAGCACATGAAAATTCAGTGGTGCTTGCCCGGGTTTGAACTGACAATTAAGATTCACGCGTTCTTACTACTGGGCCATCTCGGCTCTTTAGATATTTAAGAATAGATATGTAGACTATTTTCGCTTGTTAATTATTAGATTGGATTTTTCTTAGTAAGTTTTATTCCATTAGACCGTGATGCAATGAATAGTTATGATTGAGTTTTTATCTTACGGACTCGTTGAAAATGAGTTTTACTCCATTTTGTTTTATAATAAGTTGCTCTATAATGAACGGACGATGTTAGCAGATAATCAGAACTTTAAATTTATAATCTGATGCAAAATAGTAAAGATTGAGTTTTTTAATCATTGTTGTTGATGTTAGTGTTGTTCGTTCGTTTTGTTTTGTAAAAATGATGACAACTTTTTCCATATATATTTTATTTCTATAAATATTTTTTAGTATAGATATTTTTTTAAGATTAACAGAATAACCTGTGATAAACACTTACACTGCTATATCCTGATGGGTAGAAAAAAAGTATAATGCGAATACTGACTTAAAACAAATAAATAATTTCACTTTAAATATAACTTAATGGAATTTTTAATTAGGTTTTATGGTCACATGTGTGTATGTTAAAATCATCTTGCCATGAAAATACATACACATACACACACATGGAAATTCAACGATATTCGTTCGTCATTAAACTTATAATTTTCACCTGTCACTTCAAATTCATCTATCGTATGAAAACAGCGCCATCTACTAACAGTAATCATAATTCCATATAAATCAAATTTAACGTCGACACATGATGAGCCGGTTGGTGTGGGTTCGATTCCCACCCGGGATATTTGTGTACATGAACATGTCTGTTTGTCTAGAGTCTTGGTGTAATTATAAGTATGTATTTACAAAATAAAAGTATTATATGTTCTGTTCAGTTTGGGATCAGAGGGCCGTGTGTGAATAATGTCCCAGGATATTATTATTATTATTAACGTTATCAAATACGTAAATAAACGCAGAAGGACAACTGTACGAGTAAGCAATTCACACATTATCTATCATTGAATATCCCAATTCAATAATATCGTTCATCGCGTCCCTCCGTTACGTTTCGATAATAATTGTCGAACAGGCAGACGGACTGACAAACTGTAACAGAACGGTACGGCCTGTTATGACATACATTATTCATGATTTCGGTAAAGGCTCGCTCATTTAGATACGCCCTGGCTTCCTTACTTGGCCATAGAAGATGACGTTCAAGTAATAAGGGGTAAAATGTATCAGGAGATATAGGAGAGAAGTAAATAGGATTGAAAAAGAAAACACTGGTTAATACCAGTAATTACCAATTAATATAAAAGGTACTGGTAGCTCAAGATCGCTATGACAATAAATCTTAATATTAAACTATCACCGGCTTAAAATGTAGATTATATCAAAGAAATAAAGAATAAAATTAGATCAGATAGTAAATACAGTCATATTGACATAAGCGTGCGAGTTTGTAGACTATTGCAATTTATTTTAACGATATATTTTCATAGTGAACTTCAGATAATTGGAATATATTTTGAGGATTGGTTATAATAATGCCTTATTAAAATCGATTAAATAAAGTTTCATTTATATTACTAGTATAAAGAAAATTTAGAACTTCAATCTCATGAACTAATATCAAATAAGTACGGAACTTTGTGACGTCAATGCATTATATTATTACAACATACCTGTGCCAGGTTTTTCAATATACAACTTGGGAAAATTGTTTTTGTCTTAGAAATTTTGCACTCAAATTCTTATTTCAAACTTTACTTCTCAGTCCCAAAGCATCACATCAAAGCATCAAATAATATTCAGTTATATAAACAAGCCAAGGCAATTACAATGATAATATGACCAAGCCTTAACAAGATGCAGTATTTATTCATAAGCTCGTTTGGGACCATTAGCGTGACAGTAATCACCGTGATTATCGTTGTTTGTAATGGCGTTTGAGCATTCATTAATTTTGCTACGACTTTTCCTTTGTTGTTTTATGAAATAGTGAAGATAATATGCAATAAACGATATGTTTATTTATAGAATATCGATGATACTTCCCGGTAAATTCGCATAATAAAAAAACGGCTGATTGTTCCAGTGTAGGCACAAGGCTTCTTGTTTTGAGGGGATATTTTTAAAGCTTATTTCAAAATGCCCTGGAAAGTGTATTGATAAATCAGAACACATCCAAGGCAAAACTTCTAGCAAAACTTCAACCGACAATACATGTTTCCCCACGAGATGTCGTTAGAAACACATGGAATTTTTTGGATTTCGAATTCGCTGGACTTTCGCGCCTATTTTTAACAAGTCGGGATCATATTTTAAACGAATTGTTGTTTAACATTAGTAACCGAGCTCTTCTGATTTAATAATCACGAGCTATTAAATTCGCTCTTATATTTACATCATATACATTTTATTTTGAAACTAGACAATTCTACCATCCGTTAACGAATAAAGTAAAGAAATATAATTCACTTATCTCTGCTGTCACAAAAATGTAACCCTGAAATGTCACGAGGAAGCCTGCATGCGACGGATGAAAATTTTCCACGTGGAGTTAGTCCAGTAATGGGTCATTTACTTTATTTTATCCTCACAGGTTTACCCAGAAGTACACCCCGTTATAAAAGTAATTAAAGTGTTTAATACGTATAAAAACGTACAGTACACCTAAGAAATGCTTCACCGATATTCTAATCAAATAATAATAATTCTCCATTACTCCCCTTTTATCATTTCTAAGTTCATTAACGTACAATATTCCCAACCGAAATTACTTTTCTTCCGACATTTCAAACATTAAACGCGTTCCCGTAACAAATGGTCTATCTATGGCCCGAAATATTACAGTAGAAGCCTTTTCCGAATCTAAAGCGGTCAATTACCAAGCCCTTCTGTAGGGTCGTTGAATAAAGACCATCCTAAACGAATATACTGTCTTCTTACGTCTTTAATTGCTGTTAAAAAGGCCATTCGTATTTAATCAAGACCTTCACAATGCCATTCTGTTTAATCAATATTAATAATCTTGAAAGTGATTATAATATTTTTTATGTATACTTTAACGCGACTTAATATTTTTTTTTTGATTAAATATTTTCGTTCTTTTCAGTTGTTGTTTCAGTTTCATTTGATATTCGTTTTGGGTACATTATGATAATATTAAGTATTCTTTAATTTATCGCATCCATTAGGGAAAGCTTTAATCGTAGTAAAAAAATACTTATTAATATCAAATAATTCGTAATAATTTTCTAAGCTATAAATATATATTTCCTAAAAACACTCCTCTAAAAACCAAGTCTACATCCATAGTTTCTTTTCAGATGACGACGGGACTATTGACGAATAGGGCCCACGGGGCTGATCGCGTGACCGACTAATGGTTTGACGCACGCGATCATAATGGAGAGACGAGACGAAGTACACCATCATGGCTGCAGTATCGCTAAGCAGACCATCCTCACCACCCATCCAAGTGGTCTCCAAACCAGAGTATCAGTAGAACTTGCAAACTTCGACGCGCTCTGTCTCCATTCAGAATGCAAGACAAAAAAACCGATGTGGGAAAGTCCGTTCATGGGACGACGCGGTCTTTTGGGTGGCGTCTCCGCAAATGTCACTCCTGTTCTTGGGAGGAGAAGTGACGTGGTCAATGAAGGGAGATTGTCTCAACAATGTACTCCGGTTATGAGACGGAGGGAACTGGAGAGCCCCGGTGGGTCACCGTTGCCAATCAGACGGGAGATGGATGAAGAAGAAGGTTATGATGTCGATAACAGTGTCATCAGCGGCTGGCTTAAGTTTCGAGACAACAAGCGGGTGAGTACATAGTCCTTTTATTTTTTTAACGGAAATTGTATTTCTTCTCATATTAAATTTCTCTCTTGCTCTTCTCTCATTCTCAATTTTTAAATACATTACTGGTGGTTAGAGTGATTATGCAGTTATTGTGCAAATCGCTTCAAATATGTAATTTGAATAAATTCCACAATGTTTCAAATATAGTTAAATGATGCACACATACGATTCCGTTCATTTAGTCTGATTGTGTAGACAGCTAACATTTTCATTTACCACACTCGGCGCCCAGCGTAAAGCGTTTTGTACCGAATTTAGCAAAACATTTCTTCCCGTGAAACACTATTTAATTAAAAAACGTGGTCTTTGTAACCGACGAAGTAAAAAATGGCGAATCTGTTTTTAAACGCATTTATGTCTTTTAAAGAAAGTTATTAAGAAAATTGTAATGAGACAGATGTTTGAGATGTTAAAAGCGTACGGTGCTTGGTCAGTTCGGCTAAGATATTGCGAAATATTTCTTTATTAACAACATTGATCAACTAGATTTTACATAAATATTAGCAATATAAATCTATTGTTTTTTATCACCAATCCCGGCGTATACTGACGTAGATCTTAATTACATTGATAATAAATTAAATTAAGAATAAAAAAAATACATATAAAACTAGACATGATATTATTATACGAACGGACAAACTTATTGTCTACAAAAAAATCAATATATTGTGTCGTGAAGTCTATCAAAGAGTTGATCCAAAATTATAATATTTATAAAAAAAAAAGTAGATAATGTTCAGACCGCCTAATTCAAAGCCGTTTTGCTTTGTAAGGAATTAAAGTCCTTAATGAGAGGCTAGAACATAACGCCGCGACTGCAAACCTGAGTGTCAGCTCTTTCTTTGGCTGGCTTTTGTTGATGTCGGTCGAAGTACCAGGATACCATGAGCCCTTGGGAGTATAGCACAGGTATGAAAGTATCAGGAGGTGAGAGCGTGACGAGAGGGCGCTACACCGCAACTAGGCTAAGGGCTTTCTACCTTGCATACTTAGTGAAGAGTACGTGTCGATGCACTTATCGATTATAGATTGATTAACTTTTAATGGGTTGTAATATTTGAAAACGATATGTAGCCCGGACAGTTGTCTCTCTTAGTAATAAGTTCAGTTAACTTTAAATATCTTTTTTGTATTTATTATATATTGAAACATGTGATAGAAAACTTACAGAATTTTATAAAAAAATAAATTATAAAAAAAAAATCATATAGTTTTCGATTGTCTAAAAGACACACATGATAGTCTTCTTGTTTAGATTTAGTCTTACTTTGAGTGTACCAAGCTCGAATTAATGTAAGTAATAGATTAATGTAATAATGGTATATAATAAAATAAATATACATATAAATAATTAGCAAGGCATATTGTTGTTCCAATACTTAAATAAATAAAACTATTCTTGGAACTAACAAATTATTGATATATGATATTTATAGTGAATTAAACATAAATAAATAGTTAATAAATTATTATCAATACTGAAAGTTGTATTCGGAACTACTTTTATCAACTGACTTCCAAAATAAAGGTTCTCAATTCCAATAATTTTTTTTCCTGTACATAATGTTCTCGAATTACTTTTTTGTCGTATGAAGCGATTGATAGATTTCATCAGATTACATATAACGAGGTGGCTACATATAAATTGAATTGCTGTAGTTCGTTGTTATTTAATTTGGAAATTAAGTATTTTAGAACGTACATTTGTACATAATGAAGTCAGTTATTCTTTCGTATTAATCACAACTCCTTTACTAAAACATAAAAAAGTATAATAGTGTACAGTGCTTATTACCAATTGATATATAACAAATAATAAAACTTATTCATAAAGTTATAAAATTATATAGCAGAAAACTAGAATCTAAATGGATTATACAAATGAAAATGTAATTAATAGACTGTATGCAGTGTTTCTTTGCTTGTATGAAATGCGCACTACTGTTATTTACTTATCCTTTAATCAAGGATAGAGCTTAAACAATTATTTGCCACAGTGTGAGTTAACCATTGTCCTTAATTGAGTCGGTTTGTCTCTCCTATTAAATATAAGTTAACAACCTGTAAATGTAACACTGCTGAGTAAAAGCCTTCTTCCCTATGGGGGATGATTTGAAGCTTATTCCACCACGCTGCTTCAGTACAGGTTGATGGATAAAAATGTGGTTGAATTTTGATTCAACTTATGCGGAATCAATTGTGAAGTTAATCACCATCAAGAACTAATTATGCTCATTAAAAGTCTGGGGTTCTCTCCCAGGATTGAAGGTACTTCGGTCTAGATTTTGCATGATGGATTCTAGTTACTGGGGCCATCCCGACTAAATTAAATATGTAATTTGATAACAACAGAAAATCAAACCACATTGTCTTTTCGAAGATCTACAAAATCTTATTTTTTGTTACTTATATCATAATTAAATAGCTTGTAATTATCAAAATTGAAAATAAATTTGTCATATTGATAAAAATTGATAAAATATTATGTAAATATATAAAAAAACACATTAGGGTCGTCTTATGCCTCGCAGGCCCTTTAGGTACGAAGCTTGGACCTTTGACTGTAGGGAAAATTAAATAATAATTTAAAATAAATAATATTACATAGTTAAATCGCTTGGAATAATAATTAGCTATCGTTATTTTCAAACTAGGTTTCGTCCTAGTTCGATACTATTCCCATCACTATTTTGACATCAAAGTAATAGGTTTAGTGGTGCTGACTAGCGCATGTAAATCCAGACGCACTAAATTGCCGACTCGTTTATAATAGTTGCGGTAATTCCTCAATTTTGTGTGGCTATAAAACAATTTGTTCAGCTTTTAGTAATTGTTAGAAAGTTGTATTGAAATGTAAATAAGGTCATAATAAGTTGGATGTAATGACACGAACGTTTTGCATTAGCAATGCAAATTATGGCAATAATATCTATTTGCAATGCTTCTTTGAAATTTGGAAACCTTCTCCTCGCAAAGAGGAGAAAAGGCCTTAGCCCAGCAGTGGGATATTCACAGGCCGTTACTTTACTTTGCTTTTTAAATTTGAAATAAATGAATACTGGGGTAGTAGTATTTTACTTCGCTGCTATAATGCTATAATGAATATCATAGATTTTCAAGTTCTCGACTAATTATATAGCGTCAATAGGTATGTACTTAAAATCGTTAAAAACATCTCGTAGATAATCTCGCGCTCTCAGATTGTGAGCAGAGAACAATAAGATTTGTTTCATGTCAGCGTAAAGTGAAATAACTTGTAAAAATACTTTAATTAAATTATTGACATAACTATGGTGGATGGGTTTTATACAGGCACGTTTTTTTTATAGCTTAGGTAGGCGGACGAGCTATGGGCCTATAATTACACAGGCTCACTTACCCTTTAAACCGGAACACAACAATACCAAGTACTGCTGTTTTGCGGTAGAATATCTCATGAGTGGGTGGTACCTAACCAGACGAGCTTGCACAAAGCTCACCAAGTGGCACATCGTTGTAGGTACTATCCATTTACTATTCTACCTCCGAACCGCAATACCATAAATTTCTATATTTGGGTTAACAGTGAGTGAGCCAGTGTAATTACAAACAAAACTAAACTGTACCCCAGTTTGAAGTAAAACATTTAATGTGACATTGTCTATGGGTCAAAGTGATCACTTCCCATCAGGTAGCCATTTAGAACATATGCATTCCTAAAATAAATAAAAATCTATACTTATAAGTTGGTAAGGTTAATATGATCATAAAATAAAATATCCGAGGTCACATGAAATATGGTAACCCTAGTCGTGGACAAATGTGTACCTCTCCCGCTATTACTACCGGACGTGTCCGAGAAACCCGTTAATCATATGGACCCCAATAAACAGAGACAAATAGGTTTCGATTGGAGGATCCAATTCTAGGTAATGTCTTTCTTATTTTTATTCAATCGATATATTTGTGCTTCAGAGAAATATTCTTATATTTAATATTTCAGTTATTAATGTTTGTGTTGTAGCTCGCTGTTAAAGAACATTCCGCTGGTGTTGTATTGTAATATACAATAATAAAAAATAAATACAGGTCGCATGCAGTTTTCCTCTTGATGTTTTCGTTCACTGCCGATCACAAACATGATTCAGTGATGCTTGCCTTCGTTTCAACTCACAATCATCGGTTTAGATTTACGCGTTATAAATACTGGGCTTTGTGGTTTTGGTATTCTAATGGCCGAATACTGAAACGTCACTTAAATATTAAATGCAACATAATTATTTGAGACGCCGTTAAATTCAATTTTCGCATAGGGACGAGGATAATTGAGGGACGTTTCAGTATTCGGCCATAATTTATTTGGTTAATTGTAATTTTGTATGTAACATTTTTTTAAAATATAAAATTGCTCTAAAATTACCCTATTAAAACTAAATAGCTAATATTACATGCATTTAAGTGAAATACAACATAAACATACATGCTGTCTCGGTTTTTTAAAGACTTCGTGGCCATCAACAAAACTTACCTACAAATTAACTTACATAGTTTTTGTATTTAAGTCTCTTCTAGATAAACAATAACAACACAATATTTAGACATGAGCTTAAATACCTCATCGCAACAGCAGTATATAAAATACTATGAAACGAATAACATTCATGTATATCTTTCAGAGTTGCAGTATATAAACAATAAAAATAAACGTTTTTTTTAAATCAAATTGTAAAAGTGTTTAATAAAATCTCAACAATTAATAATAGAATATTGCTGTGAAAAGAGAAGAATACGTTTAATTCAAAAAGTCGATAGAAAAAAAGTCCTCACAATGAAACTACTACTGAAGGTTTGCAGCATTATTGAGGGCGATTGGAGTTTTCTATTGAAAAAGTCAAAGATTCTTGCCAAGGAAAGTTTCGAACTGAAAGATTTTCACTAGTCTAGAACCGATTCATTGCGAGAAGCCAAGATTAATTTGTAAGGTGGATCTTTGGAGTCAAGTATTGTTGGACTCTGAAGTAATAATACTTGGAATCCAAGTGACAAGATTTGAACGCGATTTCAGCCTTTGAAGAGCTAAAAGATTTGTACGTTGGCATTTATTTATTGTTTTCGTTTGAATATTTGAGACATTTACAATAACAATGATATCAACTTCTTCCATAACTGATCAACGCTTCGCCAGACTTGAATGCTTGCCCCGAACTTTAGTTAAAATTTTAAGGCATACCATGCCTATTTAAATTATACATAATACAAAGTAAATTATTAGATAACAGCGGTGAACTAAAATAATGAAAATGCTGTTTTGGTTTTGGTAACTCAAAGAGGCAGTCAGTTTGAAATCTCAGAGACATCATTTAGACCAGAATATTATTATTATTATTTTTATTTAGTTTTACAGGTAAACCTAAAACAGTGGAAAACAAAGATATGTACCTACGTGATCTTTAAGTTGGTATAACTTTTGATAGAATCAACATTTTTAATGAAATAAAGACTAAACGGTAACTTGGAATACAGGAATTATTACGATACACAATATTATAAATACATAATATATATGACTTTAAAAAAAGGCAATTAATTTTGAATCACAGACAGAAACTTTAATTTTATTTATTTGTATGGATGAAGTGTAAAGTTTTAAGTTTAATAAGCATATATAAATACATAGGCTCTGTAGATTTAAACATAATTATGACGTACATGCAATTTGAATTTATATATAGTATACTTACAACGTGTCGAAAAAATAAACAATGCGTGGTGCATATTATATTGTTCTAAACTATATATTTATTATAGTTTGTAATTCGTTGATGTAGTTTTATTAGTACTTCATGACATTTCGTTATATCTATATAATATAATTCGATTTGCTTTCCATTTAGTATACGCAATGTTGTAATCGTTCTTCTTCTTATTCGATACGCTCTTTGCAGAGCGATCGTGGTCGTCATGTGGCTGATGTTATTATTTTCAGGATGTTACGCCATCTCTCCCTGTCAGCTGCCATCATAGGTGTACTATGCAATGGTTCATACTGTTATATATTTTTATTTAAAACAAATTTTGATTGATTATTTGAATTATTTTTTACAATACTGCATTTACAAGCAAGATTTAATACTACTAATAATACTTTGTCAACCATCTCACCATAACTATATATTTCGTTTATTGGAAATCTATAACCATAAATTAATTTAGAAGAAATTATCAATAACCGATACGGTCAACTTACTTTACAAGCAGTTTTGGACGCTTGACGATTCAAAAGTACTTTTAAAAGTTATTGTTTTTTTTAAAGTTGTTTGATGTGATTTGGACTTTTCTTAAAAACAATAACGTAGTTTAAAACAATCTAAACAAAAATATATATAATACACTTTCTTTCTAGAATAGGTGCGACACCTGTCTGACACTACATTATTAATAATTGTTATAAATTATTATAAGTACAAATAGCTAAATGTGTACAATACAATGATAGCACACATTTTATATTTATTTTTTTGGTATTTATCTAAAATGCAGGGCCTTTAAGTATTATTCGCCTTCATAAAATATTTCATATAGTTTCATTATAAATGAAAATAGAGAAGCTTTCAAATATTAGGGAAAGATACTTGATATTTTTTTTTCAAAAAGAAAAGGCACATCTATTTCCTTTTAACGGTATAAAAGAGTATATTCCTTAAAACAGAACATTTGAATTATTTATTGCGTCATTACGTCACGATTGGGGTATGCTCGTTTCTACCTCCGAATTTATTTCTTAAGGTATTTATAAAAGGTCATTAACTCGGCTTCATACAAACGGATTATTTCAATAATTCAAAAGCGAGAAAGCGTATAATTTATCCGATGTAAAAAAATGCCTTAATTTTGAAGAGGTTGCGGATATACATACATAGAGCCTGATAACCTGTGCGTTTAGTGATGTGAGTTGAATTCAGACTACTTCGGGCATTGTAATCTAGCCATAGCTACTTATTAATACTTTTTGTACTTAATTTATTAGGCGATTCGTTTCATGAGACGTTTTACAGGAAAACACCTTGCTTCATCAATTGTTGTTTATTATAATTTGCGATCCAATAACTAGTGTCAAACTGTTTATTAGCTTGTAACTCATTTATGTTCATGAAGATTTAAATTATTTGGTGGCAAAGTGTCACTATTGAGTTTCTCGTCAGTTCTCTTCGATTGAATCAACATTCGGTTATCATTCGATTTAATCATGTAACATGACATTATTTTCGAAGGTTTATAAGAGCTTAGTTAGAGAATATTATTATTTTAGGAGAGAAAAGAGATCTCTTGCTACAAAATATTATAAGAGAAATTACTTAAGTACTTACTCTTTTAAGGGCAATTCAGTGGGAGGTTAGAATGTGCTATACGACATTGACCTTAATAATCATAAAATTTAAAGGATACACGAATTAAATTTGTATATCATGATAAGTATCCTGTCAAGATTTCACGTTTGAGTATGGAAGTGAAATATTATTTTGCTTTTTTGTGTGGCAAAAAACAGTTTTTTTCTTTTGATCTGAGGTTGTAGTTACCTTGTTAATTTCCCTTTATTAATGGGTGATAATAATTTCGTTACTACACATACAATATAGCCAGTACTTCAATGTCATTTTTAAATAGAGAAAACCTGGTATTATAAGGATATTATGAAAATAAGACACAACTTGCATAGAAATTTATAAAACTTTTATAAATGTAATAAAATTAAATAATATTTTTTAATGTTGAGATATGTTTAGTGTCATGATAATATTTGCAGTGATAATACCGAGACTCACGCTTCAAAAAATAAACTAAGTTAATAAAGAAATTGTGTAAACAATTAATATTGGCTGCACTGTTGCACTTACGCTATTTAGTAAATTGAATTATTTTGTCAACAGTACAAAGAGTGTGAGCAAATTGCTTAATTGCTTCGTGTAGAATTGTCATAAAATTCTCATATTATTATGAACACTTGATGTTAAATAAAAGCCTGTAAATATACTTCAAGAAACGTGACAAACATTTTTCGATATATAACTACTATATATAGATTTCTATAGCGACAATTTAATTATGAATCATTATTCTAGAATAATTTACGGTCTAATTTAGGTTGTTTCATAAATAAACATACATATAATATACGCATTTTTAAAACACAAGACATCTTCGAATGTAATAAAGTAAAATGTTTACTTCCGCTCGTCACTTGAACATTAAAATATTTCGTCTAAGCGACGTATTTTTACGTCTTACCTTGAAATGTTCCGCTCAGTGGAATTGAAGGTATTTCTCATTGAACATCGCCGTACAAAGCTGAACATGGCGATTTTACAACACGAAAATTCATTCGAAATAATTTCTGATGTCTTTTTTTGCTTGTTTATTGTGAAAAATATATATTTCGGATCGCTTGGAGACTTTTATTACATTGTGTATTTATATAGTGCCATTAATACACTGGGATAAATACAGGTGTACGTCTGACTATATTAAATATAGTAATCTTTGTTGCCTTATTAATAGCCTTTTAACAATTTTCGCTGACAATTAAAATAGTTATTATGATATAATGGATGGATGGATGGAGATGGCTTTATAACTACATACTTAGTTATAGGTGAGATGTGCTTGTGTCGAACGCGCAACTTGACGAGGCGAATGAAAGTTAATTTGTATTGTGTAAGTTTTTGTTTTTTTTTAAAGGAATTCCGTATTATTATTGCTAGGTATATTATAGTGTTTCCTTGTCTGACATCGACTCCAAAAATAACAATGATTGTAACTACATTATTAACCACACAACACAATCGTACCTACATACTAATGAGTAGAAAAAAGTAAGTTAATTATCAAATTATAGAAGAATACGCAATTATTTTTTTACCTTTTTGACGTGACAACGTCTTATAAATTGGTTTGCCGGGTGACACTTCAAGAAACTGCGTTACGCTCCGCTCACGTTATGCGCTCACAATGAGAGCGAGTGAGAGGCACGCGTCCCTTCCACTCGGGCATGGTTAGCCCGCCTAAGAGCGAGAGAGACAGACATAAAAAATAAAATTTTGTTAATATGAAATTCAGTGCGAGATTCTTTGTATAAATTAATGTTTTAAATATAATTCTTTGTATAAATAAATGTTTTAAATTGTTACTATTATTTCATCCTTCTTCCTACTATACGAATGAATATTCACATTAAAATTATTTTACCACTCAAAGTCGTTGTCACGTAAAACTTTCGCCCGTATACCGACTTTACAGGCAACCAATATTTTTTTTTAGTGCATATTAATTTGTTTTTCTTTTGAAGTCGGTTTTTGTTTTGTTAAAATTTTTGTTTATTTATCGATTTTTAGTGTATCTTAAGTACACTAACTAATTTGGTTGAATATGGGTAGATCTAAACTAAACGTGCTGCTCATAATATGAGACATCGCCGTTTATATTATTATTTATATATATATTAATCTAAAACAGTGAAACGTAAAGAAAAATGAATTTTGGTACTTAATTAATAAATATTAGTTAATATGGTTAAATGTATGAATATAAATTAACACGTTTTGATTAAATAGATTTAGTTGGTGGGGTGTTGGGCAGCCATAACATAATCAAATAGTTATTTCTAGTAATAATTAAATAAATAAAAATTTTAACAAAACAAAAACCGACTTCATAAGAAAAACAAATTAATATGCACTAAAAAGTAAAAAAATAATTACGTATTCTTCTATAATTTGTTAATTAACTAACTATTTTCTACTCATGAATATGTAGATACGAATGTGTTGTGTGGTTGATAATGTATTTACAATTATTGTTACTTTTGGAGTCGATGTCAGCCAAGGTGGGTTTATAACTACATACATAGTTAGTTATAGGTGAGATGTGCTTGTGTCACACGCGCAACTTTACGAGGCGAATGAAAGTCAATCTGTAATGTGTATGTTTTTGTTTGTTTTTAAAAGATTCCCGTATTGCTAGGTATATTAAGTGTTTCCTTAGCTGACATCGACTCCAAAAATAACAATAATTGTAAATACATTATCAACCACACAACACATTCGTATCTACATATTCATGAGTAGAAAATAGTTAGTTAATTAACAAATTATAGAAGAATACGCAATTATTTTTTTACTTTTTAGTGCATATTAATTTGTTTTTCTTATGAAGTCGGTTTTTGTTTTGTTAAAATTTTTATTTATTTTTCGATTTTTAGTGAATCTGAAGTACACTCACTAATTTGTAGAATATGGGTAGACCTACTAAACGTGCAGCTCATATGAGACAGCGCCGCTTTTATTATTATTTAAATATATTAATCTAAAACAGTGAAACGTAAAGAAAAATGCATTTTGGTACTTAATTAATAAATATTAGTTAATATGGTTAAATGTATGAATATAAATTAACACGTTTTGATTAAATAGATTTAGTTGGTGGGGCGTTGGGCAGCCATATCATAATCAAATAATTATTTCTAGTAATAATTAAATAAACTGTATGTTTATACATGTTGTGTTATACCATTCTTCAACATAAAATATGACGGAATGTCTGTATATTAAATAAGGGGAAGTATCTGTATTATCCTAACTAATATTATAAATGCGAAAGTAAGTCTGTTTGTGACGCTTTCACGCATAAACCACTAAGCCGATTTAAAAAATTCTTTCGCCAATGGAAAGCTACATTATCAGGGAGTAACATAGGCTACATTTTGTCCCCATATTCCCACGGGAACGGGAACTACTTGGGTTAAACCGCGGGAAAAACACTAGTAATTAATATATAAATATACATAAATATAACATGTATATAAGAGTACTTATACGATTCTATATTTATATATATATATATAATTTTCGAAATCGGTCTCAACTTTTAGGAGATGTTCAAATATGTTTCAATTACAAACATGCTTACATGCATAACTCATATTTTAAAGAGGAAAGATTTGATTTTTGTTTGATTTTGTATTACGATTTAACTCAAAAACTACTCGACCGATTTTAAAAATTCTTTCACCCTTAGAAAGCTACGTCTTTACCGAGTAATATAGGCTTTATTATATTTTCAAAAACTTATAGATCTCTACTTAAAATGGAGCAATGTAACCCAAACGTATGAAACTGTTGCCTATAAAAGTTATTATTTCGCGTGCGCTGCGAAAACTATTGACGGTATATAAAGAAGTGTTTTATACAATATTACTAGAATTACTTGATCATAACGATGTTATGGTAGGTGAATGAAAGATCTAGATAGCCTATAAAACATTCGGCCGTGTATCGTTAATTTGCTACTAAGAATTGAATATTTCCGTTACTTTGTCATGGATCCTATAAACAGAATCTAACCAAACTATCATCAAATAACCCTTGAAGTATACTCTTTCAAATAAAAAAAAAATCATCGAAATCGGTTGGCGCGATATTGAGTTATTCGTCCATTTGTCGCGCACATACCTCATGCAAATTTACGACTTATATGGTTTTCTCATGGATTCCATTGTCAAACCTGGACCAAAAAAAAATGGGACCCCATGGGAAGCAACCTCTTTCAAATAAAAAAAAATCATCAAAATCGATTCACCCAGTAGAAAGTTATGAGGTAACAAACACAAAAAAAAAAAAAAAACATACAGACGAATTGATAACCTCCTCCTTTTTTTGAAGTCGGTTAATAAACTGTATTTTTATAGATGGTGTGTTATACCATTCTTCACCATAAAATATGACGGAATGTGTGTATATTAAAAAAAGGGGAAGTATCTATATTATAGTCAATACATAAATATAAGATGTATAT
Source organism: Nymphalis c-album (assembly GCA_963151315.1). Lineage (NCBI taxonomy): Eukaryota > Metazoa > Arthropoda > Insecta > Lepidoptera > Nymphalidae > Nymphalis > Nymphalis c-album. The sequence continues at coordinate 11,596,584 of OY720602.1, forward strand.
ACTAGTACTTCTAGGACTTTTTTATATATATAATTTTGAAAATTGGCTTCAACTTTTAGGAAATGTTCAATTACAAACATATGTACATATACATAATATATACTAATACTTACATGCATAAGTAATATTATAAAGAAGAAAGTTTTAATTTTTTGTTTGTTTTTTGTCACGATTAAAGTCAAAAACAACATGACGGATTTTAAAAAATCTTTCACCATTAGAAAGCTACATTTTTACCAAATAACATAGGCTTTATTATGTTTTCAAAAAAATTAGAGATCACTATCTAAAATGGAGCAATGTAACCCAAGGTATCAAACTGTTGCCTATAAAAGTAATTATTTGGCGTGCGCTGCGAAAACTATTGACGGTATATAAAAAAGTGTTCTATACAATAGTACTACAATTACTTGATCATAACGATGTTAAGGTAGGTGACTGAAAATTCTGGATGGCCTATAAAAGATTCGACCCATTATCGTTAATTTGCTCCTAAGAATTGAAGAGTTTCGTTACTTTTTCATGGATACCATAATCAGAATCTAACCAAACTGTAGTCAAACTACCCTTGAAGTACATCCTTTCCAATAAAAAAAATCATTGAAATCGGTTCGCGTGATATTGAGTTATTCGTCCATTTGTCGCGCACATACTTAATCCAAATTTACGACTTATATGGTGTTCTCATAGATACCATACCAAACTGGACCAAATGGGAAGCACCCCCTTTCAAATAAAAAAAAAATCATCAAAATCGATTCACCCAGTCGAAAGTTATGAGGTAACAAACATAAAAAAAAAATACAGACGAATAGATAACCTCCTCCTTTTTTTGAAGTCGGTTAAAAAACATAAACGTTCCATGTGAAAGACAAACAAAGCAACAATTACAGCAACATATTTATATTAAGTTAAGCATAGTTAGTTACTTAAGAAAAATCCGAATGTGTTCCCAAATCTTAGCTCTAAGCATTCCCAAAGGACCGTGAAAATATTGTACCGTTTCTTATGAAACATTTATGAAGTGCGATGTCGGTGAGCGTGACAAATGGAAGAAATACAGAACCGTATACATATATATATTTTTTGAGATAAAAGTATTAGATAAATAACAACTGTTTTGATGGCGGGCATTTATTGTGATTTTATTTACTTGTAAGGCTCGGGATAAATACGTATTGTTTTTTTAAATTGCCGCGTTAAATCAAGCTTAGGTAATAATTTTGGTTTACTTGTTGATAAATTCGTGACTTTTATTATAATGTTTTGTATAGATGATAATAATAATAATAATAATATTATACTGGGACATTATTCACATACGGCCATCTGATCCCAAACTAAGCAGAGCTTGTTCTATGGAAACAAGACAACTGATATACTACATATAATACTTATATGTTATAAATACATACTTATATAGATAATTACACACAGACTCAGGATAAACAGACATGTTCATGTATACAAATGTCTGTCGTGGGTGAGAATCGAACCCACGACCTGCGGCGCGAAAAGCAGGTCTCTACCAACCACGCCAACCGGTCCGTCACAATTGTTTAATGTTTTATAGTACTTTAATAATTATATATGCACTTGACTGCCTCGTTGGTCTAGCGGCTAGATATAAGTCCGCAGCCTCGGTGGTTCTGGGTTCAATTCCCAAGTCGGGCCAATAAATAGTTATTGGGGGTTTCTGTCAGAAAATTCTCAGTAGTAGCCCGGAGTCTGCAAGTTGGAAATGTGTACACTCCCGTGCCTCGGAAAGCACGTTAAGCTGTTGGTCCTGCGTCTAAACTCTTTCCGGTCGTGTCGGATTGCCTTCCCATCGGATTATGAGAGCTAAGGAAAAGAAAGTGCACCTCTGTTTACGCACACACTTGTGCACTATAATATCTCGCAGTTGGCTAATCTCTCTTGGGATTGGCTGCCGTGGCCGAAACCGGTCTAGAGGACCTTATACTTATAATAGCGTGTGTGTGTGTTACTTACTCATCAAATATTCAACCGCTAAGCAGCAATACTTTGTATTGTTGTGTTCCAGTTTGAAGGGTAAGAGCAAGTGTAACTACACAAGATACAAAACATCTTAGTTCCCAAGGTTAGTGGCACGTTGTCGATGTAAGGACTGGTTACTATTGGTTACCAATGTCAATGGGCGGTGTTGACCACTATTTACTATTTACTATCAAGTGGGCATTTTGCCCACCTACCTACTTAATAATAAAAGTAAAATTTTATGTATATATAAGATGATAATATCTATCTAATGTAAGTATAAAACTTACTTACTTTTCCTTATATGTTTCGTTAAATAAATAAAACACCATGCCCTCGAGTTCTATACTAAATATGTCTGTGTCTCGAAAGTATTTTTGCCAAATGTACATTCAACAACTCACAGTAAATTCTAAGCTAAATTATAAGCGTTTTACATTAATTCCCTTCGAAACACTCTAATTCTATATATTTATTAATTGTCAAATTATTTAATAGGCAAAGTTAAATAGTTACACGACACGAATTTGAGGCATTAAAGCAATATACCTTTTATACTTTATAGAATTTAATCGTCAAACGAAGTCAAATCGTTAGTCTTACAATTGTTAATACTAGACGATAATTTGTCAAATCGGATTAACTACCAAAACTGTTGACGATTACCATAATTATATTGGGTGATATACAAGGCTTTGGTTTAATTGGAGCTTAGTCATGATACAGGCAAATGACCTTTGATTTCGAGACTGTTGAATTTTGATCAGTACCTTACGCTAAGGTAATCCTTTATCTACAAACATACATAGTATATAATATAAATTTTTGACGTGACAACGTCTAATAAATCGATGAACGCTGGCTGCATGCACGATAAATTGTCCCGTTACGCTCATTGTCCCGTTACGTTGATTTTACGTTTGCGCCGCATCTATCTCTCTTTCACTCGATTGCAGTCATTTCATCAATGTTTTGTTATGACGTTGTCACGTTAAACTATCGTCCGTAAACTGACTTTACACACAACCATTTTTTTTAATAAAGCCCAGTGGCATATTTTATAATCTATGTTATAGAGCTCTCTATTTTCTTGCTCTCTCACGACGAGGGGTCCGAAATTAAACTCGACTGGAAATGGGCCTGACCTAGGATTTAATTTATATTGACATTTGCAGCCTTATAACCATTTTATCTAAATAATTTAATGTTACAGATAAAAAATATTTTTGCAATTTAAATAATTCTTAATAAATAAATAATTCTAATGAAATTAATAATTGCAGGCCAAATGATTAACCGTAACCTTTTTTGTAATGCAGAGTATCCGAACATTTCAAAATGGGTGCCGCGTCGCCACGCGCTCCGTCAACGTCGTACTAGAGAGCACACCAATATGTCAACTGGCGCCATTTTGAACCTACACATTTCCCGCTATTTTACTTTTTACCGGGTCATTGTGTCTGGAAAGGTTAAATGGATTTTATGTTTTATAAGGGAATCGTATTATCGATATTTAGATATATAACAATTAATTAATTGTTTATCAATGTTACCCATTAAAAATATTGACACTTATAGATTAAAAAAATTGTACGGTCGGGGGACCCCCGCCGTCGCGTAGGGTACGAAGTTCTGTTCGATATTTTTTCGACTGAAACCGTGTTTTAAAATGTAGATTTTAATTGATTATATTACTGTATTTTTGTCACATCGAAAAAAACCTTCTTTATATCGACCTCATTAATTCGAACTGCCATTTCACTCTACTGTAAGCCGCGTACAAAACTTCTTTCCAAATATATTTTATCTTATATTTGGGATTTGTACCAGCAATTTTCGATTATAATTAATGTGTTCTATGCCGAAGCAGCCGACGAAGTCCAGTGTAATATTATATGCTTATATAAATACCTGATCTATATACATATAAGATCTCTATCGTTCAAAATTCAGTCGAAAAACGCATTAGTTAACGAAATCTGCTTAACACAAATACAATAATCTATTTCGAATGTATAAAATTTAATATTTTATCACCGAATCAGAATCTTCATATACCTCAAAACTCATTCAAATTTCACGAATTATACACAACCGATTCTAAGACAATTCATTTTAAACCACCACCTTCTAATTGCGATCGCAGTACAAAACATGACGATAGCGCCCGAAATGATTCATTTTCCATGTATAAATCACTGTTTCAACCTACGTGAATGTTAATTAATTTCACGCCAATTTGAACCGTATGATAAAGTGTTAAGAAGAATAATTGCAAAATCGTGAAACGAGAATAACAATGTCGCTGAGCGATACGTCTTAACGAATGAATTATTTATTCAGTGAACGAATTAACATATCAAGAGTGTACAGAAATTTTGGAAGTACGAAATATTACAGAAATGGAGATAGCTTTGATTTACGGTGCACAATTGCACATGTTTGCGTTATTTTAACAAGGGTATTATCACTAACTGAACGTATGTAATCACGTTTTATATTTATGATAATAAAAATAAATGGTTACCATTGAATGATAACATTATTACTTACCATGTCATTCAGCATCTATAAATAATCTCTAACTTAGCTTAGTGGCTGAGTAGTTAAAGAGATTTTTCTCGTTCTGTCATTATTGATTTGAGTTTCGATAGAAGAAGACACGGCATTGTTTAGCTTATGTTGCTAAACAAACGATTATAGTCGTAAGTAAGGCCGTAAAAATATTAATAGTACTACTCTGAACCCATTGAATTATGATATAACAGTCACATTTATTTATACTCTTTGTTGTGCTTGACATAGAAAAACAAGCCAGTAATACAGTTATTATTATGGAAAATTTAAAACTTGAGATCAGAGGCAGTAGCCAAGTTGACATCCTACAATTGTAAACGCAAATCGAAAACTAAACAAATGTATGAGAATGACATCTCTCAACGATAAGTCACGTGGTCATTCTCATACATTTGTTTAGTTTTCTATAGCGTTTACAATTGTAGAATGTCAACTTGGCTAGAACCTCAGGGTACGTTGTGTATTTATTAATACCTAAACATTCATTACAATAACGTAACAATACATAAATGTTTTACATGTTATAATAACACAGATAATAAATACGAAATTGTACTAAAACATTAGATCTTGCGGGTCAATTGTAAATTTGCTGTCTTCTTCTTTGAAATGCCAAATTAATAATGAAAGAAAGATCAAAATCAATGTTTAAATAAACAGCCGCTAAGAAAAGTTATATAGTGATTCCGTAATATATTATATATATATATATTAAATATACCACATCCATTTCAATGAATTATACAGTAACTCGTCGTTCAGTTCGGGTCTTTAATCCTGCACTCTCTTAGGCGCGCGGTTAGCCTAAATTGAAATGTGCTGTTCTGGTGTACAATGGCACATTCCACACAGACGACTGCTTCGGTACTGGCTTGTATTCCTCTAATACGCCTTAGTATTGTGGACAGTAATTGATAATCACTATATTATATCGCGCGTATCGTGATTATGTAGACATTGTACAAGAGACCTTTTATTGATCTTCCGGGAACATTGCATTCGATATAACTCCAATGTTATACAAAAACCAATTTTCAATTTAGCCTTCATAACAATACTTTCATTAATTACTATAGCACTATTCTGGCTTGTTTGATTATATGTACAATAATAGATATGCTACCAACGACGGGTTTATTGCTAGAAATTCTCTACCAGTAAACTTAAGGAGTAGAAAATAATCTTTGGTGTGCGAGAGAAATAATAATTATCAAAACAACAATGTAATACATACATATATACTAATATATATATATATACATTCCAAGATAAATATGTAATATATTAATTATTACTACTTAGAATTTATTCCGGCTTCGCCTTCCTTGTGCACTGGATGTACTTGGTGGAAGGGCATTTTTATCCTAAGATTGGTAGCGCGTTGGCGATGTAAGCGATGGTTAGCATCTCTTACAATGTCAATGTCTATGGGCGTTGGTGACCATTGGCACAAATAACAAGAACTCAAATTGGTAACGCGTCTATAGACGCAAACACCAGTTCCGACATTCTATTTACTGAACCATTTTAGATCTACAGAATGTACCAGAACAATATACGAGAAGAAACAAGCCTTTTAAACTTTAAATGCAATTCGAATGAAATACAGCAGGGAAACTCTTGAATATTTCATCCTTTTAGCGTCCGAAGTTACACAAAAAGGCGCATCTTAATATGATGAGATGTCATACGTGGTACTGAATAAAAAGTACAGAGAAACGCGCCTCGGTTCTTCTGGAATTTTCTTTTGAGAAACGAACTTTAAGGTAGAAAATACTTTTAACTAGCAGATGATATGATATGGATCTTAGATTTATTTTTAGTATATGATTTAGATAGTATACATTATAATAAAATGTTTTATTATAGATACATAAACTTAAACATACATATTTAATACTAGCTGATACCCGCGACTTCGTCCGCGTTGCTTGATATATTAACAAAGTTTTCTTATGTACGAAGGAAAAAACATCAAAAAGATCGCAAGCAAAAATATACTTTGTTTAAACATACATCACTGAACACGCAGTTCATATACAAATCGTTGTTTCTTGTAACTTTAATAAAATAAGAAATAAAATTTAGAAAATTTCATTGTAATCTATCCAGTAGTATTTCCGTGATGCGCGCACAACTGCAGACCTCTATCATTTTATTAATATAGATATATTTACTCGTTGCACTTTCTCTATACATAATACAGTCCTTCTGTTTCTTCGTCTATTGTATTGCGAATGAAAGGTTATATACGTGTTATTTAACAGGTTAAAGATTTAAATGTAATTTCATGTCATGGCCGAGAAAGTCCAGCTCTAATCGAAGATTGCCAGTTCAAACCCGTGCAAGCACCAAGCAAGCACTAAGCTTATATTTTATCTCGTGCTCGTTTCGTTAACATAGAACAGTGACCACACCGTACGATGTCACATATGGTCCATGCATGGTTCGTGGTATATCACATGTGCAGCAGACACCCCCATTGGTACAGCGAAGAGAAATAAGCCATAAACCTTCTCCTTAATAGGAGAGCTAGCCTATAGCATTTAGCCTAAGGTATATTTACAGGCCATTTCTTGTGTCATAGTATGTATAATGTGTAATTAATATCGCAATGTTAGGAATCATAAAATATAATGACGAGCTGGTTGGCGTGGTTTGTTTTCGTGCCGCAGGTCATGAGTTCGATTCCCACCCAGGACAGACATTTGTGCGCATAAACATATCTGTTTGTCCTGAGTCTGGGTGTATACTTATAGTATATTATATTTACATAAGAAAAGTAGTATATGTAGTATATCAGTTGTCTGGTTTCCATAGTACATAGCTCTGCTTGGCTTGGGATCAGATGGACTTATAATATTGTCCCAGGATATTTATATATAGTGTATAGTAATATTCATAAAATATTAGCTTGATTAAATTTTAATGTAATTTATGTATCGTGAATTATATTCAAATAAATTTGAATATCTTATCACAAAACACAATATCAATCAGAAAAGCAAACAAAAACAAATGAAGGTAATTACAACCCCAGTAAATAAGGGTTGGTGCATATGGCTGATGGGATATTATTTTATGGCCCTTCATCCCTTCGACACGTGACGCAGGTTAACCTAAATAAGCTTGGGGTCGTTTTAACCTTTATTAAAATAAGTCTTATTACATCTACCACCCTTGTAACTTTCGATTAGGTTAATTGTTGTTGGTTGAAGACCGAAATCCAAGATGGTGGTTTACAAATTGAAAATGGAAATGCCACGGTCAATTTAGATAATTTTTAAAGTAATGCTTTGAAAATGTTCTGATGCTTCTAGTATACTTGATCTATTACAACATTTTTGTTTGTTTTAATTTATGTATTTGCTTAAATATTTATACATAAATAGGCAAATAGCCGAGATGGCCTAGTGGTAAGACCGCGTGAATCTTAACCGGGTTCAAACCCGGGCAAGCACCGCTGAATTTCATGTGCTTAATTTGTGATTATAATTCGTCTCGTGCTCAACGGTGAAGGAAAACATCGTGAGGAAACCTGCATGTGTCAAATTTCACCGAAATTCTGTCACAAGTGTATTCCACCAACCCGCATTGGAGCAGCGTGGTGGAATAAGCTCCAAACTTTCTCCTCAAAAAGAGGAGAAGAGATCTTAGCCCAGCAGTGGGAAATTCACAGGCTGTTATTATTATTATTAGGCAAAGACAAAACGGTTCAATATCTTATACTTTTTTATTGCCAACCAATTTTTTTTTTGTTTCGTAATTATTGTTAAGCTTTTAGTATGATTAACAAAAATAAAATACACAATGAGTAAAAAAATAACATTATTGTGATTGTGTTTGACCAATGAGCGAATATTTGTCATTATCATCATCATCATCATCATTATTAACCCTTTCTCGTCCACTGTTGGACATACGTAGGTCTCTCCAGTGGAACGCCACTAAGCTCGATCTGCAGCTCTCGATTTCCATCCGCTGCCAGCCACTTTGCGTATATCGTCACTCAACCTAGCAGGAGGGCGTCCTACGCTACGTTCCTACGAGCGAACGTTTGTACATTATAAAATGGAGCCCAGACCGCACCTTGGTATGAAACGACATAGTTTGTGGTACAAACCTAAGTCCATCATACTCGTACGTGCCAACTTAGTACTTATCGTCCATTTAATAGTTGTCTGTTACCAAAATAATAAAATAAAGGAATTATAAAGGAAATATTATATAATAATTATCGATGACCTTCGCTTTATAGAACTGGGAACTGGGCACTGAATAATGTATAAGATCCTTTTTTTGTCATTGAGTCGCTGATAATTTGATCTAAATTGTAACTGTGCCTGTAATTATATTGGCTTCGTTCCCTTTAATTGGAAAGCTTTAGCTGAGGAATAAGGGATGGTCGAGTGGTACCTCGCTATACGGGCTTCCATGAATCTCAAATTCCAGTAAAACAAAATACTTAGTGCCAGTTTGCCAGCAGGCTTTGTGCAACTCCGTCTGGTTAGGTACAATGGAATCTTAACATGCTCAGCCGCCAAACATCTATCCTTATTATTGTTGTGTTTGGGTTGGAAGGGTGAGTGAGCCAGTGTAACTCAGCATAAGGGACATAACATCTTAGTTCCCTTGATTGTTGGCACATTGGTGATCTAAGGATTGGTATAATTGGCTCACGACGCCCGTGTCTATGAGCGCTGGTGACTTCTTACCATCATTAGACCAATATGGCCGTCTTTTTATAAAAAATAATAACGACCTTTTTTTTTAAATATATTGCGTAAAAATCAAAACATCAGCCACGATTTTAATTTTCCGTGTGTAAGTCAAAATTCTAATGAATATCTCATACGAGGCACATAATTTTAGCAGACAAAAACTTCATTAGGCCGCGGAGACAAAGCAGGGTCATTCCATATTGTTCGTATCGCTTTGTGGTACCGTCCTATTGTATTCCAACAATACAACGTTTAGTGTTTACACGACCCTTATCTGATGGTCATAAAGAACATTTTGCTGTGACAGGATTCATCGTGACGTGAAAAGATCTTAATAGGCTTGGAACGGGTTGTTTTGCTGTTTTTTTATTAAAATTTTCAGAGATTCAATGTGAAAAATTATGATTTTGCTTTGAATTGGTATTGTTTAATGTGTTCTCTTCTCTCATTCATTCTATTCATCTGAATAATACTATCTACTATCTTTCGTGTAATTACTTCAAGCAATAAGGATGCAATGACAATACCCGAGTGACTGACTTCAGTTACGGCCATTCTCGGCAGAGGCAAGTCAGCTAGAAAATATTATGCGAAACGATTGTATGCGCAAATACGGGGGCGCTTCTTATTTGCTCACTCTAATAATCCGATGGTTTGGCAATCCGACATGACTGGAGAAAGTTTAAGACAAATTGTACTTTCCGAGGCACGAGTGTGTGGCCTTTTTAAAACGTCTATTATTTTTTCGACGAGCCGGTTGGCGTGGTTGGTGAGACACTTGTCTTGCACGCCGCAGGTCGTGGGTTCGATATCCACCCAGGACAGACATTTGTGTGCATGAACATGTCTGTTTGTCCGGGAGTCTGGGTGTAAGTATATTTACAAAAAAAGAAGTAGTATATGTAGTATATCAGTTGTCTGGTTTCCATAGTACAAGCTCTGCTTAGTTTGGTATCAGATGGCCGTGTGTGAGTAATGTCCCAGGATATTAATTATTTATTTATTTTCAATTTTTAAAAATATAGAATTTCTGAACATGATGATTGGCATTACTCGGGATTTTACGATAGGTTTCAGAATGCAGCCTTATAAGTTAGTCATTAATGTTTCAACATATGTAACCTTTCCAGCCCCTTGGCATACCCTATCAATTACATCATCGGCTTAGTAATAAATGTCTATTTCATTTAATATTATGTGGAAGCACCGTTTTGTATATTTCGATAAACTTTGTGTTAAGATGTTTATGTAATTACGTTCTTTAAGCTAAGTAGTACATCAAAAGCCTTTTCAACTCGATATTTCGAGAAAATCTATGTGAATTGAAATTTTTAGATGATCGGTGTAGCTTGAGTAGTACGTGAGAATACGTAACAAACAAACCAACTTAATTTCGCATTTATAATAGTGGTCATATTGAAAGGTGCATCAGCCAGTGGAATAATAGATACTAGACTAGGGACATTATATCTTAGATATGGTTTGCTTATTTAGTTATTTAATACTTCTTACCAATGACCATGAGCGACGGTGACCACTTTACTTGGTGGTAGAGCTTCGTGTAAGCTCGTCTGAGTAGGTACCACCCACTCAACAGATATTCGACCGCAAAACAGCAGTACTTTATATTGTTGTGTTCCGGTATTTAAAGGATGAGTGAGCCAGTGTAATTCGAACACAAGGGACATACCATCTTAGTTCCCAAGGTTGGTGGCGCATTGGCGATGTAAGCGATGGTTAACATTTCTAACAAAGCTACTGTCTATGGGCGTTGGTGACTACTTACCATCAGGTGGCCCATATGCTCGTCCGCCTACCTATGCTATAAAAACGTTATTTATACTTCTTACCAATGGCCATGAGCGGCGGTGACCACTTTAGTTGTACAATCCTATTAAATCATCTATTAGGATAAATTGAGGTAATAAAAAAAATTCAACTCTTTACTCTGAAAAATGCGTATAATGTATCTCATGCATCTCTTTTACTCGCATTAATACAAAAAAATTTCTCTCCTTCTTCGTGTTACAAGATGAATACTTTGTTCAAAACTCTTTTGAGGTGGTAGACGTTTCTATTTGTCAGTCCTTGTTAGTACTTCGCTCGTAGTCTCCTAGTTCCAACTACTTGTAGTTGAATTGTGGTTTTGTGAATATTGTCTTTGATGTTACATTTCAAATACCTTCTTAACTATTAATTTCATCGGGACACATAATTGAAATTGTTCGGTTAAAATGTCAATTAAAGTAATATTACGGTAGAGCATAAAAAATCCTTGATTGCTTTTTGATGGTAATGTCTATATTATTTTTTAGTACAATTTAAATATTTTAAGTAATCATTCGTTATATATATAATAAATATATAAGACATTCCGTTTTTTAATACTATTTCAAGTATATAAAAATGCAATTGTGTATATGTAAATAGTTTTCACGCGGTTTCACAAGCGTTATGTGTTTCACTCTGTGCGACCAGCTTTCGCCGGCGACTTTTCCGAACCGATATGACATAAAAACTTTCAAGAAGAGAGCGTACTCATTCCTTAAAGGCCGGCGAGTGATCTAGCGAGCCTCCTGCTCGTTTGTCCCCTCTTATATAAAAAAAAAGGATCCACGCATGCGAGTCGTGGCCATTTTTAATTATCAAATTCGAAATTATTTTTAAGCGGACTAGAAGGTAGAGACTTCATTGTCATCAAATAATCATTAACTCTATAGTAATAATATAACACAGCAATAATCTTAAGATTTTTATTTATAATCTAACAAAAACATACATAGAAAATCTTCGCAATTTCATTTTATTTTTTATTGAACTTCATAGATTGAAAGATTGCAAACCATCGACGAAGTTTTCAAAGGGATGCCCCGCGGTAGGCAGACTACCAACTTGAGCGATTCCTTCATATAAATGTAAATTCTTCTGTACAAGCTAAAATTACCACGCTTAGAATAACAATACCGTTTGATTCGCGGCCTCCGGAATTTCTATCACCCGACGATTGGGCATTTGTAATGTATTCGACATCCCTTTCTTGTACTCTGAATTATATATACCCGTCCTCTTTTATAGGTTTTCTGAAATGTCACCGGGTTATAAAAATATAAAAAAAAAATATGACGTAAAATGTCTTATTATTGAGCAATTTCTATTAAGCTGCTTTTTTAAAAAAAAAAGATAGTAAGTACATCAATAAAGATCATCAAGAAAGTCATAATCGAACCTGAGACTTTCAGGCGTTGAGCTCTTGAGTCTACCGTTAATTCTGAGTACGAATATTATTTCTTAACAGATCTCTAAATTCTTGAACTTATTTTATTTACAAGTTCAAAATATAAAACTGCAACAATAGATTGACCAAGTTGGATTAATTTTTAAGTTGATAAGAATAAATAAATAAACTTAACTTACTAAGTACGCTTAAGTTAATATCGGGCTACGAAAACTGAAACGATATACTTGCGTATTTTAAGCTTGTAAGGAAAACACGTGTAAGGTATATTTTGAGGTAATTTAGGACATGCTTCTACACCTGTTAACTGTGAGGTAACGCGGTAACAAACATACGTACATATATGTATATACTGCCAGCCAAACTATTCCACAATGTAAAATAGCGCTCATCGTAAATAGGTGAAGTTCCGAGAGAAATGCTTAGAAATTTTCGTGCTTAGTTTTCATGTGTGTCTTTTAATTAATCTATTTAACATATAAACAAGTATAAGCTTTATTTTATTATTATATGTTTGTTTGATAATATATAAAATATATGTTTTAAATAATTTATTTTTTGTCGTGAGTTCGATTCCACCCAGGACAGACATTTGTGTGTATGAACATGTCTGTTTCTTCTGAGTCTGGGTGTAAATCTTTACTAATATATAAAGCTGAAGTGTTTGTTTGTTTGATCCGGCTAATCTCAGGAAATACTGATTCGAATTTAAAAATTATTTTTGTGTTGTATAGTCCTTTTATCGAGGAAGGTTCTAGGCTGATTTTTATTCAATATATTGTTTTTAATTATAAGCGGATGAAACCGTGGGCACAGCTAGTATCTATATAAGTATGTATTTACAAAATAAAAGAAGTATATGTAAGTATATCGGTTGTCTGGTTAGTTGTAGGTTAGTACGAGCTCTGCTTAGTTTGGTATCCAATGTCCCAGGATATCTATAATCTGTAATATCGCATCAGATACAATTAATTATTTATAATATAATGTACAACCAATATTTTTCACAACAGCGCAAGTATCGTAGATTTTATTTATTTTAAGAACATGAATTAAATTAAAGCTCAATTCTAAAAAAGGTTTCTTAAAACTGTAAACAGATAAAACTGTCACGGAGTCGGATATACGAAGCAACGTTAGTCGGATTAAATAAATGAAAATAAATGGAAGTCAATGCAGCTTCTGTAATGCATAGACGTTAGCTATCGGAATGCAGTAATAGAGAAAAATGTACGGAACCTATAATTGAATGAAACTTTGATTAGTCATCGTTGACACACATTTATTGGATTAATATGGCGGCTTTATAATTGAATGTTGTTTACTTGAATGTGTGTGTGTGTGTGTGTGTGTGTGTGTGTGTGTGTGTGGTTATCTATACTAATACTAATATATAAAGCTGAAGAGTTTATTTGTTTGATCCGGCTAATCTCAGTAACTACTGGTTCGAATTTAAAAATTATTTTTGTGTTGTATAGTCCTTTTGCCATTATCATTTTAATTATTATACGCGGGTAAAACCGCGGGTTACAGCTTGTTTTATGTATTACACGACGGTTTATATTCTTTTAGTATATACTTATCGAACAGTTTTGCTCATTGGTACTCTTATGTTTAAAGATTAAAATAATAGTGCTTATTGAGTTATGGAGTTAGATCGTGGAAAAATAATATTAAGTACTTGGGAATGCTTAAAAATATAGTGTATGTAAATTTGAATGTAATTTTGATGTTTGTTATCGCCATAGTGTTTGCAGTGTATATAAGGCATTTAGTATAAATATTAAGCAATGCATGTAAATGTGAGATCTTGTTCTAAATGATATATGAATTAATAACCTTTTTCATACCAAAAAAAAATGTAAGACAAAAAGTCTAAGTTAAAAAAAATCACTATCTCGTTTAACTTAGGATCACTAAGTTTTGTGAAGTCAAAGATCAATTTCAAGTTAAGTTTGGCTCGCGGCCAGGAGTCAGTTTAAAACTCGTTGTGAATTACTAAATAGATCGAATACATTTGAAGAGCATTGAATAGCTTCGAATACACTTTATTCAACAAATGAATCGTTTTTTTACATTACTGATTAAATATCAGGTCGTGGGTTCGATTCCCACCCAGGACAGACATTTGTGTGCATGAACATTTTTGTTTGTCCTAAGTCTGGATGTAATTTTATCTATATAAATGTATTTACAAAAAAAAAGTAGTATATGCATTATATCAGTTGTCTGGTTTCCATAGAACTTACTTGGTGGTAGAGCTTTGTGCAAGCTCGTCTGGGTAGGTACCACCCACTCATCAGATATTCTGCCGCAAAACAGCAGTACTTTGTATTGCTGTGTTCCGGTTTGAAGGGTGAGTGAGCCAGTGTAATTACAGGCACAAGGGACATAACATCTTAGTTCCCAAGGTTGGTGGCGCATTGGCGATGTAAGCGATGGTTAACATTTCTAACAATGCCATTATATATGGGCGTTGGTGACCACTTACCATCAGGTGGCCCATATGCTCGTCCGCCTTCCTATACAATAAAAAAAAAACAAGCTCTGCTTAGTTTGGAATCAGATGGCCGTGTGTGAATAATGTCCCAGGATATTTATTTATTTTATTTAATATACAGTGTGTAACAAAAACCCTGTCCGATCCGTGAAGCGGTTATTAGGTATCGTGAGTCGGTTCTATTTATGCAATCATTTTTTAAAATCGCCGTCGCCAATGTCTATAGTGACTACTTACTGTCAGGTTGGCCCATTTGCCAGCACGCTTCCTTTAATATAAAAAAATGTTCTTACACATATATAACCTTTTTGACATAAATAATTCTTTATTTAAACCGTCGACATTTATGCAATTATAATGAATGGATTCCTAAATGTCGTTATCGTGAGGGTTCTGTAGATTATAGTGACATGCACCCTCATAGCGGAAATAATTGAGGCTTGATTAAAATTGTTAGTTTTATTCCGATGAATGCCCGAATTATCGATAATGAAGACTGATAATGAACTTCTTTTGGTATTATAATAATTTCATCTTAGTGATGTGAGATTATAAGAGAGTCTACGAGTTCGAGTAATGATTTAAACACTGACTTCGCTCTTTCTAACATAATTGATTTGACATGAGAAAGAAGAAGACACAGCATTGTTTATTAACTAAGATCGATCGTTAATAAGTTATTTATATATTTAATTCAAACAGCTATACACTTTATCTCTTTCTATCGTGAGAAATTCAACATTCGTTAGAAAAGGACAAAGTAGTATACTACACAATCTCTATTCGACGTTTATTAGTAAGAGGGTAAATACAAAATATCAAAGTGAATGAAATCATTTCTATAGCAATAGAAATTACATGATAGCGATTAGGTCTTTTGTGATTCGCCCAAGCGGGATAGTCATGAATTTAGTGATGTCATAATTATGTTGAAATTAGAACCTCGTTCATTGTTCAATTATTATTATTGTTCTGGCGTATTGACTGAAATCGTTTTGATATTAACGCATCTGTTGTTTAGGATTTTAAATGGTTGAATTTCGAAATGGTGGTTTATTTTGTATATTTAATAATTTAATTTAGCTCTATCATTTATAAGTTTTATAAGTGTATTAAAAACTTAATTATTTTAGAACATGCTACTGACTTCAGATATATAAAAAAAAAACAATTTATTTTTAAAATTACCTTTATATATAAACTTTTAAAGTTGATAAGTTTTTTTTCTGTTCACGTAAGAGCTACTTAAATATATATTTTTGAATTATTTGAAATAATTTAATCTTTATATCAATAATTTAACTATTAACTTAACAAGGGATTGTTAATTATCCCACGAAAGTTAAGGTAGGTCAAACCACATATTTGATAACCGCTAATACTTGTCGACTTATGGGAGGTTGAACAATGTCATATAACTTTGTAAGTACGTCAATGTGGTACAGTGATATACATATTAGTACAGTATTTACGCATGTGTGCTTATACTGTAGTAACGTGTACGCATTTGTGCATTTCTAAAACTATAGTAAGTAAGTATGAATATAATGTAAATCACCAGAATTGTATTTTAAATACTTGAATAATTTATAAATGAATTCTTTAAATTATTATTTTATACTTAATATAATAATAAGATTATTTAAGAGATCATTTTATTAATATAGTCTTCGGTTTTCTAAGGATGTTTTCGAAAAGAGGACTTTATTTAAACATTCAAATTCGATTTTCAAAATTTTATATGAGTTTAACAATAGTATTAACCGATGGTGAACATCTACATAGATTTAATTCAGATCAATTTAGCATTCGAAAAAGGAACAAATAACAAGGACATCAAATGTGTTTTTTTTTTGTACTTTAAACTCGTACGTTGAAAAACCTTCCGTCATGTCTAGGGAATCCCCACTATCCTCTCACTTACATCACGTAGGGCTGTGAAAACAAAAACAATCTCCTCTCGCGACAATCCACCACTCAGCCGGCTTAATTGCAAAACGGTAAAACAAACGATGTGTAGACGGGCGTGTTTTACACGCGCGGTTATTTTAACGTAGCTGATGTACCATAGAATGATTTCAAGATAATAAGATATATTATAGTGAGACTATATTTATAAATATAAGTTTTAATAATGTATAATACTACTGACTAATGTATAATAATTATTTATATAGGTACATATATTTTCATATAATTGACGATTATAAAATAGATCTCGCTGCATAAAAGGGTTTGGTTGGGAAGTTACACGAGTAAGTCGGATAAAAACATATGAGGTTCTTGATAACCTTTCTACTTTTTGCTATACATTAAAAATAAGAAACCAAGCGTTTGTAAAAATAAACGTTCGTCTACAACGACCCTGTCCATAATTTCACCGCACTTACGTCACATATGTAAAACTTATTTTTACGACAACCATTTTTGTTTATTTGCTCACAACGATTACTCCACCATTTCAATTTTTGTGACGCGCCTCCTCCATGGTAGCTGTTGTATATCAGTGTCCTTAAATGTAAATTAAAAAAATAAAAAGCTCAGAGTGATGTGATTAAATACATTTCATCATTATGAATGAAGCCGTAAATAACCAACAGTTATATGATATTAAGGTTTTTTTCCTTATTTTTCAAGGCAACTCTGTCTGAATTGAAAAGGGACAATTTGATTCAAAAGTGTCTGGATTGACTGCTTGATCTCGTGTTGGAACTTAGTGTATGTAATTTATACGAATTTGTATTTAAAAAAAGAGTAACTAACCTTCTTGCCTTCTCGGTAGAATCCATATTCCGAACCGGTGGTAGTTTAAGATTCATAAGTACTGGTAAAAATCTATTTAAATAAAAAGATTTTGATTTGATTTATTTGTAAGTTATTATCTTCACCCACATAATAATATCTTTATGTTATATAAGACGTTTTAATATCTACTTACATCGTCTATTCGACCATGGGATGTAGAAGTGACGTTACTTGTGCAATAACAAAAATAGGCGAATGAACTATTCAAGTATCTTAATGAACAAACATTCAATTATAGAAGAGTGCAAAATTTTAAACAGATAAGGCTTGACACAATAACAAATGTTAAAAAAACTTTTGGAGTATTGTAATTTGAAAAATCGCCTCAATCACCGCGGGCGGTTCGCCAATCAAAATTAAGCGGGCATCGTTATACGAATCGTAAACGCTTATTTTGCGTCCAACATATTGGCTCTTTGATTCACAATTATTGCCCTGGAAAGGACGTTCCAGTGGCAAACGTAATTTAGTATCGCTCGCCCTCGGCTTTGTCTATATTAATGATCAACTATTTTATATTCCTTGGAGGTGAAGTATGATATATAAATATATTATTAAAAAAATAGAACATTTTGTTTAGATGGGTATAGATAGCCGTATGGATAGATTATTCGTATCTTAACTGAAGATAGGTTCAAATTCGGACTTTTTATGTTGCTTTGATATTTTGTTAATAATCTCTTATAGTATGAAGATTCGTGAAGTGGAAGTAAGACGTCACTTATCTGTAGATTAAATATTAAACACAAAGGTTTTTTTTATTCACAAGCGGGGTTGTTTTGATAGTGAACCTCCCGTGGGTGTCGTAAGAGCTTACTAACCATCAATCAAGGACGTGAGCGTCTCTACAAACCTTATGATGGCGGGAAACAAATTTACCAGCCAAAGAATTCCCAAAGACAATTAGCATCAGCCAAGCTGTGAAATTATGTAAAATAAAATATTTATCTTTTATATTATTATTTTTATTATATTATCTATGCAGATTTTTTATCACCGACCACAAACAAATGATAACGGCAATTGAAGTGTCGCTGAAGAATATTGAATGAGTAGAACTATGCTGTAAGGAAAAACTAAAAATTCAACGCAGAACACAATTCTGAAATGTCTGAAAGTTGTATGAGACATTCTTAAGTTCAAACAGTTTGAGCATTAATCGTCTTAGACTATAATTCGCTTAATTTAAATGAACTTGGTACGAGTACATCATTAAGATAGTAGACATTTTAAAGTATTAACTTTAAGTCGTGAAAATAAAAAATATCTTTTTTGTGCACCAATTAAACTAACAAAAGAAATACAGACGAGAAAGATGTATAAGAGCTTATTGCTTAGACAGAGATCTACTAGGAAAGCAGAGTAATTCAATGCTATGGATTATGAGCACTGTCTTAATATTCAAAGCTCATTAAAGCCTGTAAACAAAGGTGACGTATATATGGATCACGAATTTGTTAGGTAATATTACCTGTTTTTGAATGAAAATAGTAACTTCATAATCAGCTTAGACAACTTTAGTTAAAATGTTGGGGAAATAAAAACATTTTGTTTAAAAAAGTATTCAAAGAGGTTCACTCGAGCGTATTGCTCTTATAAAATAGAAAAAAAATATCTTAAACATATTTCTTAATCTAAACTTAGAGCTTAACATAGAGCTTAAGATTTAACAAGTTTTTAACTTTTTCAGTTGAAGTTGAACGCTTCTTTTCCGGTTTGGACTTCATACTTTATATATGTAACTTTAAGTATCCGTTGAAAAGACAGATATCTATACTAAAACATAAAGGTGAAGAGTTTGTTTGTTTGATCCGGCTATTCTCAGGAACTAGTGGTTCGAGTTTAAATTTTTTTTGTGTTGTATAGTCCTTTTATCGAGAAAGGTTCTAGTCTAATTTTTATTCATTATATTTTTATTAATTATACGCGGGTGACACCGCAACGCACACCTAGTAAAAATAAATGAATTTCTACGCAATCTGTAACCTTAGACCTGAAGTTTTATCTAAAGGTCACCATTGCGGGTTCTGTTTGATGTATTTATAATATTTTTATGAAGTCAATACCAATAGATAATACTATCAAAAATATAAGTTCAAAGTACCGGTTATTCGTGTTAACGATAAGCTTAATACTTAACTGGTCTACAAGGATCAGTGTGAAACAGTTGTAGCTAGTTCAACTTAACCGGCCAACTTGTGACTTAAGCGGATAGTTGTTGCCTTGAACGTAACTTAATAATTTAAACGAGTACGGCTCATGCTATGAGAGATAAGTGGGATGAACTGTTGATATTTTTACGGCCGAATACTGAAACGTCATTCAAATATGATTGGGACTTTATTATTTGGAACGTCATTAATTTCTAAATTTCGCATACTAAATTTTGAAATTAATGACGTTCCAAATAATTAAGTCCCACATCATTTTGAATGACGTTTCAGTATTCGGCCGTTAATCTTTTAAATTGGTAATATTTTTAATTAGAGTGTAATAAATACCAATGTTTTTGTTATTGTGTATCGTTAATTTTATTATAAGTGGTTTTTTTTACAAGATATTGATTGCGAATGCCTCGCTGTTGAGTCAGATCTTCTCTTCTCTTACGAAGAAGTTTTGGAGCGTGTAGGTGGGCTACACAAATGTGGGATGGGATATACATGTGACAGAGTTTTATTTAAAACATAAATGTTTTTTGAAGATTCTATTACTGTTAAGCACGAAATATATAAAGTTATAAACACAAATGTAAACTCAGTGTTACTTTACCGACTTGAACTCACAATGCTTAGTTACCTTACTTGACTGGTCCATCTCGGTACACCCAGTAATAACCGACATTACATTTCGACTTACAGTATTTATTCAACAGTAAGTTGGAAAACTCGCTGTAAGCTCATTACCTCCACCATTATTTAGGATACCAACTAATGTACTTTGTCGAAACCAATCGAAACCTCTCCGTTAGATATGAAGTGGCTCGTGTGTAAACTGAGCATTATGGCTTAAACTGGTGCTAACTTGGTTACTTCCTGCGAGTTTACTCTTATGATTTTTTCTTATTTCCAAAAATTGTATCAGTATTTTTTTTTTGTATACGATATTATTGAATGTAATGTTAATGTAATGTTAAGACATAGCCGAGGTTGGTGAAAGTCTGGATGACCTGCTGAGCAATTGAAAATCAGCAGTGCTAACTCGGATCACAATCCGTGACCGATAGACGATGAGAATGATAGACGTTCTATATTCTGGACTATATTTCCGAAAGATGAGGTGGAAAGAAATATATATCACTTAACATTGAGGGCTTTGTTCAGAACGTTAGATGGACATAATATGTAACAAACATGGGATGAGCTCCAAGCCAAAGAAACTCATTAGGAAAGATTCATTTTTACATTGATCTCATAAATTCTAAGTTCATTTATATCTTGATAAAGCAACGACTAGCCTACTACTGTTTGTAAATGTTACCACGGAACACGTGTAAACGCGTATAAATCAAACAAACATGGAAGTATTGTATGGGGAGAGTGGGGTGAACGAATCGGTCACAGTTGCACCTCAGTTATTACTTGAAGAGCTCTCTTTACCCCAACCTTGGGGGATAGTCGAGGAGCTGTGATTACGTTCTTCACTGTATTCAAGTGACGTGCTAAGAACTTTGACAGTTGTTTTGACGTTAAGTGTCGTGACAATTATGTTTGTGTGATTATTGTGCGTTTTATTTTGGTTTAAGTTTAAGAAATAATACACATTAAAGAATATGTATCTGTGTATTGTATGATAAATTTTATTTCTATGTATTCCAAAAAGGTTTAGTTTATTCGAATCTCATATCACAAATCAAACGAATTTTTTGTGTCGTCCTTTAATTTCATTTATAAATAGAATTTACCTGTAGTTAAAGTAGCCACAAATACTTTTGACAGTTTAGTGCCTTAGTTCCTTAGTACTTTGCTTAGATCATTTAAGATACATTAGTGTTATATACATTTATTCTCTATTGGACAATAGACTGATTCTTAAGTAATGCTAAATATAAAATTTATGAATACTTTGTGTTTTTGATTACGCCAGAAAATAATCTTTCCATGTTTGAACTGTCAAGCATTAATCTTAAAAAAAAAACATTTTTAATTATTTATTAAAACTGGATATATTATTGAATTTAGAGCATCAGCTAAATTTAGTTTTTTTTCCAGCTCTTAGACTAGCTTTATCCACTACCCTAACATGTGTCAATAATTACTCATCAAATCGACATTAGACGTCCTCTCCACTGCAACTGACCACACTGTCGTGTCTTGAATTATTTCTTTATCCGTATATAAAGATCTGTCGAGGCCATTTCTGAAAATTATATGTAAGAAGATTAATTTTGGATGACAAGTTTCTTAGTGGCAGGGCTTTGTGCAAGTCTGGGAAGGTTTTTCCTCAAAAAAGGACCTCACTCCTTAGCCCAGCTGTGGGACATTCACAGGCTGTTTCTACTACTATATGAATATAAATAATTTTCAGTCGTCATAGGGATACGATATGGGAGCCATTGTAATTATTTTAATTTTCATAGTTAGTATTTCTTTAAAGTTTTGCTAGTGTTTATTATTAAAAAAAACCACTAACTGGTTCATTTGCTCTTTGTTTTTTTTATTATTACATAGGTAGGCGGCACGAGCATATGGGCCACCTGATGGTAAGTGGTCACCAACGCCCATAGATATTAGCATTGTAAGAGATTTTTACCACCACATACATCGCTAATACCCCACCAACCTTAGGAACTAAGATGTTATGTCCCTTGTGACTGTAATTACACTGGCTCACTCACCCTTCAAACCGGAACCCAACAGTACCAACTACTGCTCTTTTGCGGTAGAATATCAAACTTTGAAAATAAAACAAACAAATAGAACATTGAAAGATTTTAAATTATATACTTCTATGTTATATTCTTTCTTATTAAATAAAAAAAATAGACAAAATAATGATAAAAAAAATTACAATAAGCAGTAGCATTGATAAATTCATTCTACTCTTACAGTATTTTACGGTGAAAACTATTCGATTTGCAATATCAATTATAATATAGTGAACATATAAGTTCGGGATATCAGTTTGAAAGGGATGTTTCGGGTAACAATAAATAAGTAGGTAGCGTGTACTGTCCTGAACAAAAGGCGAAAGTTGTTCATTTCCTCGTGACGTCACACTCAACGATATTGTAATCAACAATCTCTCAATCGCTCGTGCGTCAAATTTTCGTATAAAACTTTTTTTTAATAACATTTCCCGGATTCGCTACAAGAATTCAAATTGAAATGTCATCGCGTAGCGTCAGAGATGCGCGACGAGGCATATTGTAGAGGGCATCATGCAAGCTTGTAACTACGTTTTAATTATATGAAAATATATCTTAAGTACTTGGAATAAGGGTGCTAGTGAGTGTGTTATATGTTTGTATTTCTTTATTCCTATTAGTGCAACGGCTCGTGCAGCGAATAATCGGTTTTTAATGAAAAGATTAGTGCGCTCTCGGATGCCATTGTCGTAGAAAATCAATGGGTGCCGGCCAGTACGAGAATTTTCCAATTTAACGCGCCCCGCTGCGACACAGCGAATATAATAGTTTACATATTTTAATAGACTTTTTTTACATAGGTTTTCGATTTAAGTTCTCGTTCAAATGGCTTATGAGGTTTATTTTAATCTTGATTGATAGATTTAAACGAACGCTTACAAATATAAATTACTAATAGTTTCACTAACATTTCATTTCTAAAAGTTGATGAAAACATTACAAACAACAAACTTTAATATATGTAAAGATAATTGTAAGTAATTTCAATTCAAACGCGAGCAGTCGATGCCAGTTTACAATTCAAAGACTTAATCAACTAAAAGGCTACAATTAAAATGTCAACAGGCTCCTGCGTTACTTCATCACTTTAATGTACGTTAAAAGTACCGAGAGATGAGACAAAGGACGAAGAAATCATTGACGGGCCCCTCTGAACGACAATGTCCGATTTTCTTAATTAAAAATATCTCACTATTGAAACAATAGGGTCTGTGCTGAGCGTTCCCGTTTATACTTACCGATTCTTTTATTGTTGTTATTACACTAATTAGAAAAGTTTTATGTTGCTTGCTGTTTGTTTATTAAGTAATTATTATGTCATATATTTAGATAACAGTTTTTAAGAGATGTGTTTGTGTGATTCAACTGAAGTGGCTGTTAATTTGGCTAAAAAAATGTTCATGTGTTTTTATTTGTGTAGAGCTCTTAAGATTATTTTATTTCTACTCGACATGTTCTACATTCTGATTGTAAAAGGACGATTTTAAGTTGGTTGTAAGTTTACTTAAATTAAGTATTGCTTTATTTATTATAACTATATTTTTTGTAAATTACTATTGGCCCTTAGAAGCCTTTTTGGGATAACTGGATTGAGATCATCATATTATAACTACATAATAACTTGATATCAAATTATTAATGAATCAATTTATTTATATTTTATATTATAGATTAAATTAGTTTTTACATTTGTAATGAATGGTTGTAACGAAACTTTAAGATAATTTTTGTAATCATAAATTATTATTTTTTGTTTTTATAAGACATTACAGTTAATGAACTATAAATCTTGACAATATAAAAAATTTACGTCTACAGTTTTAAGTTACTTCTGATTTCTTTATATTAATAAATAATATCGCATCGTAGTCGTTCCGTAAGTCTACAATAGAATGTTCGTATGTTTTTTAATTAAAAGCGCGTCTGTACGGTTTATTATAAGGGTGATTGTTTAGTTAATGTACTGTTGCCACTGAAAGTAATAACAGATTGTGTTATATTTACATACAACAAGTCATAAAGTTATAAGTAGTTTAAGTTTAATAGTAATTTATGTCGTTTTCGTGCATGTTTTATTCAAACATGGATATTAAAGTTTTGAAATTCTTCCGAACAATTCCTTTTTATACAGTTGAGCAATGTGAAAAATATAAGATTTTTTTTCATTATATATACATTTATTATGTATATGTAATATATATGTATTTATATACTAAATAATCTAATTCTCACTAGTATCTGTTCTTTTAGTTATCAGTCTGAGTGGTCACGTAGTTTTATTTACGTTAATTAAATCAATAAATACTTTGTATCGTTGTAATGTACTTTCTTGTATTTTAAATCAACACGTTCATATAAAATATTTATAAAATTAGCGCTATTGTATTTTCTTTTACTGTTGTATTTCAATATTAAAGTAATTTTTAGAACTATATTGCTGTCTGTAAGTAAGTATGCAAAATCCTGATGTCGAAATGATTCAAAAGTTTCAGTATATAGTGGTTTTAAGGGATGAGAGGCAGCGGGTATTGGAGGAAAGCCCGGATGGCCAAGTTGTTGGACCAGTGACCCAATAAACAAAGTTCAATAATTCAAATCCCGACAAGCACCACTTAGTTTTTATGTCAATAATTTTTCTTAAAATACAAAAAACCTATTATTTTTTAGAAACAAGCCTTCATTAGCAAAAACCTTCTTACAACCACATTTTCGTTTACAAATCAAAAAAATAAAGATTAAAATTGTACTTTCATAGCCTTAAAACGACTAATTAATTAATAATCAGCTATCTCTCATTAAGTTAATTTTGAAAATCGAAAATTCATAATATTCTTATTTTCCCCTGAAAGTACAATTCATGCTCGTGCTGGAAGTTGGGAGAACAACTAACCAAGAATCAAGGTGGATTTCGACCTCTTATATTTTAATGTGACTTATTGATGACACTTGCACCAAACCCGTAAAGCGAAAGTTTTAATCCGGCGTCGACAGCATTGTACGGCTCGGCCGAGAGCCTGATTACCGCCACTGTCTGTCTCACTTACCCGGTATCCTGACTATTTCAAAATGACATTTCAACTCTTAATACACTATCGTTATTTATACACGTTTTATATTCCCGCTAAATAAGCTTCACGCTTACACTCTTTTATTGTATAGCGGTCCACCCCGACATCCGTGTTTTGTATTTATTTATCAAAGTAGATATTTTATAGGAAAATGTTTGGTATCTTAAGTTACATTATTAAAGTATTCATAAGGGTCTCTAATAAAAAAAATAGCATTTGTTATTCGCCGATAACGAAGCATTCTGTATATGTAATGATTTTCAAAATCGGTTTAGTAGTTTTAGATTTTGTCTATTAGAAATAAACATACAAAGAAACAAATCGTATCTATTTATAATAATATGGATAGGTGACAAAATAGGCATAAATTTTTATTTTTAATATGACGAAATGTTTCAGATTTAAGAAGTTAGTCTGCCTACCACTCGCAAGATCGTTTAGTCTTACGACTGATCTGTCTACGATTATATCGGATTGTCGTCCCATTTTACTATGAAAGTGTGGGACACAGAGCCTATACATAGAAATATATACTAAAATATTACACGTTGAAAATGACTCCCGTGGCTAAAATCATCAGAATTGAAACATAAAATAGAAAGCAATCATATTAATGATATTGTTCAAACAAATTAGAATATGTAAAATATAGTTGTCTATTCTGTAACATTCAAAGGCTCTTATTATGCGAAAAACTTTGTTAGTTTTGAAAACATTATATCAGAGCGAACTTCCCGCATGTTCTCAAACATTAAATTTATAGCATAACTTGGTCCTGGAGTCTAGACTTACTGATATTTGATATTGAATAACTAGTTCGGGTCATGACGTAATAGACAACTTGATTGAATGAACCGCTATTTAATATGACGTGTAAATTAAGCGAGTTTATTGGTCCAATAAACATCGAGTAGACAGGATTTATGTGTAGTGTGTATCTGCACTAACACATAGTAATATGAATCACGTGACCAGATTTAAATGATCAACTTCAAGGCTTTACGTATTGAGTCAATGTATACCATAAGATAGAGTAGATGGAGATATATCGAGGTACTGAGGTGTCTGTACAACGCCGCTACAATGACTGTCCACATCCAGGACTGTAAGACGAAGGCGATCCAACTGCGCAGAGGGGTGAGACAGGGGGATGTAATATCCCCGAAACTGTTCACCAACGCGCTGGAAGACGTCTTCAAGACGCTGGATTGGACTGGATATGGAGTCAATGTAAACGGCGAGTACATCTCACACCTTCGATTTGCCGATGATATCGTCATCATAGCAGAGTCGCTGGAACAACTAACCGAAATGCTGCGTAGCCTAAGCGATTCTTCCCGGCGTGTCGGTCTCGGTATGAACTTGGACAAGACCAAGGTCATGTTCAATAGGCATGTCGTGCCGGGGCCGATATACGTCGAAGGGAAACCTCTCGAAGTTGTCAGTGAATATACCTACCTAGGACAGGTCATTCAAGTCGGTAGGAACAACTTCGAGAAGGAAGCCGATCGAAGAATTCGCTTGGGATGGGCAGCATTTGGCAACCTTCGTCAAGTCCTCACGTCGTCTATACCGCAATGTTTGAAGACGAAAGTCTTCAACCAATGCGTCTTACCTGCCATGACATACGGTGCCGAAACGTAGACACTGACTGCGGGACTAGTCCACAAATTCAAAGTCGCTCAGCGTGCTATGGAGCGAGCTATGCTCGAAGTATCTTTGAAGGATAAGATCAGAAATGAGATTATCCGGAAAAGAACCGGAGTCACCGACATAGCTTGCAAAATTAGCAGGCTGAAGTGGCAGTGGGCTGGTCACGTATGTCGTAGGACCGATGGCCGTTGGAGCAGACGAGTCCTAGAGTGGAGACCGCGAATCGGCAAACGCAGCGTAGGGCGCCCTCCAGCCAGGTGGACCGATGACCTCATGAAGGTGGCGGGGACTGACTGGATGTGGAAGGCGGAGGACCGGGAGCTTTGGCGCACCTTGGGAGAGGCCTATGTTCAGCAGTGGACAACGATTGGCTATTGATGATGATGATGATGATACCATAATATATATTAAATAATTTATTGTTATATATGTATATACTATGAATATACTATGTATATACTAGAATATAAGATAAGCAAACAAACAATACAACATTTTTACACTACCGCAAAAAGGTTAAATCTTACTAAAATAGCTCAAACAATCATAATTGAGAGCCTGTTTGATCCATTTAAGTCACTGAGCTTTTCAAAATATCATTTTAATTTTATTGCCGACAAATGAAAGCAAGTCTCGATGTAACGGGAATGTTATTGAGTGAAAATAAACCAAGAGAAGGCCTAATGTCACTGCGGGCTTCTGTTTTTATATTTGTGTTATCATTTCAATGGATTGCGCGTTCAAATTTACATTTATTGAAATTGTAGTCAGAATATGAACAACAAAACTTGTATAAATAACAAAGAGCTATTGATTTAAGGTTTCTACGCATATTATTGTAAAGTAACAGCCTGTGAATGTCCCACTGCTGGGCTAAGGCCTTTTCCCCTCTTTGTGAGGAGAAGGTTTTGGAGCTTATTACACCACGCTGCTCCAATGCGGGTTGGTGGAAATATTATTGTACGAAAAACAACTTTTTAATAAATTTTCGACCACGGTTTCGCCTACGTATTGGGGCGCGTTGGGCAGGCCTATGTCTTTCTTTTGGGCTTAAGTTTCTTTCATGTCATATAAAAATCTTTTCAATAGTTTTACCGTGAAAGTGTAACAGATAGACTGACAGCGTTACATTAATTGCATTAGTTTAGTATTATATTAGTATTGATAAAATAACAATTTTTTTGAAATAATACATGGAATTAGAAAAGGGAAATAGTGTACGTTATAATATTTGCAGTCTTTATTTGTCCCTATTACGTTTATCTTTTAAGTTTCAAGTTGAACTTATACAAATATTATCAGTTCTATAGATCTTTTTATACTTCAAACATATTAAATACATAACAAAAAGTTTTAACCAAGAAGTAATAGTCGAACTATTAAGAATAATTTAATTCTAAATGAAAGCAATATATAATTATTACTAACACACGAGCGAAAGCCATTTGCATTACCATTAAATAAAATTACCATTCATTAGGCTTTAGACGCAACGCATTGCAGCCTCGATGCTTTACTTAAAGCTGTCTGAGGTTTGTTTAAAATGGAAACACCGGTTAAAAGATAAAAATGTTGAGTTAAAATAAATTTAAGCAAATACTTCTTTTTATTTTAGAGAATTAATTGGAAGTGATACATATTTCTGCATATTCGTATAAAAAATATATTCAATTAGTATTTTATGAACTTAAAAAAAAATCTTATTAATATTTCATTTATTAATACATAATATTTAGTTTTTATTTGCATTTACATATAAACAACTTTAGGTTCGTAAATATGTTCCTGCTCGTTTGCCTTCTTATTGATTGTCAAACTGGAAACTAGTACACGACATTTCAATACGATAACCCCTTATACCATTCGACATGCAGGTTTTTTCATGTTGTTTATATCACCTATAACCTTGGTAGTTATATATTTAATGTTTTTTGAAGTGAAAACTTCTTTAGCATCTTTGTGATTTGAAAATCGATGAAACGAAAAAGCGACAGTGAAAAGAGACAGACACATAACTTCATAAGATTTAACGTGGGAGAAAATGAGATAGGAAGCATTGTACAGTGTTTCTTATGATCGTGGTTCTCTTTGTGCTCTGCTTTTTACCCCCAATCCCCCCCCCGCTCCACTCGTGTTTACCAAGGCATAGTGACAACATTTTTGAAGGTTTAATTTCTACCACGTGTGAATTGCACACATATTTTATTATATTATAAAAACACTGAGTAACAAAGGCAACAAGTGTATGTTTTTTTGCAGAAATAATAATCATTAATTCCGTGCTGTGATATCAATAACGGGTTCATAATATCATTATTCTACTCATTTATTTTCTAATAGTTTCATATTCATATTCTATGTAGTGAATAAATACAATGTGATTCTAGAATAGATTCTAGATAGCGCACATCCATCCGAGTAGCTAGTGTGACTCCTTCCTGACTGTAGTAGCAGTTTAGATACGAGCGTTTAAGCAAAGCTAAGTTACCGAAACCGGGTGTATCTTAGCAACCTGGTTATAACCTCTAACCAACGCTACCAAACCTTAGAATGGAATAGAATATGCTTTATTGTACACCAACAACACATAGATGAACATACAGTTATAGTTTTTTAAATAGAAAACTATTAATGTAAAGAGCGATTTCTTCCAGAAAACTTTTGGCTGAAGGACACGAGATAAATAAACCTCTTTGGCTTTAGCCTCTTCAATTATGTTACCTTGTCAGTTACTTTGTCACATTTAAATAATATTATCTATGAAACCATAGTGACCACAGCGTATTTTTAAACGACTTCAAAAAAAGGAGGAGTTTATGCATTCGTCTGTATGAAGACATCTGCTCCAAAAATAACAATAATTGTAACTACATTATCAACCACACAACACAATCGTGCCTACATATTGATAAGTAGAAAAAATTAAGTTAATTATCAAATTATAGAAGAATACTTAATTTTTTTATTTATTTTTATTTATAATTACTGATAGAAAATATTTTACGTATGTTAAGAATCAAATAATAAAATAATAGCTTATCACTTAAGCAGAACCTTAATCCATGTCTCGTTGTCTGATTGTCAGTATCAGTTAGGGATGAGTTGTTGCGGACTGCGATCTCTGAAATATTTAAATTATATCAATTCTTAGCGTATATAAAATAATATATAATATAAAAGGATAAAGTACTATTGTATAATATTTGATTGTACTTTAGAGTTAACAGCGTTGATAATTGCTAATAAAAACAATGTATTTGAAGCTTTGTTGTGGAATTTTATTAAAAATATTCAATTACTTAAAAAAAAAAACAATTATTTATATGTAACAGTATATACGTGCGATAAATATTTTTTTATATTGTACGCGATATCAGAGCAATGTTGAAATAGAAGTGCTGTCTTGACATTATATTATCAGTCTTTATTATATTATACTCCTCCATTTATTCCATCCATTAGATTTTGTATGATCGAAAATTTTGAACTTTTCTAAATCGTCTTGTTTTCTTTTTGTGTCTACTGAGAGGCGTTTTAAATTAAGGGTTAATTAAATAAAATATTCCTAAGCTGATATTCTAATTTAGAAATATTTACAGTGCGATATATAATATACCTGGTTGTATACCGTTGTATCTGTTACTAATGCATTCCTATAAGAGTAGAATGTATACCAGAATTATATTGCAAATTATATTGCAATATTGCAAAAAATTATATTGCAATATAAATTGTATTCTGCCTATTCTAAAATATTTGTCAACCTCAAATATCTTTATTCAATATAGAAGCGTTACAGTTGCTTATTGATTGTCAAAAATCTACCACCGGTTCGGAAATAAACACCTCAAGTCTGAAATGACTTATGTCATTTCTAACAATTTTTTTTATATCTGTGTCTTTTTTCGAAATGTCTTATTCGATATAGAAGCGTTACATTTGCTTATAGATTGTCAGATATCTACCACTGGTTCGAATATGCACCTTCAATCTGAAATAACTTTTGTCACTTCTAACTGTTGCTTATATCTGTGGTTCTTGTCGCCTCGTTACGTATTCGTCACTCGTTTCTCTCGTGATTTTTCTTACATCTAAAGCGACCTTGATCCTATATAGGATTATGTAACTTTATACTTGAGGAAAATGTGTCGTTATATATAAAATTTAGATTGAACAATTTAGATAATGAGGTCAGTGTACGTTTCGGGTTGGATTTTAGCCTTATGTTTTTTAAAGCATGTCGAATAAGAATTTTAGGTAGAATGTTCGAGATATTAAATTAACCTGTGAGGTCGCAGCTTGTAATTGAACTTCGAATTTCAAAAATGTAATATTTTTTAAGTATATAAATTTTAAGAGTAAGCATGTCTGCATTCTGCCTAATTTTGGTTTTGAATAAGGCTTATAAAGTACCTAAGTTTGATGCTAGCTTCTCGCTTCTCATCCCGGCTTCGCACGAGTAAATGATAATGTAAAGTAAATGTTTTTTGTGAAATCTTAACAAGCGCTTACCTCGCTAAAAGATAAATTTCAAGTCAATCGAACATATAGATTCTGAGATCTCGCGATGAGTCAGTCAAACAGTGTAATTTCGTTCATATATATATTTATACACATTATATAGATTACAATTAAGAGTAAACATTTTTGGACGCTTTATTATAAGTGTCGACAAGATTATTTTTGAAAGTTTTAAGTATTTGATAATTCAGTCAGTATAAATAATTAAAACGAATTGTGATTGAGTACTTTATATTTGAATAGTACATTATTTCATCAAATTAAATAAATTTCTTCGACTCCATTAACATCGTAGTTCCACTTGCGAAATTCGATTACAGGACAAAAAAAAATCAGAACACGAAATAGCGTGGGAGTGAATCCTGGAACCCTAATCTTCCACTTGGCAATGTTCCAAAGACCTAATTTTGCTTCGGAATGTGTGGAAATATACTGTCGATACCTTAATATATCGGAGTTAAGAAAATACCAATTGAAACATTTCTCAAGGTATTTCGTAAAGGAAAATCAAATTTGTTCCTCATTACCTAAAAGCCGAACAAACATTAAGGCTATCTGTCTGAATGGCTTGCTGATAGACT
Source organism: Nymphalis c-album (assembly GCA_963151315.1). NCBI lineage: Eukaryota > Metazoa > Arthropoda > Insecta > Lepidoptera > Nymphalidae > Nymphalis > Nymphalis c-album. The sequence goes on from OY720602.1 coordinate 11,629,107, forward strand.
AGCATTTGAAGAGGAAGTGGAGCCTTTTATTATGAAGCCTATATAACTGCCTCTTTGATTCAGTAACTACAATAAAAAATGAAGCTCTTATTATTAATTGTGAAATGGTTAGTAGAATATAAGCTATAGGTGAATCAATGAATATACTTTATGTGGCTACAGACAGGTTGGTTCTGGGTTCAAATCCCAGGTCGGGCCAAGTAGCAGCCTGCTCTCAGTAGCAGCCCGGAGTCTGGTAGTTGGAATTGTGTCTCGGAAAGCACGTAAAACCTTTGGTCCGGACTATTATTATTTTTATACTTTATATTTTTGTACATAACATAGTAAGAAAAATAATATTCTGACCAAGAAAATAATGGCTGTATTTACTTTTATTATAATCTTGCGGAATTTGAAACACCTGCGCAATCATATGACGCGAAAGCTACTGACAATCTCTGTGAATCTGATGTCATACATAATATGTCGACCATTTATTCAGGTATGTATAATGTACTCGTTTAGACACAAATGTAAATAGTATGGGGATTATAATTACTTGTAATCTTATATTAGAAATGATAATAACAATATGGCTTGAATCCATAATTTATTAATATTTCTAGCAGCAACAGAAAATGCGATTAAAACATTAACCGGTGTTTTAGATAAGCCAAGTTTATAAAAGCAACGATAAACAAAACAAAAGTATTCAAGAGATAAATTCTAATATTATTAAAACATTTCCACCGTCACCCTTCACGTCTTACTACTAAAGAATCGAGTAATAGGCGGCAAAATGAGGAGCACAGTCAATTTAATGTCAGGGCTTAGAGACAGCTGACATCCGCCATCTATCGGAGTAAGGTTCGAAATTTTACTAATTAAGAAGCGAGATTTATTCAGACCGTTGAATTCAAGAACCGGGAAACAAAACGTGATTGCTCGTCGACTTATAATTTAATGCAATTTCCTTTAAACGATACGGTTTAAATTTCATGAGCGAGCGAGATAGCTGAAGTTTTTGGAAAGGTGATTTGTTTGATAGTATATAATTTATTAAATTAATATGTTTTGAAGATATATATTGATGTAAAGCAATGATAAGTGAATAATATTATTTATTTATTTAAAGACTTTATTATCGCCACTGATACAAACATGGGACAAAAGGCGGACTTAATGCCTGTAGGCATTCTCTCCCAGTCAACCTTTGGGTGCACCAGAAATCCACGAAGGCGGTAATTCATATATAATATACACTACACAACAATACACGTACTTATATATTATAAAACTATAGAATAAATAAACATATACATACATACATACATACATACACACATACATACATACATACACAATCTATAATAAATATAGTAAAGACATATAAATAATAGTACATTATAGATGTCATGTGAACTAGGAGCTTTCTGCCAATATATGCACGCGTAAACGAGTCTTAAAGGTTAATTTAGAGGTAGATTTCCTAATATGCTCGGGTAATTTGTTCCATAATCGGACAGCTTGAACGGAGAAAGAGTTTGAAGCGAAACCAGAAGTATGAATAGGGACAGAAAGAAAGGAAGAACCTTGAGAGCGTAGCTGACGATTGTGATTGTCAGATAGAAATTTGAATTTCCCTTTCAGATAATCAGGAGAGAGAGGATCAAAGAGAACAGAGAAAAGGGAAGATAGTGAACGGAAGTTTCTACGTTGTCGAATTGTAAACCATTTTAATTTATCACGATACTGTGAAATATGATCGAATTTACGAAGACTGAAGATGAAGCGCAAAGAGTTATTTAATTACTAACAAACGAGAATAATAAGACAGGTTATTTAATAAAAAATACATTACTTTATCAAATTATTAAATATAATCTTTTTTTTTGTTTTCAATCGATTTTATTTTTTAAATATTTCACTTTTGCTTAAAGATGATCTGATTTCCTATAACTTGGCCCATCTACGTCGAAGGGTGCAGAATCCTCTTATTGCAGCTCGCTGGACTGAGGAGGGACAGGGACAGCGCCCCTCCGCTTCGTTAACGCTAATACGGAGGGCTGACGGCTGCACTTTTCGGCGGTTGCCTATGTCCTGGCTGTGGAGAAGTTTGGAATTTAAATCGATTTCTCGTTATGCTGGCGTTTGAAATATCGCCTTTCATGTCGTGGCTATTGTGCGGCTCGAATAATATCATGAAATATTTTCAAAGGGGTCAAGAATATTGTGGGTTTTATTATACGCCAGTTAAAAATATGATTTTCATCTGTATACTTAATGGGCGCAGTGGGTTGGACGATTATGCTACATATGAGAGATGGTTTTTCCAAAAGTCCAAGGTGGTTAAGTCGAACGAAATACAAAAATTGTGTTTGGACTTATTGTAAATCGCGTAAGATAGCCAAAGGTACTTTATATTTTTGATCTTTTTAAATAAATCTGAAAAAAATACTGTAAATAAAAAAAAAAAGATGTGTCATATATTTTACATCGATAAAGAATCGATGTTCTTTGTATCTAATGTATTCATTATAAAAATATATCGTATAACTATGGATCTGTATGTCTTAAGTCGTCATGTTATAATATTTTATTACGATTACCTAATTTATCGTTTGAGATGTGGGATGCTAATTACTGGGTCTCTTGATACTACTCGTAATCAAAACTTTATTTTCCGACTGTTTAATCAGCGTAATATTGAAACAAACTTATGTATTACAATTATAAAAAGTATTTTAATTATAAGAAAAAAAACAATAAACGAAGCGAAATAAAAAGTGAGAAAAATTAAGTCATAAGCGAAGACTATTTTACTAGCGTAACCATGTTGTCGATTAGAATTCTTCGCGATGTTCACAAGAAAAAAATCTCATTCAACTTCCTAATAAGAAATACCTTTTGACCCTAAGATGGTCCCAGTTCGGGCGCCATTTGTAGTGACGTCACGCCCCAATTTCCCGTGTTTAAACGCTCAGACAATAATCAACGTTGTTATTATATTGTTTAATATTCATGACGAAGATCTTACGCAAATTGTCTCACTTCTAGTGGCTGTTCTATTAAAGGGATTATGTTTATTTATGATGGCATAAGGACTGGATTATCGACTCGGTTCCGAGGTAATATGTCCATATTTCACCGGACAATAGCTGTACTGCCAACGGATATGCGACGGAATTTCATGGAAAAAACTGGTTTATATTTACAGTTGGTTAGCCAGTAAAAGATTCAATACCATTGATACTGCTGTATAGGAAATGCCTACGCCTATAAGAGGAAAAACATATTAACTACTGTCTTTATTTCACGAGGGTTAAAGGCGAATATAAAAATACAGAAGTGATGCTAGCATTCTTCCCACCGTACCATGCAATCATGATTTGTATATATTTGCTTTTAATTTTCATTTGATTCAATAATATTTTGAATCTACTCAGTTTTAATTGGTTTATCCTTAAATATTATAAAACAAAGTCCCCCGCGTTTCATGTCTGTCTGTATGTACGCGCTAAACTAAAAAACTACTGAAGGGATTTTCATACGGTTTTCACTAATAGATAAAGTGATTCAAGTGGATGGTTTACGTGTATAATTCATTAATATTTTCTGTAAATTTGTTGAAATATAGCGAAATTTGTTGAAGAAGTCGGAAAAAAACGAGCATATTGGGAGCTTTCATCGAAAACGCTGTACAATCCCTTTGAGTTATAACAAAACAATGTATGGTGAAATTGTTCCCCTTTCATAGATCTACAAAAAAGTCCGCGATGGCATATGTCTATCTTTTAAGGATAGCTAACTATACCCATTTTAATGTTTAAAAAATGTTTACATAAAAATGGTCAAATTGGAAAGCTATAAAAACGGATATGATATTAATCCTTATTAAAATAAATACGTTATTTACTTTGAGCATTTAATGTATATTATAATTGCCCTTTACACCACCCAATTTAAATCAATATCTTAGGAGTAATCGTAATTTTAAAATTATCGCGCACTAAATAAATTCAGGCGGTCCAACACCCATCATGCAAACGCGTGATGCAACCGCTTCCTTAAATATTATAAAACAAAGTCCCCCGCGTTTCATGTCTTTCTGTATAAACGCGCTAAACTAAAAAAGTACTAAGCGGATTTTCATACGCTTATCACCAATGGATAAAGTGATTCAAGAGGAAGGTTTACGTGTATAATGCATTAATGTTTTCTGTAAATTTGTTTAAATATAGCGATAATTGTTGAAGAAGTCGGAAAAAAAACGAGTCGATTGGGAGCTTTCATCGAAAACGCTGTACAATCCCTTTGAGTTATAACAAAATAATGTATGGTGAAATTGTTCCCCTTTCATAGATCTACAAAAAAGTCCGCGATGGCATATGTCTATCTTTTAAGGATAGCTAACTATACCCATTTTAATGTTTAAAAAATGTTTACATAAAAATGGTCAAATTGGAAAGCTATAAAAACGGATATGATATTAATCCTTATTAAAATAAATACGTTATTTACTTTGAGCATTTAATGTATATTATAATTGCCCTTTACACCACCCAATTTAAATCAATATCTTAGGAGTAATCGTAATTTTAAAATTATCGCGCACTAAATAAATTCAGGCGGTCCAACACCCATCATACAAACGCGTGATGCAACCGCTTGCGCGCCCCGCGTCCCGCTGTCGCCCGTACGCTAGCTGTTGCCCGCATAAATATAAGTAAAGGATAAATGTTTGCTTGAAATTTGAAAATCTGTGATTTGAAATTAATATGTATGAAATGCATTTCTGTTAAGAAAAACTTTAGTAACGGTTTTTTTTTATTTTGAAGTTGATGATTATTCTTTAAATAATCATCAGTGGACTTATTATGAATTCCTGTAGTTTGACTTAATCCTTAAATATTATAAAACAAAGTCCCCCGCGTTTCATGTCTGTCTGTATGTACGCGCTAAACTAAAAAACTACTGAAGGGATTTTCATACGGTTTTCACTAATAGATAAAGTGATTCAAGTGGATGGTTTACGTGTATAATTCATTAATATTTTCTGTAAATTTGTTGAAATATAGCGAAATTTGTTGAAGAAGTCGGAAAAAAACGAGCATATTGGGAGCTTTCATCGAAAACGCTGTACAATCCCTTTGAGTTATAACAAAACAATGTATGGTGAAATTGTTTCCCTTTCATAGATCTACAAAAAAGTCCGCGATGGCATATGTCTATCTTTTAAGGATAGCTAACTATACCCATTTTAATGTTTAAAAAATGTTTACATAAAAATGGTCAAATTGGAAAGCTATGAAAACGGATATGATATTAATCCTTATTAAAATAAATACGTTATTTACTTTGAGCATTTAATGTATATTATAATTGCCCTTTACACCACACAATTTAAATCAATATCTTAGGAGTAATCGTAATTTTAAAATTATCGCGCACTAAATAAATTCAGGCGGTCCAACACCCATCATGCAAACGCGTGATGCAACCGCTTCCTTAAATATTATAAAACAAAGTCCCCCGCGTTTCATGTCTTTCTGTATAAACGCGCCAAACTAAAAAAGTACTAAACGGATTTTCATACGGTTATCACCAATGGATAAAGTGATTCAAGAGGAAGGTTTACGTGTATAATGCATTAATGTTTTCTGTAAATTTGTTGAAATATAGCGATAATTGTTGAAGAAGTCGGAAAAAAACGAGCCGATTGGGAGCTTTCATCGAAAACGCTGTACAATCCCTTTGAGTTATAACAAAATAATGTATGGTGAAATTGTTCCCCTTTCATAGATCTACAAAAAAGTCCGCGATGGCATATGTCTATCTTTTAAGGATAGCTAACTATACCCATTTTAATGTTTAAAAAATGTTTACATAAAAATGGTAAAATTGGAAAGCTATAAAAACGGATATGATATTAATCCTTATTAAAATAAATACGTTATTTACTTTAAGCATTTAATGTATATTATAATTGCCCTTTACACCACCCAATTTAAATCAATATCTTAGGAGTAATCGTAATATTAAAATTATCGCGCACTAAATAAATTCAGGCGGTCCAACACCCATCATACAAACGCGTGATGCAACCGCTTGCGCGCCCCGCGTCCCGCTGTCGCCCGTACGCTAGCTGTTGCCCGCATAAATATAAGTAAAGGATAAATGTTTGCTTGAAATTTGAAAATCTGTGATTTGAAATTAATATGTATGAAATGCATTTCTGTTAAGAAAAACTTTAGTAACGGTTTTTTTTTTATTTTGAAGTTGATGATTATTCTTTAAATAATCATCAGTGGACTTATTATGAATTCCTGTAGTTTGACTTAATATATTTATATTTACTTCAATGGCTTTTAGTAAAATTTAATTTATAAAAATATTAAATAGCCCGCCGCCTATCTACGCCGTTGAGTATAATTAAAACCATAAAAGAGCAAGCGTACAATTTTTTTATTCTATCAAACTACAGGCACATAGGGCATAACATCTTCGTTCCTACGGTTGATGGCGCATTAGCGATGCAGGGAATGGACATTGTTTGAGCATGCACTATAATAAGTGTACATGTGATAAGAGTTCTCACTAAAATCAACCAAGCCGGTCATTGAAAACGACAGGTCTTAGAACTTTTGGTTGTCATAGGGTAGCAGTAAGACATTGTGTGTTTAGCATTTTGTTATTTGCACTCAAAATTATGGTAGCGTACTTTACGCCGATTTTAAGTGAGAGAGTGGTAATTCCGGCTGGGCATGCCGGCCCATTCCGCTACAACCCGAAGGTATGCAACCTGGCACTATAAAAACCTACCTATTAATAAATTACATACAGGTAAAGTGCGTCTTTAAGCAATCGCTAGGGACTTGAAAAACCGCAAAACGGACAACCATCGATGACGTATTCCTGCATGCGAGTCGCACACCCAGCGATGAGCCGATGACCGAATTCTTCTCCCACAGTGTACTGCTGCATAGTGTCGCGCACTCACTTTGTCATCGTCGTAACTTTTAAAACATTTGTCCAAATGATATAGTGTAAGAGACAAAAGTTATCTTCTTTAAAATTCTTATTGTTATATTTTGGTCAATTTATAAATTAATAATTATTAATAGCTTTATAAATTATAGCCTATTTGTTATTTTGATGTATTAGCTATATTATTGTAAAGTTTCATTAAAATCCATTCAGTACTTTTACGTGAAAGGGTAACAAATGTCCATACATCCATACAAAATTTCGTGTTTATTATATTAGTAGGAAATAGAATTATTATATGCCCTGTACTGAACATATATAAACTGTACTGTATGGGCGAATAAATCGATTGGTGAATGTTTATATCTTATTGATTAAAAAATGCACGGGATATTTTTTTTATTTTTCCCGTACGAAGTCGGGACGGGCAGCTAGTATATTTATAGTTAATATTAAATAGCCCGCCGCCTATCTACGCCGTTGAGTATAGTTAAAACCATAAAAGAGCAAGCGTACAATTTTTTTTATTCTATCAAACTACAGGCACATAGGGCATAACATCTTCGTTCCTACGGTTGATGGCGCATTAGCGATGCAGGGAATGGACATTGTTTGAGCATGCACTATAATAAGTGTACATGTGATAAGAGTTCTCACTAAAATCAACCAAGGCGGTCATTGAAAACGACAGGTCTTAGAACTTTTGGTTGTCATAGGGTAGCAGTAAGACATTGTGTGTTTAGCATTTTGTTATTTGCACTCAAAATTATGGTAGCGTTAGCTATTACTTTACGCCGATTTTAAGTGAGAGAGTGGTAACTCCGGCTGGGCGTGCCGGCCCATTCCGCTACAACCCGAAGGTATGCAACCTGGCACTATAAAAACCTACCTATTAATAAATTACATACAGGTAAAGTGCGTCTTTAAGCAATCGCTAGGGACTTGAAAAACCGCAAAACGGACAACCATCGATGACGTATTCATGCATGCGAGTCGCACACCCAGCGATGAGCCGATGACCGAATTCTTCTCCCACAGTGTACTGCTGCATAGTGTCGCGCACTCACTTTGTCATCGTCGTAACTTTTAAAACATTTGTCCAAATGATATAGTGTAAGAGACAAAAGTTATCTTCTTTAAAATTCTTATTGTTATATTTTGGTCAATTTATAAATTAATAATTATTAATAGCTTTATAAATTATAGCCTATTTGTTATTTTGATGTATTAGCTATATTATTGTAAAGTTTCATTAAAATCCATTCAGTACTTTTACGTGAAAGGGTAACAAATGTCCATACATCCATACAAAATTTCGTGTTTATTATATTAGTAGGAAATAGAATTATTATATGCCCTGTACTGAACATATATAAACTGTACTGTATGGGCGAATAAATCGATTGGTGAATGTTTATATCTTATTGATTAAAAAATGCACGGGATAATTTTTTTAATTTACCCGTACGAAGTCGGGACGGGCAGCTAGTTTGAAATAAAGTACAGTATATAAATTGTGCAATACGCAGGTAATTTTATTATATAACATATCTTTCATAGATTACCTTCTTGAGAATTAAAAATAGGGAATCGAGATATTAGGTACTAATAAAAATTATACAGTAGTGCTAAGGTGACACTTCGTATCTTAGTCGAAAAATGTTCTAACCGACAAACACTGGTCTACTATTTTGATATTTGTATTCTTTAAGTGTTGTAATTATTAAACTCAATGTTGCTTATTAATTTATAATGTGTTACAATAGAATTCTGTGACGAGTTTGAGTTCGTTCTTATAAGTGTATAAATAAATAATATGCTTATAATTATTAATTTTACAAACTATGCAATATTGTATAAAATGAGGTAGTACGAAAGGTCTACACTTAATTTGAAATTTAATTCTCTAAAAGTAGATTATATAAATATTAATTTAATGATAATAATATGAGTAAATCAATTCCGTAGTTTCCAAAATGAAAACTTTCCAAACATCAAACCTTGGCCAACTCTTGTTGTAATAACAATAATATTTTCTATTTAAAATAACTTCATTATTCAAACAAAATAAATGTGGGTAGTAATTTTGAAACAATAAATTTACCAGAGATTAAATAAACAATGCACCAGAATACTAAAGTAGAAATAAGATTATGGACATAAATTGTTCGAAGTGTAAATATTTAGTCTGTAGTCGTTAGTCCTCTTCATAAGGGACTTTGTCTCAAACGAGGTCTCATTTAAGAGGATAAGTACAAATAAGAGGGTAGGACGAATTTATACCTAAAGTACATATTATTTATTTGCTCTAGTTATTTTAACCTGTGCTTGTTCTTTAGTCGTATTAATTATTATGACATTAATAGATATAGACTTGGAGTAGTCTTTATTCGGGTTTGATTTTTGTATATAAAATTTGATAGAAATAACCTTAACCAAATTGAAAACGCCTAACAGATTTCATTCAAATGGTCTTTCTTGTATTTTGTAGGTTGTTTTTTGCGTGAATCAATAAGACTTACCGATCGTTACGATGTTTACAAAAATATCTTGTTAGAAATATAGAGTATATGATGAAGTACCATACTGATGAAGTACATATTTCATTATTGAAATATTTAACTAAAATAAATAAAAATTTTAACAAAACAAAAACCGACTTCATAGGAAAAACAAATTAATATGCACTAAAAAGTAAAAAAATAATTGCGTATTCTTCTATAATTTGATAATTAACTTACTATTTTCTACTCATCAATATGTAGGTACGAATGTGTTGTGTGGTTGATAATTTATTTACAATTATTGTTACTTTTGGAGTCGATGTCAGCCAAGGTGGGTTTATAACTACATAATTATTACATAGTTAGTTATAGGTGAGATGTGCTTGTGTCGCACGCGCAACTTAACGAGGCGAATAAAAGTCAATTTGTAATTTGTATGTTTTTGTTTGTTTTGAATAGATTCCCGTATTATTATTGCTAGGTATATTATAGTGTTTCCTTAGCTGACATCGACTTTTCAGCTCCTCCACCTTAACACGCAAGCAAAGCCGAGGGCAAACACAAATATTACAATAACAGGTATTTCTTTATTAAAAACTTTTAGCTGATTTAGTAAAAAAAATAATCGGAAACTCAATGGCGATATCATCTATGACAAAATTTTTAAGCAAAGTTATTCAAAACTGCTTTCGTCATATCTCAATTCACGCGTGGATGCTTCTTACAGCCCTACCTGAAGACTTAATAATGCATCCGCTCAGCTCGAAAGATAACGACGTCAAGACTGACTTCTTCACAATGGATATTATAATACCATTAATAAGATACCTATGGTGTTTGCTTCTTGTTCAACACAGACAGAAGTTTAGTGTAGTTTTTTTTTTAATTTTAAATCGTATATGTATCTAATTAATGCTTATTTTTCTTTGTGATAGTTCAAAATCCCAACTCAAACTTTGGGGAAGTTTGAGTTGGGATTTTGTACAATTATTGTCAGTGCAGGTTTCTGGCAGAGTATCAACTTACAATTAGGAAGTGTGTGAAATGTATCGCGTCGAAGATGTTTTACCAAAAAAAGGAAAATGTAGTATGAAAAATATATTTGTTTTTTCTACTTCTTAAGGCATTATCTTTATGAAAAAATATTACATTTTAAATAAAATAATAATAATAACTGACTATAATAAAAACTGTTAAATGTAATAACACACAACTCTAAACTAAGAAACTCAGAAGATAATTATGATTTTTATATAGGTAATAAAATTTATGTATTAATTTCAAATCAAATTTAACCCCCAAATGCCTTCAGCTGGTCATTTGTACCCTCATTGTTATACAAAGTTTTATGTTAATATCAAACGGTACTTCCAATATTAACGGCTCCACAACACGCCACTAGGTATTGCCCAACTCGACTTTGATAGTCCATAAATTTATTTTATGTTAGATTACCAAGTTAATTTCAAGTTGCGATAGTTAGTAAGTGGCAGTTACGAGCAATATAATACTATCAAAGTTGATATTAGAAAGCACTGTAAAGGATATGGTTTTCGTCAATTTAGATTCTTTGATCTATTATCAAATAATTATTGGTTGAATGAAATAAATTATATATAAATGCTATTGTACACGTTGATTACTTCCTGTAACTCAAAATAAGCAATCTAAAAATTTATAATATTTTTATACGAGTCAACGAAGATGTCACCTGGGCGACGTCTATTGTGATGTTGTCTCGAAATAACTTGCAGGCCGATTGAAATGACATTAAAAAGTTGAGATAAGATACGTCAAGGCACGGTCAATTTTACAGCAGATAACGCTGATATTATGTATCTGTATGGAGGTAATAAATAAAAGAATCTCATGTGTCAAATAAATTCCTGTAAATGTATATCTTGCATATTTTTAGCAACAACACTAAAAAAATCAAATTCAAAATACTTTATTCAATATTGAAGTATTACTCTCTATAAATATTGCAGTTTGTAAATATTGAGTTGTTTTTGAAGCAAGAGATCTAAATTTTATTAAGATAGTTATGTTAGTTGATCTTATATGTTATATGTTCTTGTCAGCTGATCTTATTACAATCTTCATTCTGAACCGGCAATAGTATTTGAATAAACTATTTTATTATTATTATAATCTTTGATCTTTATCAGGTTCTAGATGATTAGAAAACGTTAGACGTTATTTTTTTTAAATAAGTGATATTATCTTATTTTGTGTTCAAACTTAATATCACACAAAAGAAATGGAAAAACGGTAGCTCTTTATTTTTCTCCATAAAACTCTGGTGTCCGATAAAAATGTTTTAATGGCTAATACTCTCTGGAATGCACGATACCTCAGGCCAGACAGAAAAAAAAGATAAAATAGCGTTCGTTTCGTAAAAAGTAGTGTATATAGAGTAAACAGAGTAATTGCCTGCACTCCAGATTTCGTCTTTTATTTACGTATCGCTAACTTAACCCGCTTCAATCTGACAGGGGACTGATTGTACCAGGTGCGCTTGAGGACGCAGAAGTGACGTCACTATTCACTAGCGGCGAATAAATTGTTCCACGGCTCGACCGTTTTTAGGGTTCCTTAATAAGATGTCAAGCGATTTAATTATGCGGTGTTTATGATGTCCGTGTTTGCTTGTCAGGTGTTTAAGGTTGATGCCATTCATTATTATGATTATTTTTTTTTCCTAAAAATTATCTGAAGTTTCTGTTCTCAAATTCGGACAAGTACCGATGTGGTTGATATGCTTAACTCATGTTTATGAGTAATGATTAAATTGTATAATTATTATATTTTTGCACTGGAGTACTTTTTCAGAATACGCTACCTTTTTCTCAATAGAACAGGAGATCATTGCTAATCACACATACAGATCAGGTGCAGATCCCCAATTATGTATCTTTTAATTGATTGAAATTGTTACGAGTATATTCAGTATTAAATAAGAAATATATAACACTTTATTTAAGGAATACAGTTTACATAGTATGGCTCATGACTATTTAATGGAAAAATATTTATACTTTTATGTAACTAACTTCCGGATTATCTTTACTGAAATACATAAAAATCATAACTCCTAACATAAAAAAGGAAAGAAATAACCCATAAATGTAGCTTTGCCGCACCAAGAACACACTCAGGAAAAGGGTTTGGAGCGAGTTTCATTGCGGGCTATAAAGTGTATTAACGATTAATTCTGTGGCGCACGTAAACCCACACCATAACATTGTATCCACAAATTCTCATACGAAACGCTTAATAAATTGGTGATATAAAAATACGATTCCACTTGGCAAAGTCAACTGAGTAGATAAACCGGGCCATTTCCCTATCAAATAAACCGGTGTTTATTGTGAAAATACTAGCGCTGGTCGGGCGTGAGTTCCAATTCACATTGTCGCTGAGAGCTGTGTCAATATTGGAGTTTGCCCTTCTTCGTGACGTCTTCTGCTTGGTATATAAGCGGCCTAACGATTGGCTCCACCGACTTTGCTGCGCATTTAAAGGGTTAAGTCAAGTTTGTTTTGAAGGCAGTTAAGTGGCTTTAAGTATCTACCTTTATTTTTAATCTGTGCTAGAATATAAATTTATTCAAAATATATTTTTAAATTATTCGCAAATAAATGAATTATAAACAACTTAAAAAATACGTTTATTTGTCTTTGTTTCGACATTAATGTTGATAGTACCTTAGCATATATTTTATTTAATTGAAGAAATTAATGTTATTTGTATCACGTTAAAGCAGTGTAGTGAAATAAGCTTTCTCCTTAAGGAATAGAGAAGCCTATGACTAGGAGTTGAATATTAACGGGCTATTAAGACAGTATTATCGTCATGTGAAATAATAGATAAAATCACATGGTTAAAATAACAAACGTTTGTAATATAATAACACTTGTGCAATTCATTTTCCTAAAAGAATCTATGGTTGTCTGTAAAGTCGGTTTAATCATATATCGGTCATAACAGATAGATGGGGCGCAAGCGTACAATCAGCGTAACGGGACAATGAGCGTAACGGGACAATTAGCGTAACGGGACAATGAGCGTAACGGGACAATGAGTCATCCTTTTTCGTGCATGCAACCACCGTTCATCGATTAATTAGACGTTGTCACGTCAAAAAAAAATGGCAATGAAATTGTATTATATTAAAGGCAATATGAAATCTAAATAAACGAAATTCAATCCGAATCAGCTAATAATTATTCTAAAATCGTTAACTCGATTCCTTAATTCGATATAACCTAAATAACATATGTACATATATACAACAATTCAAAATGTAATTCTCGTTGAATTAATGCGTCGATGGATCAGAGGCAATCACTAATAATTATCCGTTATGGCTTAATTAATTAGCCATTGTGAATTAATTTAGTGGCAGCTGAGATAAATGGTGCACTAACGGCTTGACATGCTTAGCATTCATTTCTTTATTTGTGTTTCACTTGTTCAAATGTCAATACGCCCTTTCTGGTGCAAGTTTTAGTTTACTGAATAAAATCGTGCAGATAATAAACATCATACATTTGTATTTGTTATAAGTTAGTTAGATTTATATATAAACTCTATAAAAAATTGTAAAGATTTTCGTGAAAAAAATATAAATTGAAATATATTATGGTTATAATCATTATGATATATAAATTGAAGAAGAAAATCGAGAACCTACAGGTTTCTTTTGTCTTTACTCTCTATAACTGAATTCGGAACTGGTGGTATAGTTAGTTAGTTTACTTTTTTAATTTGATTACGTGATATTATTAAATGCTTATAAAATCCTTTATGAATAACATACATGTATATATGTATGCAAATAAAAGTATAATTACGATAGCTCGGGCATGGGTATAAAGGTTTTAATTATTACTTTGATACCTTATACTCTTAATTATCGAGTTATTTCCAGGGACCACTGGGTCTGCTATAGAATCTGATCCTAAGACGAAATAGGCAGTAAAAGTGCTAAAGTCTACTAACCAACACCTAAATAAATAAGGACAGTTTCGTATAGCCCCTATTAGACTGTCTTCGCTAATGTTCGTTCAAAGTTTCTTCCTAACGACCCTGAACAGTAACGGTATGTGTTAATTCTCTCGAAGCTGATTTCAGATTATTGGCGGTCGGAGATTTATGCGGGTTTGTTCTCGTTATTTAAGATAAAACGATTCATTTGTACAGCTCTCAACTGTCTAGTGCTTTTACATAGGAATACTATGAAATGGATTTAGTAATTATCGAACAAATAATTATGTCATAAGGGAGCTATTCATTTTTAACCGACTTCAAAAAAAGGAGGAGGTTATCAATTCGTCTGTATGTTTTTTTTTTTGGTGTTGTTACCTCATAACTTTCGACTGGATGAATCGATTTCGATGATTTTTTTTTTATTTGAAAGGGTTTGCTTTCCCATTGGTCCCATTTTTTTTTTGGTCCAGTTTTGACACTGGAATCCATGAGAAAACCATATAAGTCGTAAATTTGCATGAGGTATGTGCGCGACAAATGGACGAATAACTCGATTTCTATTCAACGGATTTCGATGATTTTTTTTTATTGGAAAGAGTATACTTCAAGGGTTGTTTGATGATAGTTTGGTTAGATTCTGATTATAGGATCCATGACAAAGTAACGGAAATCTTCAATTCTTAGTAGCAAATTAACGATACACGGCCGAATCTTTTATAGGCTATCTAGATTTATCATTCACCTACCATAACATCGTTATAATAAAGTACTTGTAGTACTATTGTATAAAACACTTCTTTATATACCGTCAATAGTTTTCGCAGCGCACGCGAAATAATAACTTTTATAGGCAACAGTTAAATACGTTGGGTTACATTGCTCCATTTTAAGAAGGGATCTATAAGTTTTTGAAAATATAATATAGCCTATGTTACTTGGTAAAGACGTAGCTTTCTAAGGGTGAAAGAATTTTTAAAATCGGTCGAGTAGTTTTTGATTTAAATCGTAATAAAAAAATCAAACAAAAATCAAATCTTTCCTCTTAATAATATGAGTTATGCATGTAAGCATTAGTATATATGTTATGTTTGTAATTGAAACATATTTGAACATCTACTAAAAGTTGAGACCAATTTTGAAAATTATATAATATATCGTATAAGTACTCTTATATACATGTTATATTTATGTATATTTATATATTGATTACTAGTGTTTTTCCCGCGGTTTCACCCGCGTAGTTCCCGGTCCCGTGGGAATATGGGGACAAAATGTAGCCTATGTTACTCCCTGATAATGTAGCTTTCCATTGGTGAAAGAATTTTTTAAATCGGCTTAGTGAAACCACTACACGCATAAACATGCGTGAAAGCGTCACAAACAAACTTACTTTCGCAATAATAATATTAGTTAGGATAATATAGATACTTCCCCTTTTTTTAATATACAGACATTCCGTCATAGTTTATGGTGAAGAATGGTATAACACAACATCTATAAACATACAGTTTATTTAATTATTACTAGAAATAACTATTTGATTATGTTATGGCTGCCCAACACCCCACCAACTAAATCTATTTAATCAAAACATGTTAATTTATATTCAAACATTTAACCATATTAACTAATATTTATTAATTCAGTACCAAAATGCATTTTTCTTTACGTTTCACTGTTTTAGATTAATATATTTAAATAATAATATAAACGGCGCTGTCTCATATGAGCTGCACGTTTAGTAGGTCTACCCATATTCTACAAATTAGTGAGTGTACTTCAGATTCACTAAAAATCGAAAAATAAATAAAAATTTTAACAAAACAAAAACCGACTTCATAGTAAAAACAAATTAATATGCACTAAAAAGTAAAAAAATAATTGCGTATTCTTCTATAATTTGATAATTAACTTACTATTTTCTACTCAACAATATGTAGGACGAATGTGTAGTGTGGTTGATAATTTATTTACAATTATTGTTTTTTTTGGAGTCGATGTCAGCTAAGGAAACACTATAATATACCTAGCAATAATAATACGGGAATCTTTTAAAAACAAACAAAAACATACACATTACAAATTGACTTTTATTCGCCTCGATAAGTTGCGCGTGCGACACAAGCACATCTCACCTATAACTAACTATGTATGTAGTTATAAACCCATCTTGGCTGACATCGACTCCAAAAGTAACAATAATTGTAAATAAATTATCAACCGCACTACACATTCGTCCTACATATTGTTGAGTAGAAAATAGTAAGTTAATTATCAAATTATAGAAGAATACGCAATTATTTTTTTACTTTTTAGTGCATATTAATTTGTTTTTACTATGAAGTCGGTTTTTGTTTTGTTAAAATTTTTATTTATATTATTATCAATTAAACTCAAATCAAAACTATATTATTTATTATTTTATAGTAACCTTTTAAAATAAACCGTATTTGTGTTATATATATAAATAAATAAAATTGAGTTTGTGATTTTAAATATGACTTTTTTTTAGTTACTATAACCAAAACAACCACTTTTTAATAAGTGTATAGTATAGTATATATGTACTTCGAATAGGCATTTACGTTAAAATTGCAGATGCTGAAGAATTTTCTGAAGGAAGAAGGTGAATTTCACGCTTGTGAATGGTTAATATTCACACCGTAAAAGTTCTAAAAGTTTATTTTTCACTAATCTAAAATACGACTATAAAAATATAAGTAATTAACTGTCAGTTACTGTTAGTTACACTTGTGTCTTTATGTTTTTTTCAGAACAAACATTTACATCTATCGCAGTATATTTCGTAAAACACAACTGAATTTCCCGTACTTAATTTGTGTTTATATTTCATCTCGGGCTCGGTCGGAAAGAAAAACATCGTTAGGAAACCTGCATGTCTCGGATGATATTCTTATCTATGTATCTACCAATCGGATCCCCGAATAGCGTTGTGGAAGAAACTGGGATATTTAATTTGCTTAATTTTTCATAAGTAACCTTTGATTTTTATTAGTTATTTAATTTTTGTTGTACGTTTACATTATTATATTTGTCTATTTCAATACTATAGTGATGAAGCTTAAGTGAGCGCGTTTAAAGGGGTTTTACCTCCCAGTAGAAAATATTTTAATTACAAGCAATGATACTTTGCATTATTATGTTTCGGTTTGCATGAGTCAAATTCATAACTGTCAAAAATATATACGTATATCTAACAGTGGCTATGTATATTATATGGGATTTATCCTTACAATAAAACTAATTTTCATCAACTGTATAAAAAATAAACAAATAGATCTCTATAACATGTAAATCGAACTCGACAACTACTTAAGTAGTTTTCATCTTCTATTTTTTAATCTTCTATTCAGTATTATTGTTTAAGACCAAGTTAAAAATATTCTAAAGAATTGATTATTATTATAAAAAACCTTGTAGAAGTCCAGGTTGAGCCATTTAGAATAGGTGATTATAATGTGATTATGTGAAGGTGATTGATGGCAAATGTGCCGGGAAACGACAGACTGCTATTTATTTGCTCTGGTCGGTGATCGATCTTAATGTAAGCAACCATCGTAGAGGACTTACACACTTGCTCTGAACAGGGCAATCTATTCTATTTATCTATCTTTATATCTATATTGTAAATCTGATAACCTTGTGTGGTTGGAAACATTTATCGTTCATTTTGGTTTTATTTGCAATATCAAGTAATCTTTAAGGACTACGATTAATAGAACACACACTAACATATAACTATAATTTAAATATAGTATGTATATATTATCTGTAAAAAAATAATCGAAATAATATTACTTCAAAGCAAATATATTTTAGAATGATTACTTTCTTAGCATTTCATTAGGTTCCTACAATATTGAGATTTGAGTACATAATTTTATAAAATGAAAAAGTATGTAATGTATTGTAAGCACATAATGTAAATCATTTATTTTATTATATTATATGTATTGGTATAGTATATCACGTGGTTATGTTATAGCTGTCAGGTATAGCTGAAAATACTATTTCCGCTTTTAACCGCATGTATGGCGGCGCCTGAATGCGCAATGTCCGTCTAAAAATAAATCTGAAGGGATTTACAAAATGATTGATTTAGTTCTTTCCAATCTAATGTAAGATATGTTTAGTGATATAACTTGAGGTCATATGGAGATAATGATGATGATGTTCACCTGACCCATTTCTGCCACAGCGGCGAATCTTAAGAGAGATTAGAGACTACGCAGGACATATTGTAGAGCACAGGTTTGTGAGCAAATGTAGTAAAATCACATTAAAATATTATAATAACACAAGAAATTTTGGATTTAATTTCAAATTATTTCTCCATGCTAGTGTGTAGTCAACTTTGCTCACTTGTCAGAGTAGCTATAAAACATTTTAACCACGGAATCTAGAGACAGTATTAATTTATCGCAAGTCAATGAACTGACCGACAGGCTAATTGTCGAACACACTAGTATTAAATCATGGTCTTGCCCACCAATGGGACACCTGTGTTCAGCTTGAATACAATCTCAAAACGACAATGTCAGTTTCCTTAAGATTTTAAGAATGTGAATTATAATTAAATGCTAAAGCAATTTACACAAAACACGTAATATATTCAAGGCGTATAATTTTCCTTCATTATTTCACATTGAAACTCCAAACAATCAACATGTTAATAGCGTTAAAAGAAAACATTTAAACAATACGATGAGTACTGTTTGTTAATTTGTTGTGAACTCCAAGAACGCTCGTGATGTCTCTGTTAAGCTTGATACTGACATTCGTGTTAAAACATATTTGTTTCATAGAACTAAGACAGGTTGAAACTTTAATTATTAGAAAAATTCATATTGATATTTTTAAGGTTTTACAATTATTAAACAAGCCGCCTACTTGAGTTAAGCATTGAAAAAGGTGAACTTTTATATAAACTCATTCTCAATTTAAGCCAGTTAGGTAATGAGTTTTCAAAAATGCTGTAATAGCTGTCTTTTACTTATAAACAGAACTTTATGCACCAGTTATCGTTTTTCTAACTTTAAAAAATAAATACATTTTATCCAAAATATAACTCAAAATAATAATACTTTTTTAAATAAAAATAATTATAACATTTGTTATATTCGTATTTTATACTAGCTGTGCCAACACAAAAATATTTTTTAACTTGAAGCCAGTAGTTCCTGAAATTAGCCGGATCAAACAAACAAACAAACTCTTCAGCTTTATATATTATTTTCGTTGATAGCACCGAACAACTAAAAATAACATGAAAAAAATTGGTTGCCTGTAAAGTCGGTATACGGGCGAAAGTTTTACGTGACAACGACTTTGAGTGGTAAAATAATTTTAATGTGAATATTCATTCGTATAGTAGCCTTCCACTCGGGCATGGTTAGCCCGCCTAAGAGCGAGAGAGACAGACATAAAAAGTGAAAGGCACGCGTGCCTCTCACTCGCTCTCATTGTGAGCGCATAACGTGAGCGGAGCGTAACGCAGTTTCTTGAAGTGTCACCCGGCAAACCAATTTATAAGACGTTGTCACGTCAAAAGAAACCACTTTGGACTCCAACTTAATAAAACATTCAGGAAGGTCTACGTCGAAATCACTATGAAGGAATTAAATAGTTTTTCCTACTGTTTGCGCTCTCATTGTTAAACCGCCAGAGTTTGTTATACGAATTGATTGTCCAAGTCTCTTGAGTGCTCAAAAAAAGTTCTTATAACTTTGAAGCATTTATCTGACTGTACATAATGACGAGCCGGTTGGCGTGGTTTGTAAGACACTTGCCTTTCACGCTGCAGGTCGTCGGTTCGATTCCCATCTAGGACAGAAATTTGTATGCATGAACAGTTGAACATGTATGTTTTTCCTGAGTTAGGGTGTAATTATCTATATAAGTATGTATTTACTAAAGAAAATTAATATATGTGAGTAAATCAGTTGTTTGGTTTCCATAGTACGAGCTCTGCTTAGTTTGGGATCAGATGGCCTTGTGTGAATAATGTCCCACGATATTTATTTATTTATAATATATTATATACATAACCTCTTTTTAGTTCTCAAGGGAATTATATACATCAAGTTAATGCTGTCCGATCGTATTAAATGCGTGTATGCATCGTTTGTTCGATTATGTTAAGACTTTGCATCGTTGTGGTTAACATTTGCGTAAAGATTTCAGAAGATTTCATATTGTTTCAATAAAGTTTGTAAAAAACACAAAATATAAAACGTACCGGATAGTAACAAGCTAATACCCATTAGGATTAATGACTTTAGAAATGGTTAGTTAAACTATTTAAAAGTTATCAAATTAATTGTTAACTTTGCTATTATCCTTCACCTAGTATACGAGTATCCCAAAGCGCACCAATGGTGCTTACCTGCATTTAAACCTGTGGTATTTTAGAAATATGACGATTTGTTTGTCGGTCTGTTCTTCTTTTAACCAAAAACGCGATAAGGGATCGACCTGAATTCTTGCATCGTTATTGTTTATGGACAGGAGAGTGTCAATCATAAGCTTTTATCCCGGAAAATGCATAGTTCCTACGGGATAAATTTGAAACTTTATTATGTAATTACCGCATCGTGCTGAAATAGATTTTTATAAAATTCAGTGTTAAGGGATCTCGAAAATATACACAGATTTTAAATTTTTGCTAAAATAGTTTCAGTGGGATTTACCCACAAGTTCCAGTGGGATTTATGCAAACACTAACATTTTAATCTAACTCATTGTTATGTGTGAGTGTATTAGTCTTGAATAAACAAAAGCTTCTGGTGAGTTGTATTTAATACTAGTTGTGCCCGGCGGTTTCACCTGCGTATAATTAATAAAATATAATGAATAAAAATCAGCTTAGAGGCTGCCTCAATAAAGGGTTAAAAAATAGGGATTAAATTCGAACTAGTAGTTCCTGAGATTAGCCGGATCAAACAAACTCTTCAGCTTTATATATTAGTAAGCATAGATACGCGTGAGAAACCGAGGGGCACAGCTAGTAATTGATAAAAGCTTATCATCATTATCACGCTTTTTATCAATTTGATATTTATATATTTTTTTGATCACTTCCAGTTTCTGAAACGCTTATCAAAGCTAAATTAAACTAGATAGTAATTGGTTGGTGTTAGTGGATGCCATTATGAGTGACTTGTCTTGAGATTAATGTTAACCAGATGAAGGTTCAGAAATAGGATAATAATGTATAAGTGATGATAATTACGCGCCTTACGTACCCTAAACTTTACAGCCGATAAGGTAGATTTGTTTTGTTGCAGTCTAAGTGAGCTAACAAAGATAGCCATCTGGACTATCTCCTATATTACGTAGACTTGTGCTGTATTATCGAATTGGGACCGTGTCCTGGTGTCCTAATGGTGTATACAGTCCGTGTCCTAATGGTGTATACAGTGTTTGTAAATAAATAAATAAATATTCGTTGCTTTGTTTTGACATTACTAACGATATAGCGATGTCCGAGATAAGCCGAGATGGCACAGTGGTTAAAACGCATGAATTTTAACCGATGATCATGGGTTCAAACCCGGGAAAACACCTTAACGGTAACGGTGAGGAAACACGCATGTGTCTAATTTCACTGAAATTCCGCCACATGTTAATTCCACCAACCCGCATTGGAGCAGCGTGGTGGAATAAGCTCAAAAACCTTCTCCTCAAAAAGGACAGGAGGCATTAGCCCAGCATTCATAGGCTGTTACTGTAACGATGTCAAAGATCTACATAATTAAGATCAATAGAAAAATTGTCCTAGATAACGTTAATATGACTTAGAGATATTCCTAAGGCGATATTAATATTAATCAACAACTTTGCAAAATTCGCAGTTTTGGACGTGGGCGCCTCTAACTTCGCATCTTGGATAAGTTCCTTTAATTTCAATAATATAAATAACTTTGTTAATTTAAATAGATTAGACTCTGATATAATAATACTTTAGATAAGGGAAGTTGATTATGTCGCAGATTTAATTAGCTGGTTTTCTATTGAAGGCATATTTGTAATAATAATAATTATTGTTATTGTAAGCGAGATTATTCTCAATTACTGACAATATAAAAATATTATCTACGCAGTATCTAAAACGTTCAAGTTATACTAGTAAACACTATAGTGAGATTCCAGAAATTGTACAGATTTTGCGGTAGTACATCCGATGAATAGGTGGTACCTACCCAGACGAGCTCGCACAAAGGTCTACCACCAAGTAAAAACTCACCATTCATTGCCTAATATGTGTCTTTTACGAGTTCTTTCATTGCCAGTCCAACTAATTATTTGAATAAAAAATGGTATATATTTATTCGTAAGAACTTTTTGTACACAAATAATACATAAAGAAATTTATATTTGATACACAATATTTAACTTGAAAAAACGTGTCTGTCTTACAAATATGTAATGTAATTATAAACATACACCTCTCGCTCGCTATTTAAATACAAATATTGTATTGAAGTCTAGACATGCCGTATGTATGTAACTGTACCTTGACTAAGATACCCATTTTCCTGAGATTAATTTCCACACATTACAAGTGCATCTCATTGCATATTCATTGGAGAGTATTATACAGGTACATCTTGAGCCAATCACACCCCTACCTTGATTGTTATTTACTGCATAACACTCTCAACTACCAACGTTTAGTACGTTATTAAGGGTACAATTGACATGAAACTTTATTAACATAACAAGAGGGCAGTTTTGTTTGTTTGTCTGATCGTCTGCCTCCATGGTCTAGTAAATTCAAAATACTTTATTCAATACTGAAGTATTACATTTACTTATTGATTGTCAAACTGGAAACTTCTACCAAATCGGAAAAGAAATACCCAGCCCTGAGAAGAACCGGCGAAAGAAACTCAGCGGGTTGTTTTTTTTTGTCTTTTTTATGTTTTTTACAAAAAAAAAATCAAAAGAAATAGCCATGCGGCGATCGTCTCATTCCCAAGGTGTGCTGATAGCAATTCCATAAATTCTTTAATTGTATAATATGCTTTAGCACACAAGCGATCCTTTCCTTTTTTTTTTTTAAATTTAGCAACCTCAGTATTTTGAACGCTTTCTGGGATCCTGTTGTAGAAACGTACACATTGCCCCACAAAAGAGTTACCGACTCTATGCAGTCGAGTAACGGGAGTAATTAATTTGTGTTTGTTCATTGTATCAAAGTTGTGAGTATCACATTTCACAAAATCATCTCAGTAAATTGCTTATAAGGCTCTTATTCATTAAATAATATGGAAAAATCGGTGGGGATGACGTCATTATTATCATGATAACATCCGATCAAAATGGAAATTTTACAGTATGATAGCTTATTGTTCCAGAAGGAAAATTACTTATTTAGATATCCAGTTAACCAATAATCATTTCAAAATTATTTACTTCATAAATGAAAGTATTTACTGAAAAGTATCCCATTATCGCTTCCGTTATATTAACGTCCGTGTCAATTATTTAAAAATCCCCTTATAACACAAGCGGTTCAATTTTTTTCCCAAGCACAATGACACTTAATATCCGAAAACCACCGCACTCCCTCACAGACAGACTCGATTGTCTTCAAATTTAATAACAAATTTGAATGACCCTCCTCGAAGTTCCCTTCAACCGAAGATGTTGAAAAAAGTCGTAATCAGTACTGTTTAATGAGGGAAATAGAATAAACCTCGACAATTAGAAATAACGATCTACTTAATACATTCTTTACCGAAGAGCAACGGTTTGATTCATTAACAATTTTAGTTTCTATTTTCCTGTTTTAGAAAGGACTCAATTAATAGTCCTTATAACACGTTCGTAAATAAATGAATACTATGTATTGCTGTGTTGTTGAATGAGCCGGTGTTATCATTATTGTTGGCACAGAAATAACGTTTAAGATGTGTTTCATTCGACGCCAATGTCTAGCTTTTCTGTCTAGAAATTCTTCGAAGAATAAGTTTAATACATTTAAATATACAATACTTATAGTAGCAGCCTATTAATGTCCCACTGCTGAACTAAGGCCTCTTCTCCTTTTTTGAGGAGAATGTTTAGAGCTTATTCCACCACGCTGCTCCAATGCGGGTTGGCAGAATACACATGTGGCAGAATTTGAGTGAAATTTGACACATGCAGATTTCATCACGATGTTTTCCTTTACCGTCAAGCACGAGATGAATTATAAACTCAAATTAAGCGCTTGGAAATTCATTGGTGCATGCCCGGGTTTGAACCCACGTTCATCGGTTAAGATTTACGCGTTCTAGCCACTGGGCCATCTCGGCTTCAATACGTACCAAGTGTATTTAGTGCTATGCTATGTAAGGTTTGCTTTGCTCTTGTAAATTTTTCTTAATTCCCAAAAAATAAACAATGCAAAAATAAAGCTGAATGCCAACTCGAGTCACATAATAAAACAGCATTTCACGTATTTAAAATCGCCTTTACTGGAGCCGCCGTGTTTTTTTCAGTGCGTCTCTTATTTAGGAGAACTCTTTTTACATTTTCAAAAGAGCTGAAACTTAGTGCTGACGCGGCATTTGGCTTTTCAAACCATTAAAAATTCTCGTTAATTGGACGTTTGTTTTCAAATTTCGCTGATTCTCTATCGAATCTCGGATTTTTAAAGCTAACTTTAAATTATTTAGATCGCAGTAAAATAATGCTTATTACAATTTAGAAAGGGCTAGTTTCGCTTAATTTTGTTTCTATTAATTACGGATACACCCTTACAATGAGAGAAATATAAATGATTAGGGTGTATTATAACGCATAAGTCAATGAGGTAACTTATAAACTAAATAAAAATAGATTTCGTTGATTATTTTTAATTGAAAGCATTTTTTAATAAAGTGACATTTTAATATTTTTTTATTTCTTATATTCGGATCGTGCGAAGTGGGTGGAAGGGGTAAAGAAAACGATCGCTGCGCTTGTCGCGGCAGAAATGTGCAACAAAAGGGGACAAGTCAGTTAACAAACAAACTTGTCAATATTGTTTTGAAATTTTTGAAAATGAATCATTATTGATGTTGTATCGTAGACTGCAAAAATAACAGCTGAAATAGTATAAATTATTGCAAATTTTATGTTTTTCCTAAAGTTTCCTGGAAATTAGATCAAAGATATAAATGGATAGCTGCTGCAAAAATGAAAAATGAAGTTGAAGTTGCATTTTATAGGATATTAAAGTACCTAATTTTTTTTATAGTGTTGATATCCACTATAAAATTCGGATTATGGTCACCATGTTCGCCATGGTCTCCAAAATTCGACGAAAAAATTTGGAGTGAACATTTCATAGGAGGTAAAAAATCAGACGCGCAAGCAGGTCCGAGTTATGTTCTCACAATATTCCCTATAGTATATCGACAGCAGAAGATTAACGAGTCACATGCATACACGCCTATTAAAACGAAGAACCACACATGTTGAAGACACCACAACAACAGTAGTCTCGGATACCATGATAAATGAAATTATAATGGAAGAAAGAAATGAATTACATCAAACTCAACCTCTTCTGGTCAACCGAGGATGTCAAGTCAATATTTTCTCTGAAATAAATTTAAGGGAAACTACCTTTATTTACATTACATTTATTAACACTGATCGCTGTGATGCTGAAATTTAAGTAGATATAGCAACAACTTCGAGAATTGTAACGACAATTAATTCAAGAATAAAAGATAAAAACTGTTGCACTAAGAAAAAATCATTTGAAGACCAGTTTACTGAAAAAAAAGCCGCTAGCATCAATACAAATTGTCAATGAACTACTAGATCTTGCTGGTGTGTCATTTAGTAATTTAGAATTTTTATTATCAAAATTAACTGTGACAAAATGTACATTTTCAATGATATATTTAAATAATAATATGTACAGTACAAGACCGCCTTCTATTTTTTTTTAATGAAAATGAAAACTGTCTTGTCATTTTCAGCATTGAGTGTATTATTTGTTGGTATACACAGAACTACAATTTCACGAATATTTTATTCTATCTTAAAAATTGTCTTTCTAAATATATTTTATTTATTCTAATCCATACAAAATAAACAAGCTCTTTATATTAATTTTTTGACATATGCCCCTAAAACTGCGTTTGGAAGATGGCGCTAATGTCGTGCACGCTCCGAATACTTAAAGTAATCGTCGTATTATAATTAGTTTTTGTTAATGTTCTAATAAGTATTTTAACTTTAACTTTTGTGACGCCTCTGGCGATCGTCTTTATGCTTCATTAATTGAATGAGATGATTTGTTAATTGTAAGGCAATTTCTGCTTTGGAATCAGTCCGTGATCGGAGTTAAATGTAGCAAAATAAATTATAAACTGATAAAATGTGAATAAAAACAGAGCTTTCATTTTTATATATACGATATTATGTCTTCGCAAAACCCATTATTAAAAGCAGCTACGACTACAGACGTCAAACATTTTTTTTTTATCAAACCGTCACCCGAACATTAAAAGACATACCGAGTACATAACAAAAACATCCCCTCGCCTACAAAGCTTCGAATTATTCCGATGTGTATTCGTCAATTTGTAAGATGATTGTATTTTCATAATTCAAAAAGCCGAAATATCGTGCCATTATCGAACCCTCTACGGTTTAAATTTAATCAGTTTCGTCAATAACGCTTGTTTGTTAACTCGCTACCATGGGGTCTGAGATTCCCTGCAGACGGACAGACATAATCGCATTTATATATTGAAATGACAATTGGGATTTCATTTATTAAATTAATTTATCCATCAGACGAAAAGATAATTTTTATCCCCAAATGATTAATTAATTTATAATAATCACGGGCATGAAATCCATTTACATGAATTTACATCTTCCTCGGTGTTGTACAGCGTGGCGGAATAAGCTCTAAGTATTATCATTACCAAGAAACTAGACATTTGCATCCACATTATATAATCAATGAACTGATAGACTCAGGCTGTATAAGGACTCCATAATTAATATATTTAATTATTTATTTATAATAAAAAAAATATAATTCTAGTGGTTAAACCATAATGAATGGGTAAACCGAAGAACAATCAATGCTATTTTTTTATTAGTGGAGTGTCATTGTTTGTTTACTCATAGTAAATAATTTTAATGGGATATTTTTATGGAGTGAATGGAGTATTCATCGTTATTTTTATTATTGTATTAGGTCAGCAGACTGACAAGTGCATCAAGGCCATCTGATGGTAAGTGGTCACCACCGTCTACATCAATGGCTTCGTATCGAGATAATTAATGATATATAATTATTTATACTCTTAAATTAAATCTTATCAACTTATATATTCCAAGATGGGATCCTTATTTTTAAGCAGAGGATTTTTAGAGCTTATTCCATGCTGCTCCATTTCAAGAATACATGTGGACACATACAGTTCATATATACATGTATGTATATAGTAATTCAAGCCCGGATTGCTTGAGGCCGCTTGCCCGGATTTGAACCTGTGCTATTTGGTTAAGTTCATTGTTATATCCTATAGATAATTATGGCAGCCATAATTAATACTAGGCTTTATTTTTGTGAATTGCACAATAATTGAATTACTAGATAACAAAAAAGAAATTAATATTAGATATAAAATATTATTCTAAGTTCTATTATCAGCGCGTTCTGGTTCAAATTTGTATGTCCGGAAAACCGCTTGTTACTATCTATATGTTATGCTTGTAACACAACTTTATTTATACATATATAAATATTTTGCCATTAAATTCTACGTTACGTACAATAATTTGAGCTCAATACAGCGCCGGTTCAAATGCATGGCCTGAGTGCTCTGCACGCGACTAGACTTTGCAAAAAGTGCCTACCAATTGAATAATCCATTTTGTCATAACCCAATTTATAAACGGTGAGCGATTTTAAGATTTTTTTACATTGTAAATGCAAAATTAATGCTGCAAATCCCGAGATTTTCTATAGAACAATTCTCAGCTGCCCCAATCTAGAAGGTAGAGGTCTATAGACTAGTACCTCAGAAATCACACAGAATCATTGAACTCTTACCAGTTGTGGTGGGTTATCGTTATCGATATATATCGCTCCGATTATGACAGTGAGGAAATAATGAAAGTACATATATGGGAAACAATTGTGTGTTATAATATTTTCTGCAAATTTGTTTCGTCTTTATTGACAATAGAATAAAAACCATTTTCGCCTTATATCTTCCCTTATCACCAAACACGACAATTATGAACCAAAATTAAACAAATGAAAACGGTAATGCTACTCCAGGATTACACATGTGATATTCAGTTAAGATATGCATATCATATCCAATAAGCGATTTCAGTTCTTTCTTACATTTATTAGTCTAGATTAGTGGGAAATCGCTTATAATTTAAGCCGATTCATTCTACTCTGAGACCGGGCAGGCGGTCCATATGACTCTGCCAAAATGTATTAAGGATTTATACAGTTTCCTGTACAATTTTTTGTTGTATTAGATTCACTTACAAATAAATTTATTAACGCTCTTCACGCGACATAAAGTTTTTTATATATTAGGAACTTAACTATTGGTAAGTGTTTCCCTCCACCCATATAAAATATTTGTAATGCGAGTAAGAATACATTGAATACAAAAACTAATCAAGATAGCTTAAAAAAAGAATACGTTAGTTTTAACCGAAGGTTGGCATTATTTGGTTGGTATTATTGGAAGGCTTAAGACCGGGTAAGCGCCACTTGATTTTCATGTGCTTAATTTGTGAATTTATAATTAGGGTAAATAAGTAAATCATCGTGAAGAAAGCTGCATGTTTTTAATGATAATGAAAATCTATTAAATATATTTTGGATATCCTCTAACCAGCCTTTGTGTACCGTGGTGGCATAAGGAGGCCTTATTCTTATTCCATAAGGCTGCTCCAATTACAATTGGTGGAATACACATGTGAAAGATTTGACAGAAGATTATAAATACAAATTAAATACATGAATTATATGTGGTACTTATCCGGGTGTGAACTCTTAATCTTTGATAAAGATTAAGCCGGCCTAACCACTAAGCTATATCAGGTATGAAATGATATATGTTTGTATAAACAACACCTCAACTCAACCCCAACATCATAAGGGTTTGTTTCTCGAATGTTCAACCCTAGTCTGAAGTAGACATTATCTTGTATTATACATAAAAATAAACTTTATAAACATAGAGAGATCAAAACCATTTCATATATGACACACGTAAAACCCCTTCTATTACACTTTATACATAAATATCATAGATAACGTGTGAAAGGAATACAGCTAATATTCCCGGCTGGGTAAAGTTTTTTACTATTCCAAGGGCATCTTTATGTAATAAGCGATTTAGACCGCGGTTATTTTGGCCCGACCACAGGGGACAGTTATTACTACGTCATCTTTACCCGCCTCGTCTGACGAGTCTTTATTCTTGAAGCACTTTTGTTTAGTCATATCCTATTTAATTAAATGTCTTACGAAATCTAAATCAGATTATTTTGAGAGTAACAAAGTCAGTTATAATACCAAAAAATAATTTGATTTTGTAATAATAATGGAATTGTCTAAAGACGGTAATAGAGATCAGTAGATAGAGTAGGAGGATTGTAATCATAGGCATGAGTTTAAATTTGTGGAGATAAAAAAAATTTACTCATTATTATATTATATATCTACTGTACTACAATTAGTAACGTTATACTCCGGTTGGAAGGGTGAGAGATCCAAAGTAACTACAGTCACAAGAGACATAATATCTTAGGGTACTATATAGAGGTTGTTGGTACATTGGTGATGTAAGAAATGGTTAACACTTAAATTACCTACCTTGTCTACCAATAAATACATAAATATCACTTACAAAATGAAATACATTCTTTAATATTTCAAAGAAATTTCTTTCATCTAACTTTTAAAAAGATATTTTTTTGAGTATGTATAATCCGTCGCCGGATAAAACACTGACATAATAATGTCTACTTATTAATTCCGTTTGTCAGCTTCAATTAAAAGTTAGTTCAAAGGGTGTAAATACGAAATACAATAATTCAATTTCACTTCTAGCTGACTGAGGATCTGAAGCGTCTTTTGTTTTGAGATCTCTCAAAGAAATAATGAGGACAGAAAGGAAAATGGTCTTCGTTAAACGTCACGAGTATTCAGCATCGGCTGATTTAGAAAGTTCCTTTGTGTTACTATCCACTGTCAAAAGAATTATTCGATTCTGTACTTTTAATGGTCTATATAAACAATTACGAACTTCTGATATTAACAAGACACACACACACACAACAAGAAGATATATGTTGCGATAACTGGACACATACATCCAATTAAAATTTACTGAATGTGTGCGCGCGCGCGTGTGTGTGTGTGTGTATGTGTGTGTGTGTGTATGTGTGTGTGTGAGTGAGGTGCACACATTGGCAGGTTTTT
Organism: Nymphalis c-album; assembly: GCA_963151315.1. Classification (NCBI taxonomy): domain Eukaryota; kingdom Metazoa; phylum Arthropoda; class Insecta; order Lepidoptera; family Nymphalidae; genus Nymphalis; species Nymphalis c-album. Next base: position 11,660,049 of record OY720602.1, read on the forward strand.
GTCACAAATTATAGTTTTACTATTCAGAAGTATTTATGTGAATAAGTGTGTGATTATCATATCAACGATTTTATATTATTATTTTTACTTCATACAAAATGTAAGCCTACGAGTATATATTTATAATATTAAGAATGCTCAATAAATACTTAAAGCTTTATCTAAGAGTTGACCTTTGAAAGTACAATGGATAAAATATTAAAGATTTAATCGATTTATTTAATTTGTAATATCGATTCAGCAGCTTTTTTTATAACAAAACTAGGAATAGGTACGAATTATATTTAAAGACTTCTTTGAAAGCGTGAAACATCTCGAAGCGGCCATCGTTTACCTTCCAACACTTCAGTCTACAAATTACCACAACCAATAGTTTTTCCCTGCGAACTAATTTAGTTGAAAGTTCTAGATCTCACACGTGCGAAGTGCTGGAAATATTTACTTTGGAAAATGTTTTCCTATTTTAAAAGATTGTACGTAGTTATGTAAAAAAGGTTTTGTTTTATTGTATAGGAAGGCGGACGAGCATATGGGCCACCTGATGGTAAGTGGTCACCAACGCCCATCGACAATGCCATTGTAAGAAATGTTGACCATCGCTTATATCGCCAATGCACCACCAACCTTGGGAACTAAGATGTTATGTCCCTTGTGCCTGTAATTACACTGGCTCACTCACCCTTCAAACCGGAACACAGCAATACAAAGTGCTGCTGTTCTGCAGCAGAATATCTGATGAGTGGGTGGTACCTACCCAGACGAGCTTGCACAAAGCTCTACCACCAAGTATGAAGGTTCGATGATTATTTTTTAAACAAGTAGAACTGTCTACAATATTGTATTGGGTCTAGCTGTAATGAAATTATTTAGTTTAATTAATAAAGAAAATCCGTGTCATCTGAAAGTTGAGTAAATCTGCTGTTAAGTATAAAAAAGTAGCCTATGTTCATAATGAGCTTTAAGTTTGCTTCATACCAAGTTTCATCAAAATCGGTCCAGCAGTTTATCTGTAAAAGCGTAACAAACAGACAGAGTTTCTTTCGCTAATAAATGCTACCTCATTTACATTAAAACGTTATTTAATGTAAATTCGTCATTTTGAATTTAGAATATTCACCAATACAGTTTTATAATAAAACGTACGATATTTCAAATAAATGTGGTTTCAATAAAACGCATTCCATACAAAATGGAAATACTGATATCGTTTAATTACCGGTGTATGAATAAAAACATAAATTCGAAACGAAGACCGGCGCATATTTCTGTTATTAAATATTTAAATGTCGGCACCGCGCTCGCCGACAATAAACCGTCTTCTTTAAGCATGATATTTTACAATTCTGTTTTAATTCTTGAACAGGATAACGGTTATCTATCCAATTACAAAACTAGATGTAATGTAATGTAATGTATATAAAAAATATAAAATTGAGTTTTCTTATTTAGTTTGTAGGGTTTTGTTAAGGCTCGTTTCAAATCAATACTTTATCGCTTCATCACTCTATCACTTACACAATATTGACTTTATATTCCTGTGGTCCGTTTGAAAAGGTGAGTATAATTACAGTATAAAAAATCCTTTAAAATATTTCAATGGAATGAGAAATAAAGATCAACAAAACTTAGATATGCATTTAGAATTTATTTTGTTAATTATAATAGAATTCTATTTTAACTATTTATATGCACTTTCATTTTATTACCAAATTTCCGATAGCAACAAAAGGTGCTTATTTTTTAAACCAGTGCTAGATCTCTAACAAAGATTTCTGACATTAACTTTGACTGAGATACAGAACTTTCCAAGAAATTAAAATATTAAAAAATTAAACATTCTCTGTGTAGTCAACCTCTTTTGTCGAATGTAAAATATAAAGACTACGAGATCGAGATAGCACAATATGAGGCTGAATTTTTCAAGAGGCTAATTTGTGTTTGAAATTCATCTCATACGTCATAAAGGAATGCAACGTGAAGAAATTTGAATTTTCCATTCCTTAATCCTCTTACATATGTTAACGATTGAAGAAGCTCGCAGGGAAAAGAATAGTTGATAATTTATTTTCTGAGGAAAGAAATCAAGTTTCACTAGACATAATTATTATAATGAGCGACCGCCAGTACGGCTTCCGTCGGGGTCGCTCAGCTGGTGATCTTCTAGTTTACCTTACTCACAGATGGGCTACGGCGGTTGAGTCCAAGGGGGAGGCATTAGCAGTCAGTCTGGACATAGCGAAAGCCTTCGATCGGGTATGGCATAAAGCGCTACTCTCCAAGCTTCCATCCTACGGGCTTCCCGAGAAATTGTGCAAGTGGATCACCAGTTTTTTGGCCGATCGGAGCATCAAGGTCGTTGTCGACGGTGCATGCTCTGACTTAAATTTCGTCAATTCTGGTGTTCCACAAGGCTGCGTTCTATCACCTACTCTGTTTCTTCTGCATATCAATGATATGTTACAAATCAGTAACATTCACTGCTATGCGGATGACAGCACTGTAGACGTCCATTACACCGGCCGTGCTAATATTTCTCGGGAACACGTCGACGAGTGTCGGAACAAACTTGTGTCTGAAGTCGAGACCTTGTTAGCCAAGGTCTCGGACTGGGGCCTACTGAACTTGGTCCAATTCAACCCCAATAAGACACAAGTTTGCGCGTTAACCGCTAAAAAATCTCCTTTTGTCATATCCCCTCATTTCGAGAATACTCCCCTTGCTGCCACAGCCCCAATTCGGCCCCACATGGAGTACTGTTCTCACCTCTGGGCGGGAGCTCCCCAGTACCAGCTTCTTCCTTTTGACCGCATTCAACGTAGAGCTGTTCGAATTGTCGACGATCAGGCTATTACCGACCGGCTTGATCCTTTGGCCTTGCGTAGAGATGTTGGGTCACTCTGCATACTCTATCGCATATATCACGGGGAGTGTTCTGAGGAGTTGTTTGGTTTAGTCCCGGCAGCTGAATTTCACCACCGGACATCGCGCCAGAACTCCAAATTCCATCCCCATCACCTCGATGTCTGGAAATCCACAACAGTGCGTTTCTTAAGGCATTTCCTGCCTCGCACAATCACTCTGTGGAACCAGCTTTCGCCGGCGACTTTTCCGAACCGATATGACATAAAAACCTTCAAGAAGAGAGTGTACTCTTTCCTCCAAGGCCGGCAACGCACCTACAAGTCCTCGGATGTTGCAGGTGTCCATGGGCGGTGGTAGTCACTTTCCATCAGGTGAGCCTCCTGCTCGTTTGCCCCCTCTGACATAAAAAAAAAAAAAAAAAAAATATAATTATATTGGAAAGTTGTGATTGCTTTGTATTTATAATATATTAAATATAATTATTATTCAATCACTTTTTGGTATATAGTTTGTTCTTACGGTGTATCTTTTTTATTTAGTGGTTTATATATTTTAATAAAATTATATTTATGGAATTATTCCATTACTTAATATTCGTAGTTTCAACTATGCTCAGCTACAAATGTTTAAATTAATACAATACAATACAATGTCATTACAAAAACTGACACATAACTTATCTACACACATAATAAAACATCACACAAGCTATCAAAATGTTATATTATAAGCACTTCTGATAGTAATGGAAATATTAAATTTACTAATCAATAAATGGAATTTGAAACGAAAATCTTTATTTAAGACAACGGGTTTAGCGTACGGGTGGCAAACGCAACTTTGGCAATGTCGTGATTACTAATTTACTACTATTGACGAAATAATTATTGGTCATAATTGTGAAAATTTACGACAATAAATTGGAAATAGACTTCATATTTTTGTTACAAAAATCGTCTTATTTTATTTTATAAATATGTATATAGAAACAGAGAAAGATAAGGAGGGGTCTCGCAAAATAGAAAAGAATACACTTTACAAATAATATTTCACTGTCATTTTCACGGGCTACGCTCCATTGTTACTTTCAAAGTTATTTTGACACATCAATGACAATCGATGGATGAACTGCAGGACTGTATTGATCTGTACTGTAATAATACAATTCGTATCTTACCCGTATACCTACGCTACTTACGTCTTTTGAATGCCATCATTGATAAGTATTTGACTGCTTCGTTATTCTAGTGACTGGATTACAGGCAGGGTTCATACGCGCACAAGGGACATAACATTTTACTTCCCAAGATTGGTTGCGTATTGGCGATGTAAGCGATGGTTAACTTTTCTTACAAAGACATTGTCTATAGACGTTGGTAACCACTTACCATCAGATGGCCCATATGTTCGTCCGCCAACCAATACAATAAAAAATCCAGTATACGGACAAAAGGGAAATAACATCTTAATTCTCAACGTTGGGGGTTTATTGGCGATATAATGAATCGTTAAAATTTCGTAGGGCGTAATGTCTATAGACCGTGGCGACCGCTTAACATGACGTTACCCGTTAGCCCGTATACCTTTTTTACAATAATAGAATATACTTTCAGACACTTCACGATCACGTTTCGCGGTGAGTTTCTAGTTTGTTATTATATTAATCCACTGTTCACACTGCAGTCGTTGACGTAAAACGATTCAATATAAACTTTAACAATTTATTACCTCTACGTATTGATTAAATAGAAACTCTTTGAAAACTCATTGAAGTGATTGTAAGATTTAATTGCATTCTGAAGTTACAATTGTTTTTGAAATGCTGTTATTAAATATTGTCTTTGTTGTATGGTGTGTGTGGTTTTGGTCGATTAAATACTTTTTTTATCCATCTCGTTTGTTATGGTTTGTAATGCTATGAAACTTTGTGTATTTTATTATTGTATATTTAACTTATGATATTGCTTCACCTAATCTTCGTCTAGTAACATTTAATACTTTAACTGAAAATCTCTATAAAATATTTTAATCAACTATCTAGTAATGGAAGTTTTTAAATTCTCCCCGCTCTTAAACTGTTCATAAAATATTCAGCTTACAACGAAACGCTCTCTGTAGTAGCAATCTTACAATTCGTATTTTACTTATATAAGATTTAAGTTACAATGGGTGCTTAAGATGTATCCTATTCATTACATAATCTATATAAAGTACAATATTTTTATCAAGTGTGTAGTGTGTGTGTATAATGTGGAATTAACATTTTTAAATACTTACAATACTGGTGACAAAGTTATTGTTGTGTTATTTTATGGTATGTGTTAATCTTATTGATATTTTTTTAATTTATTAACACATATGCGTTAGAAGGTGTTTAATAAATGTGAATGTTAACCAAAGATTAAGGACTGAAAACCGGGCAAGAATTACAATATTATTTTTATGTTTATATTTCCTTAATGAATACAGACTTTTAATTTTACTTTTAATGAAATTTAAAATGGCAACACTTGTTATAGCAGTACTGTAACATGCAGTTCTTCTATTGTTCCTTGGTATTACGTCATTAGTTTCTAGAAGTTATCAAAACATAACATAAATGTCACACACGTCACGAAACAGATACGACAGCCAAGAGTAAGTCCCTTGGGTTGTGTTTGCTAAGTGCGTAACTGATAAACTATTCAGCCAAATGTATTAAATTTAGTATCGAACTAGTATGTGAATTATAATAAGAATATGTATGGTCAATTTTAGGGTATTTTAAATATATCAAGATAAACGAGAAATTAACATATTATGTACAATGTACATCGATATTATGCTCAAATAATATACATAGCCAAGTGCAAGCATATAGCCACATATTAAACTGACTAGAAAATCTCTAATTCCTCAATTAGTTTTCATAAGCATTTAAGCTTCTACTTAAGCATTTATTATTTTGCCTTGTATTCTACGCGTTTGTCATTTTGCAACTAGGAGCTAATAATTTGTTTCAAATAATTCAAGGCATATTTCCGTAAATATTCATCGGTTAGCAGAAAAAAACATAATTGGTAAATTATGACAGCCGCGGTCTGGGGTGAAATATGGTGGGGCTGAAAAAACTAATTACAAACATTGTATTGTCACTGCGGCTGCGGCCGGTGATGATTTAACACGTTACCAGAAAAAACACTTTTTGAAATACCTTTTTGTCCTCGTGAAATATTCGTTTGAAATTCCGTAGGCTTTTGTTCGATTGTTGGATGCCATTTCGTTTTTAATATTATTAACGAATTGGATTATGACATGAACGAATGAATGAATATAATATGAAGAATAGAATGAATGATGTATTTTTTTTTCTTGATTTTGTTTCACTGATTTTTTTAAATGATTACTATGATATTACCCAGCTGTAACTCAGTAGTTCAAGCTGTCACTTTCAACTTAGATTTCCAGGCTCTTAATTGGTGCTAACAATTGATTTCGTTATTTATGATGAAAGAAAACATCTTGTGGATATCTGTTTGGGTTGGATAACATTCACCCAACTATGCTTCCACCAATCCGCGTTGATTATATAATCCAATATATAGCTCAATACATATTTACATAGAGGTAAAATAAATTAATCTAAGCTGAGCTAAGGTCTCTTCTCGTTTTTTGAGGAGAAGGTTTGGAGCTTATTCCACCACGCTGCTCCAATGTGGATTGATGGAATTCACAAGTGGCAGAATTTTGAGTGAAATTTGAACCATGCAGGTTTCCTCACGATGTTTTCCTTCACCGTCAAGCACGAGATGAATTATAAACAGAAATTAAGCACATGAATATTTTACCTAAATAACTAAATTATATTCAAATTCAAATTCAAATTCAAATACTTTATTCAATATTGAAGTATTACACTTACTTATTGATTGTCAAACTAGAAACTACTACCGGTTCGGAAAAGAAACACCCAGCCCTGAGAAGAACCGGCGAAAGAAACTCAGCGGGTTGATGTTTTTGTTTTTTTTTTTTTGTCTGTTTTTTGTCTTTTACAAAAAAAAACAAAAGGAAATAGCCATGCGGCGATCGTCTCATTCCCAAGGTGTGCTATCATCCATAAATTCATTAATTGTATAATAACCTTTAGCACACAAGCGTTCCTTTACAATTTTTTTAAATTTAGTAACTGAAACATTTTGAACGCTTTCTGGGATCCTGTTGTATAAACGTACACATTGCCCCACAAAAGAGTTACTGACTCTATGAAGTCGAGTAACGGGAGTAATTAATTTGTGTTTGTTCCTTGTACCAATGTTATGAGTATCACATTTTCTCAGAAAATCATTAATGTGTTTCCGTACATACATAACATTACATAGTATGTATTGAGAAGCAACAGTTAATATTTTAATTTCTTTAAATTTCTGTCTTAGGGATTCTCTAGCTCCTAGGTTATAGATTGCGCGAATAGCCCTCTTCTGCAATACAAATATCGTATTGATAGCGGCCGCATTACCCCACAGCATAATGCCGTAAGACATGATACTGTGAAAATAACTAAAATATACGAGACGGGCCGTATCGATATCAGTAAAAAATCTTATTTTTTTAACTGCAAAAGCCGCTGAGCTTAGTCTATTCGCCAATCCGTCAATATGGGGGGCCCACTGCAACTTGGCATCAACAGTAATGCCAAGAAATACAGCGGACTCAACTGGATCCATCGACTCCCCATTAATATGTACATTAGCTTTTACATTTTTTACATTTGGCGCGCTAAATTTTACAACTTTTGTTTTTGTATTATTTAACATAAGATTATTAACACTAAACCAATGTACTATATCAGAGATAGCATTGTTTACATCGTCATACTGTACTTGTTTTCTTTTAATTTTAAAAACCAAAGAGGTATCATCAGCAAACAATACTATGTCATGTTTATTACCTACAAGATAGGGCAGGTCGTTTATGTAAATCAAGAATAGAAAAGGACCGAGTATTGATCCCTGAGGGACCCCCACACCAACTGAAACCCCAGGAGATCTTTTTCCATTAACGTCGACCTTCTGAATTCTATTCTTAAGATAAGAATTCAAAAGCTCGAGCGCACCTTCTCTGATTCCATAGTGATTCAATTTCCTGACCAGAGTTTCATGTTGAACACAATCAAATGCTTTGGATAAGTCACAGAAAATCCCTAAAGCGTCCTGCGACTCCTCCCATGCTTCATAGATATTCTTAATTAGTTCAATGCCAGCATCAGTTGTTGAACGACCCCTTGTGAATCCAAATTGTTTTCTATGAAGCAGATTGTGTCTGTTAAAGTGAGCAAGCAATTGATTTAAAATAATTTTTTCAAATATTTTGCTGAGGGTTGGTAGTACTGAAATTGGCCTGAAGTTATTGGGGTCTGAAGAACTACCAGATTTAAATATAGGAATTACCTTGCTATGTTTCATCAGGTCAGGAAATACACCACTCTGAACACATTTATTAAATATTATTACAAGGTGGGGCGCAATCACATCAATAATTGAATTTATCACCTTTACAGATAAACCCCATAAGTCAGCTGTTTTCTTAATCTCTAAAGTCTTAAATGTTTTTAGTATATCATTAATGCTTATACTAGAGAAATGAAAGTTAACAGTACATTCTCTTACATTTTCTTTAATCAATGACTCAGCAACAATTGGAGACGAAATGAGCGACTTTGTTGTTAGAACTGGTATGTCAGTAAAGAATTTTTCAAAAACAGAAGCAACCTCCCGATCGTTACAAATCACTTTATTGTTACTAATAACAGACATTTCGGAGCTGCGGAAATTAGTTCTACCAGTTTCACAATTAATAATGTTCCATGTCATTTTTATTTTATCATGTGCATTTTTTATTTTATTTTTAATATATAATGATTTTGCCAAAGAACATACTTTTTTAAACAATTTAGAATAGTTTTTTACATAATTAGCGAAAGAAGCACTGTGATTGTACGTTCTTTCATAGTAAAGCTCGTACATTCTTTGCCTACTTTTATGAATTCCAATGGTCGCCCAGTCACTGAATGTCGAGAAGGTTTGTTTATTAACTGTTTTAGAAGTGAATATGGCGTTGAATTTGTTTCTAATTAACTTAAACAAAGTGTTATATAAAACATTAGGATTCTCATTAAAAGTTAAAAAAGGGAGGCTCGCCACAATATCACCTCTAAACTTCTCTATACGGCTTGTGGTCAAAGGAACAAACACTATCTTCTGTGATTTGTTTATTTCTTTTAAATCAAAATTAAATGATGCTATTTGTCCACAGTGATCTGAGCTTAATTTATTAATAATAGCTTTATTTTGTGGAATAAGACTTGTGAATATATTATCTATACAGGTTGCTGTGGACTCTGTAATTCTAGTTGGTTTAAAAAATAAATTTACTAGATTATATGAATTTAACAAAGATCTGAATCTAATAGTTGTGGCTGAGTTATCTAATAAATTTATATTAAAATCACCACAAACAATAATTTCTTTATTAGATCCAGACAATTTCATTAATACATCATCCAATATTTTTTCAAAACATTCATATAATCCACTGGGGGGCCTGTATACGCATACAACAATGACACGCTCAAGCTCAGCACAGGCTATTTCTATAGTTTGCTCAATAGAAAGGCTCACAATATCTTTACGTTCTTTAAATTTCAATTTTCTATTGAGAAGTATTAAGGAGCCACCGCGTATAGCTTTTTTTCTACTGAACAAACTAGCCACCTGGTGCCCATTAAAGTTAAACATAATTTGATATTTTAAAAGCCAATGTTCAGTTAAGCATAGTATATCAATATTGTTATAGTTCAAAAATAATTCAATTTCTAGTACTTTCCCTAGCATTCCTTGGATATTTTGGTGCACCAGGCTTACAATTTTAATTTGATTTCTATTATTTAATTTTTTAATGTTTTTATTGGCTTTAACGGGAACTATTTTGTCATCATTAAATTTTTCATTTAATATATTATAATTATTGCCAGAGACTACCTCTATTGTCTTATTATTTAATTTAAATTACTTGGAACGTATTCCAAATTGCTGGATGTCAAATTATAATTATTATTACACTGCTCAATAGAAGCAGTGGTCTGGTCAACCAAAAAATTGGTTGATTTATTAAAAATAAAATATGATAACAAACTTGTTATCTGTCTTTTATAAAAAAGTGATAGGTGATACCTATCATATGTCAATATATAAGAAGATTTAAATGTAATAATATTATTTATGTCAATTAAATTTATATTCATATCTTTACAATTATTTCTTATTACATAATTGGTATTTGTCATTATATGTAACAGGTTATTTAATTTGTATCTGTTACAGTTTTCTTGTGGCATGTCTTTAATATAAGGAAATGTAAACAATATAATTTTTCTTACATTTAATTGTAATAATTGTGAATAATAATTTTCCAAAGCTTTTTTGTTTACATTTCCCCTTCTCCCAATAAGAATAATCAATGTAGTAGTAGGACAATGAGTACTATTCAGAACACTATTAATTACCTGTGAATAACTAGCACCAGGCATACAAAAATTAGTTACTAATTGTCCTTTACACATATTGTTAATAAAGACACCCATGTTTCTTCCCATTTCATCACTATATATTTTGGTGTGATTAATGTAAGGAACATGTTGTGTTTTATTGGATATGAGGCTGTCATGGGCTGCAGACTGAGACGAGCACACTGGATTGGTACTCAGCCTTGAACAATCCACTGATTTAGGAGGGCCTTGACATTCACATGCATAATTTTTTATTAGTGAGTCAAAGCGCTCTGAGTTGTACTTGCTTAAATCTAGTAGGTCGTTCATGGCAGCAATATGACCAGATATTTCTTTTTGAGATATTTCATATTTATTTGACATATTTTCTAAAGATCTCTGTAACGATGAAATCTCAGCCTGGAGAGCATTTACATCAGCCTCATAACCATTCCTCATTTCATTTAATTGTTTTGTGTATTGTGTCACTTTTAACCGAAGCATATTTCTTTCTTTATGAATTTTTTCATAATGTATATAGTTATTTTTTGATTTTATTAATTTTTGAGTTTTTTTAATAAATCTATTAATTCTAACATATTTTTTAAGTTTATTTTTACCTAATATTAAGCATGATGTCCCAGTGTCATCACCAGTCAAATCAATTGTTGAAATGTCATTTTTGTTGGTGACCGGGGACACTAAACTGGGTGCAAATCCCACTAATTCATCAAATAGACACTGGGTTTGAGAGGCCTTCTGATTGTAATTATTATTTTCTAATTGTAATATGTATTGATGGGCCTTATGAAGTTTAGATTTTAATTGGTTAGTAAGGATGAGCGCTTGGTCATACTCATCTCTGCAGTTATCAAACCCACTGACTATTTGTTGCAGATTATCTCTTTGTTCTTCCATATCTAAATATTGAATGTGAAGCTTTGAGAGCTCACTTTTTAAGTCCTTGTTTTTGTTGATAATCTGCAAGATCTCTTGTTCATTGTCATCCCTTTCTTTTAACAATTGGTCACACTGCGATCTAGACGCCTTTAGTTCCTGGAGGGCCAGCTGGAGTTGATCCTCTACCTGACGCGCCTTGGTACTGCGGGTCATCATGTTTAATAGTGTTATAAGTAAGCAGTCTTATGATGTTAAAAGATAGAAGTGTGACCCGGGTAATCTAATTTAAGTATTTAAAATGTATTTATGTCAAATATATCAATACATTAAAGGGATAACTGAAGGTTGAACAAAGGATCTTTTCAAAATTGAGTTCGTTACCTGCGTAATGACAGCTGACGAACACAACATATGCAAAACACTATACAACACAACACAATACACTCAGTAAATTAATATATTGTTATATTACAGACGTATACATTTAAATAGGGATTTAAAGTTTAATTATTACAAATATTTTAAATTATTCTTTTTAAATTTATTGGGAGAAGTTTTTATGACGTGTATTTACAGTGTTGCCACATATATCAATATGTATTATATTATATATATATTGTGTATAGTAAATATTTCTTTAATGTATATATCAGTAATTGCTACATTGTTAAGATAATAATTAAAACACAAGTTATTGTCCTAAATACAATTCCCTGAAGCGTGAAAAATTTCATTAACTCCCGAAAACCAGTATTTTCAAAGTAAATTTCGCAATTCCTCAAATTCACCAACTATCCTTTTGTTTTCAATATAAATCCGAGTAATTTTGAACAATACTGCAGAAATCTCTGTGAAATTTAGATTAAGTTGAATGAATGGAAGTGCAGACTGCCGACAAGACAATTGGTGTCACTCTTTCGCATCAGTACTTGAAGTAAGGACTTACTTGACACACGACGTTCCATAGAAGTAAATAATAATTTGTTAATATCTTCGTAAGAAGCAAAGGGTTTCCTATTCGTATAAAGTATTTATATATTATCTTAACTTCTAGACATTGGTATGATATTTAGTTGGTCATTTATTTGCAAACATAAGTATGACGTCACGTTTCAGCGTCTGACTAAAATTATTTGCGTGTCATGTGTTTTATTCGCAGGTCTATCTTAGTTCTCTTTGCAATTAATAGCCATAATATGAGTGATAAATAAATCATATATTTTTATATTATATTTAAATATCTAAACTAAAATTATATTTCTTATAATCGTTTTTGAACGATTTTTAATTTCATTATACAAATATTGATTATTAGCTATGTACTCGTAATATGTTTATAATTGCTATAATTATGATAATTAACTAGTTAATTGTTCTTAAGACTGTCTTGCCGCATGTCTGGATTTATTTAGTATACCCAATTATACAAGAATAACTACACAAAGATACAAGTTTTAACTCGTTTATCGCTTAGTTAGCCTCTCCGGAACCTCATCCGTCAATATTCCATTTTATCTCCTTTGTCGGTTAACGCTTTCTTTAGATTCGAGTTCTTTGTCTGAGTTCAAGTGAAAATTCACATCAAGATGATGATCATGTAATGAAATAAATATATTATTTACATTATAATATATTACGACTTGTATACTAATAATTTTTAATTTATATTTGTAATTTTTTACTGTATAGGAAGGCGAACGAGCAAATGGGTCACCTGATGGTAAGTGGTCACCAACGCCCATAGACAATGGCATTGTAAGAAACGTTAACTATAGCTTACATCGCCAATGCGCCACCAACTTCGGAAACTAAGATGTTATATCCCTTATGCCTGTAATTACACTGGCTCACTGACCCTACAAACCGGAATACAACAATACAAAGTACTGCTGTTTTGCGGCAGAATATCTGTGTTAATATGAGTGGGTGGTACCTATCCAGACGCGCTTGACAAAGCTCTACCACCAAGTAAAATGGTATTTTGGTAGTAATAATGGTATATAGTTAAGGTTTTAATGTAGGCAACTATGTGATATACTTTACATTATATTTATAGAATTGATGGGATTGATACAGCACATATTGCAAAGTATATAAATAAACTAAAGATGTTACTTAAAAATAAATAAATGTTAAAACAAAAAATAAGAATCACATAAATACGAATTACATCTATCGTTGGGTTTTCATGGTTGACCGAGTTAATAACACGTTCCAACAAAAAATATTTATATCCACAATAGTAATAACTCTGACTACACTTTATGTAATTAATTTATCACGCTTTGAAAAGACAAAAGGGTACTTTTTTAACTTATCTTAAAAATTTTCTTAAATTCTTCGCCTCCTGGGCAACGTGAAGCGTCTTCGTTTTACAAAGCGTACACTTGCGACGATTTGTAGTTTTTGTAAGTTATATAACGGTTGGACTTGTAAACACCTGGGTTTTGTTGAAAAATATTACTGCAATATATTTCGAAATAAATACTAGTAAAAAGTTTCTTTTAAAAAGTTTTATAGAAAATAATCTTATATAAAATAGTTTTTGTTTAAATTCGTAAGCATTTATACTGCATCTATGTTAGATTTGTATTATTTGCTAGATACTTCATCAACTAACCATTAAATGATTATACGGTAAATCACATGTAATTAATTTGTGTGACAAGTATAGTCTTTCAATAATGTTTTGTTACCATGTTACTATTTAAAAGTAATAAAGATTATTCAAAAACTACGAAGCTGAGTAAAGTTTGTAAAGCTGTTATACATTGTTTTTCAATAATTAAAAGCAGACAGCTTAAAACATGTATGTTTTTCTACAAACTCACGGACAAATTTTACCCGCATAACAATTTCATAGCCGACATAAATATACATGGATGCAACTTTGTAAAAAGAATATATTGTTAAGTTTTTCAAGTTTATAAACCTATGAGACTATTTAAAGCAAACTTTAACCATAAAAACGTGGTGCAGTGTGAATAAAAATAAAGGAAGGGGGAACTTTTAATGAAGCGTAGGGGAAGTGGGGGGTGTCTATGCATTGGTACACTTCACACAGTGATAAAGGACCGTAGAGATAGTGTGCCGAGTAACTTTGGTATATCTTATATTGAGGTATATGTATAAAGAAACAGGATGCTTGATTTTTTTAATATTCATTTTTGCCAATTAATTTTTTTATTTTATTTTTTTATGTAAGAGGGGGGGCATACGAGCAGGAGGCTCACCTGATGGAAAGTGACTACCACCGCCCATGGACATCTGCAACATCCGAGGACATGCATATGCGTTGCTGGCCTTTTAGGAATTCATAATATTTCTATTTATACATCCAATTAAATGTAAGGGTGCTAGGAGTGGGGACGACAAAATCTCTAGGAGTCAGTTTCAAACCTTCGACTTTTACATCGATCACCGCTGACTTTTACGCTATTGACGCCTTGGATAAAGCCCAACTGAAATCTAACCACATCGTCTTGTACCGAATGTTATTGAAAGATTAAATAGTGAATTGTTTATTATAAGTTTGGTGTAACTTCGGTTGTGATGTTTTGTATGTCGCTCGAAATCTTGGCTTACCATTTTTTCAAGGTTTTCAAAAATATTTTGTAAAATCTCATCTTCTTCTTTGGCCAAATATCGTTCAGATTGGGATAATTTAATAATAAATAATCAATCACACTTGACAATGAAACTGATAAATAAAAATTTATTTAAATTTATAATTTTTTTTAAATTTTCAATTACAATATTCTTAAAGTATTCATTTTGTTAAATTATATTAATATTGATTAATCTTAATTGTGCGTACAAAACATATTCCTACAGATTTATCGTTACATTAATATTATATTAGTGTAGCAGCCATATAGCTTGCTACGACATGCTACGGGCACCTCTACAACACCACATCGACTACCCCACAAACGTACTCATGAATGCATTATAAAAAATCCACTCCTATTTTTATATATATTATTGCAATTCTCAGTCTATAATTATGGTATAGGGCTTTTTGAAGATGAAAACCAACTTTGCCTATGCCTAAAAATTTGATTATCATTATATTAGTAGCATTTCCCGTAGCCCCGTTCTCGTGGGAATACAAGAATACAATAAAACCTATGTTACTCGTTGATAATGTAGCTTTACATTACTGTTTTTTTATTTTTAGAATCAGTTTAGTCGCTTAGGCGTGAAGGCGTGACAAGCAATGAAACATACTCATATTCGCATGTATAATGCATGCATGTATAATATTTGTTAGGATATTGTATACATAATAATATTTATATTATTTTAATTTTTAAAGGACACTTTTAAAGAACCCCTTACTTGGATGTCTTTTTGTCAATCGACCACAATTAAAATAATTCAATAACCGTATAAATTCATTATGGCTTGTGACGTCACTCATACTGTCATGTTTGAACAATGCTACCATTTAAATTAGATCACTAGACGAGGGTGTGTGGACAAATGAAAGGGTTCCTTGTGGCGAGCCGAGTGAGATGAATAGTAATAATTATTAGCGTTTGATGGAATATGTTATACTAAATAAATGATTTATTATATTATATTATTATTATTAATAAATAAAAGTATGCGCTACTAATATATATCTTAAAGCTCAAAAATTAATATCTTTACAAAATTGCGTAGCACGATGCTGAGCTTGCGTAGCAGATTACGCGAAGCTACAATAGTGATTAGTGGCAGGGATAGCATGCAATAAACGCGCATGAATTTACTCACACACATGAAGCTTACGCATACATAACTCTCCCAAGTAATCATAATAATCTGGATGTACTCTCTGTAAGAAAAATCAGAAAACATGCATGTCGGATTCTGCTACATTAGCCCCTAGTGGTGCGGCGTAGTAGCATACGTGGTTATACCGCAAAACAGTAGTACTTGGTATTGTTGTATTCCAGTTTAAAGGGTGGGTGAGCCAGTTTAATTACAGGCACAAGGGATATAACACCTTAGTTCCGAAGGTTGGTGGCGCATTGGCGATGTAAGTGATGGTTAACATTTGTAACACTGCTAATGTCTAAGGGCATTGGTTTTTGGCTCGCCCGCCTACCTATCCTATAAAAAATATACACTCCAAGCCTGTAGTTGTAATGATTGGTCTCTTTTCTATATAACATTGTACAAACATATTTGTTTTATATTAATAATTCGCAAATAATCACGCAATACATTGTATTGTAGTAAAATAATTTATTATCTATACAAAACGCTTGGAATTAAATTCAATGCTCGCTAGAGATTAGAGAAACAATACATCAATCAGAAGCCAAAGTGGCTCAAATTGTTTAGGATTGCGAAACAATCATTAATGTGCCACAGCGAAAACTTTCGTTATATTTGTTTATTTAAAAATGTTTCACCCGCGTATAATGAATAAATATATAATGAATAAAAAACAGCCTAGAACCTTCCTTGGTAAAAGGACTATACAACACAAATTTAATTTCTAAATTCGCACCAGTAGTTCCTTAGATTAGCCGGATCAAACAAACAAACTCTTCAGCTTTATAAATGAGTATAGATATATAATGGTAACTATAACAAAATACGATCATAATGTAGTGTTAGTAATGCTTTATAAAGTCTGAGTATTTATAACGAGATCAACGAACAAACAGAGAGAGTTTATTCAAGAAGTTTATGAACAGATACTCTACTGATACTGTTTTAATATATGTATGTATATTTGACCTTATATTAAAAATTCAAATTGAATCAATTGTTGTAATAGATCCGAAACTAAGACGAAAAGAAATGTGATCACAATTTATATTTATCATAAAAACAATACTGTGTACATTTGTGTTTTAGCTTAATGCTGAGTGAGCTGAAGAGTTTAAGATCGTGTTGACTTAAAGAAATAGTTTATAATTTGTCTAGAGTTCTCGTTTCTTTAAGAAATCATTTTATTTCAGGCGGAAAACTCGGTAGTTGAATATCCTGAAATTAATATAGAAAACACCTTAAGCAGCTGATGAGTATGAATGACCTTTTATCAGTCCAAGCCATAAAATTCACATATTGTGCACATTGTCGGTGTCTTTGGCATTTACTGCGTTATTCATTTGTAAATCAACTTACAAAGCATGGGATAATATGACAATCGAAATGTTGTCTTCCTTGTGAAATAATAAAGCACAAATTAGATTGCATTACCAATGATTAATCCAGACTGCCTGTGAATTGATTCTCGCATATATCATACGCCTATTTGGAGCAGCAATTAAATATGAACTTTAAATGATTGGACAAAGGTTTACATTTGTTTGATCAGGGTTTGTTTATTGTGTACTGAATGCAGACCAGACTTTGTGACGCGCATTGTCCTGACTGTAATCGTGTCAAACGCTTTAGCTACTTATTATGACGGGATTACAAAGGGCAGGTGAATCTGTATTCACTTTTTATCATAGTATATTAATTTGTTTCGTTTATTTGTATTTTACTTCACAAAGTATTGACGATTTGTTTATTATTTTAATAATTAATTATGATTTTTATTATATCTATATGCCTATATTATCAGTTCGATAGATATAAAAATGTAAGGAGATACGTTACCTAAAACTATTAGAAAAGTTTTTCGTTGCAAATTTTATTATAAACTAAAATTTATAGTAAATACAATTCAAGTTATATTCTGTTTAAAGTATAAATGACACTTTTTAGTAAAAAAATTGTGAGATATAAGAGTACATAAACACCAAATAAAATATTAAAAATTGCTTGCCAATTATTGTTTGTGCATATATATTTTTGAAAAATAAGGTTCCTATTATTCCTTCTCATATTTAATATACATTAAAAAAGGTAAGACTTCAATGTTCACGTAATAATATATAAATTATAATTTATCATTTTAATCATTTCAATTAATAACAACGGCCTTTTGTCCGACAGTCGCCTAATTAAGAACTATTCGCATTTTTTCATTTATACTAAAAACCAATAGTCAAATATATCTACGAGATTCCACAAGGTCTACAAAAGATTCGGGTCATCGCAATACAAAGTACTGACCAACAAAAGTAGCATGCTAGTTATTTAGCTTTCGAAAGCAAACTAATTTCGCTATACAATGGTCCTCGAGAGCTATTAATCTGTAGTGCTGGTCACAGATTAGAGCTTTATCGTTTAAGGAGCCAATCTACTCCATTGCGTTATCGAGGTATTGCAGCGGTGCTGGAAAAACATAGACGTTATAATTATTTCTTATTGTGTTGGTAATCCGATCTTTGGCGTATTTAATTGAATTGAAAATAGAACTAATAAACAACAAATCAACACAGATATGCGTTATGCCATATTGATTATAATAATTATGACATTAACACGATATAAGCGTCAAAATAGCGTATAGCCATAAGCGTTCAACATCAAATGTGTTAAATAAAAATGAAATTTAAGGTAATACTACTTCGTTATACTTTTTACAATCTGCTAAATATAATATTTTGTTTGTCAAATCTTATAACTTAATTTTAAGCCAACTCTACACTACTGTTTGAGCTGTAATTTCGCATACACTTTTTGGGCCAGTAATGTTATTATTTTTTCTTGAACTTACACAAATACATACATGGGTACATTGTAATAATATTGTCTACTACCTTCACGTATTAAAATAATGAGATATTTAATGACCAATATTAACGTTTGGATCAATATAAAATTATAATCACTTTCATCTTATTGGACTTTATTATTATTTGCTCATTACATTTTTTATAACATTTACAAGAGATCATACACAGGACAGACACAGAACCAACTGCTTGATGTGCTATAATAAACACATGAGTGTAACGTTACTAACTTCATAACTACGTGATATTATTGACCTGACCTACTGTTTGAACACAAAATCTGCAAATAGCTACCATATAAGCGAAGTATTTGAAGAAAATTATGTAATAATTTCGCATTTCGCATTTAGATTTCAATGAAGATAGATAAAAAATTAATAGAACTCGTATATAGCAGATATATATAAAATATATATTTAAATTAATATATAAGAGATGGATTGTCTCATAATGGAACATCGATAGCTCGAATGCAAGCGCGAGTACAGGCACCGAGTATACTATTGCTATAGCACAATGCCACGGTAGAGGCTCATGCCGCAAATTGCCTGCTGCGGTCGGTGATTGGATTACTACAACGTTTTGGTGCAGGATGTAAACATTGACTATTTTATAATGCATCTAATTTTGAATATTGCACAATAACTTAGCTACTTAATTTAGTCCGTATAATATTGTAACAACTTAGTTTGTGGTATGTAAATTAATTTAAATGAATCAGTCTGATTGCGATCATACCTTTATAAGCCAAATTATATAAAATAAACAGGTTTCAATTATTATATTTATGAAATAATAGCTTTCAGCAGCGGCTTTGCTTGTGTTTTGGAGGCAGAGTTTGTGTTAGGTAAAAAAGTAGCCTTAGTCCTTTTTTGGTTTGCAATCTTGTTTTATACCAATCAACAATGGTTGAATGGTTTAGCTATGTATGTGTAACAGGCATACGGAATTACTTTCGTGGTAATATAAATATACTACAGAAATAAAAAATACTACACAAACGGTAGTATTTCTTACTAGTCATTTTCTATTTTATAACTTATAAATTGTTTTCAGTGTGAAGGTTGAGAGTATAAACACAGGCACAGGAATATGAATGCATTTGATCGTTTGCAGCGCTTTTGTAATTGAAGTATTGATTAAACCCCTTTTATTATTTCGTCCCATTGAATACTTACCGACGATAATAGTTTAATGTATATTTTTTCTTTATGTTTCTGTGCAATAGAAAAAACAACAATAAAAAAATATTATTAAATGTTTTGATCGATTAAATAGACTATCTACTTTAAATTTCTTCTTCAATCTAATTAAGCTGTACGCTTAATTGGAGTTGTACACATCATCTTTATTACTTTATTATTAGTAATTCAATTCAAATTTAAATACAAAGGCAGATGTACATTAGCAGAAATATTGACCTATTTTTTATTGATTTTACTTCTTCGAGGACTGAAGTCCTTTATATAAATAATTAATTACTCTATAAATTAAATCAATAATATTTAAAAAGAAAAAATCACATGGCGCAGGAACTACAACGTTGTGTTAAATTGGTTCACCCAAACTACTCATAGCAAAATTACTGTTTCGACGAATACTTACACAAATTCCCCCAAATATTGTCATGAATTTTTAATTGCTTTTTTTAACAGTAATAATATATTATTCGAATTGTTTCATTTTCGTAATTAAAATAGGATAAATATGGATCAAAGCGATAGATAACTACATCAGCTGTTATCTACCCTTATCGGGAAATGCGGGTTGTAAATTAAGCTATTTTAATTATGTATCGCGTCCCTGACTAACTCTGATAACTGGATAACAAATGTTTAGGTTTAAATATCGCTCAAATAATAAATTTCCCGAAGCCTGAATATTCAAATTTTCACATCGCTTGACGAATCTGCTGGCTGAGAGCCAGGAGTCAGCCTAGTGTGATATATGGAGTGGCCTGAAATTCCTGCTAGAATGAGTTAAGAAATTATCGCGTTTATGCTCATAACGGTCGTAAATATACGGTCACTGCTCTGATATCATTTAAAATAATAATAAACAGAAAACTCTACTTTATTATCTTCGAAGAAAACAAGTATTACTAGGTTAATGTTTGTGTTCTACTAGAATACTTTGTATGTGTGCGTGTTTAAAAATACTTTATTATTTAATAAGTAGTTTATATCAAGGCGAGAAAGACTGAAAATATTTTGTTACTCGATTTCATCAGTCGTCATTTATAATTAACTTTGCCTGTCTGTACAATCGCGTTATATTTTTGACAACTGCTTGCTACATACTGTTTGTTATATTACTTAATGTCTGTGATTTCTTTGTATAACCCTCCCCAATAATGGGACTATTTAAGGCAAATTAATTACCCATTAATATGAAGTTAATGCGTTATTTAATTCAATGTAATTTAAATGTGGCTCACACAGAATCTTAGAATGTAGGTTTATCAAAAAAAAGAAACGGCAATCATTAAATATATGTATATAAATATATTAGAAAGAAATGTTTGCTAAATTGTATTTTCATTTATTCGAAATAGAGCAAAACCGCCCCAATTCTTGAAAATATAGCACAAAACGCGTACCCACTAATTCTCTGGCATGGCACCACAAAATCCACTGCGTGTTGCAGTCGCTCTGAATTTTTAAAATTCAAATAGATTTCCGCTAGTTTTTCGAGAACGGGACGAAATTTGGACAAGGACCAAATTAGAATCTCTTTTGTACGACTATTTGGGATAGAATGTTAGTCAGCAATAGAATAATTTTGATAGTTGAGCGACATTATATTGTACTAGTTACCTGTATTCGGACACATTTGTGTTGTATACATAGTATAGTTTTGTCTTGATTAGTTTATATAGAATCATAAGTGATTTTATAAAATAATCTTTATACAGGTCTACAGGTGCAAACACCGTGACACGTATTTGCATGATTGCACGTTTTACTTTTTTACGCGTTCCAGATTCATCGGATCAGTAGCTTGAGTCAATCCTAAAATTAAAACAACATTCCTGTGATGAAATTTTGTAACGAACGGATAATATTTTCTTTTTATTATCTGCTTAAGTGTAGAGGAAGTATATAAGGTTTCCTCACGATGTATACCTCCATCAAGCACGAGATGAATTAAAAATATATATTAAGCACATGAAGTTTTATGGGTAGTTCTAAGACTGAATCCGCTTATGACTACGAATCATGTTTTTCTGTCAAACCCCAATGAAATCATTTAAGTATTTATTGAGGAACAAGATATTTCATCAAACGAATATATAGATACATGTGTAAGACATACAGGCTGATAGTTATTGAGTTACCGGTGTACGATACGTCCGTAGGCCTCGAGATGATTTGATAACTCACGACCAAGAGCTCTCGATGAAATTCCGATTTCGGTGCTCTTGAAATCACCACTTTTGGGATATTTGTTACTTTGTCTATAGTCTGTTTCATGTAAAACAAGGTAAGCTATATAGAAATTGAGTGTTATTTCTTATATTATATTTCTATTATTAATTGATGCTATGTTTAGAGCGCAATGTCAAACAAACAACATGTCTTTTTTATTATATTTTCATAGTAGTCGAGTTTCGAAAATTACTTTTGTACATTCTAAATTTTCTAACATATAATACGTTCAAATTTAATTGGTAAAATATTTATATACATAAGAATGTGGTTTAATTAACGTTACATAGTAAGGCAGCTTGAAAGATTTTCCGAAATGTAAAAGATATAAATTAAAAAATAAATCAAGACATTCCATTTCAATGACTTAATTTATAAAACGAATTGGCCTTTACAATCCAAATAATAAATCTCTTCAGACCTTTTCATCCTTAACTCGAAAAAACCAGGCAACAGGGTATACTCATAGACATAAACGCTGTACCGATACGCGTGGAAGGGTGCCTGTGTACACTGAACCGATTGTGGGGTAACGAAGCGTGGTGTACACCAGACCTAATTCAGGCGTCTGCCCGCAGCACGTATTGCTATAAAAATAAGGACTAGTTTCGGGTAAATATTTTAAACTCGACCGCCAACTGTACATCGGCCCTCTAAGCATGTACGCTGTAAAATGTTATCCCATTGAATTATTTAGTTTAAAATATAAAATATTGTATGTTTAAAGTTATGAAATGTTTACATACATTGTTGATTTTAAGTTTTTCATGCTTGCTAAGAATAATGTGCATTACAATTTCCAAATCCGTTTCGTAATCGCCAAAACTGTTATGCTATACCTGAATGATATACGGGCTATTGTTTGTCAGTTTACAAAGTCACAAGATTGAACCTGAGTGTATGTAAAAGGTTACATACATACATACATATACCTATATTGCGTTATAAAAAGTTGTACAGTTTTCGGATAGTTCTACTTCACCCCAAGCCGTGTTGTTATAAGAGTCGACTAAGGAGTTTTTTTTTGTTGAGGTATCCGTCTATATTATGACCAATGCTCAGCGTCTTACCAAATCAGTGCACCAGTAAATTGTTGTGGATCCATCAATGCTAAAGTAGTAGTAGTAGCAGCATGCTGAAAATCTCCATTTATTTTTTCTTTTAGTAATTTATAAACACATCGGTCATAAATAAAGGGGATAAGGACGACTTTTAAATACAAGTTGAGGTTATAGCTAAAGAATGCTTGTTCACGTGTTAGGGGTTCGGTTATGTGTATCCGTATGTTTATTCTTAGTACTCAAGCTATCTTCATTCCAAATTTCATTAAAATCAGTTCGCTGGCTTAGCCACAAAAGCTTAAATTATATTAAAAAAAACAAGAATAATAATATCAATATAATTTAAGTATTTAGTATTACTTACTCTTAAAATGTATCTTCAAACCAACATCTCAAGGAAACGCTAACATGGTTGACATAAACACTCTAATTAATTATCCACAAACTTGCAATTTAGTAATAGTATTAGTGATGTGTTTGATGTCGAGGTAATTTGTTTAAATGTCGGTAATTATTCAATGTGCTATGTAATTTGACATTTCAATATCAACGTATATATATCAATACGTAGCACTTGGGGTGGGATAATGATAGCAATAACGCACACAATCGGGGATGAATAAAATGTGTAATTTATGTGAGCGTGCCCCCGAAATGTGGCTGTGCAATTACAGCTTGTAACATAGTGATGTATTATTTGATTGTACTGTATCGACAAAAAATTACGAATATCATTAAGTCGGCCGTCAATTTAATTTTTATTGAGACATCAAATGATTTTGGTAAACTTATAAATTTACAATGATTTTATGCATACAGCATTTCTTAGCAGTGTAATGTTCTAGTTTGTTTTGGTGGTACGAGGGACGTAACATCTTAGTTCCCGTAGTTGGCGATGGATTGACAATTTGAATGTTCCTTAATAAAAAAATAGAATAGAAAGAATAAAAAATATCTGTCATCGAATATGACTTGACTATATAATATATTATATATTGTTCTCAATATACTTTAGAACGTATATTTCATGAAAGGCATTCTTAAGAAAATACAATATTTGGAATACACATTGTACATAATGTCAACAGCGATAGAGAGCGTGTTTACTTTGGCCGAGGTTAGACTACAAGCAGTAAGTTCAGTCAACTCTTTTATGGGACATTGTCCGCTTTTACAAGATTCTGGAATCTGTTTAAAATATTTCTCTTAAAATTAAAAATAAACTGCAACCTGTTCTTTATTGTTAAAGGTTAGGAGTAGACTTTTGGAAATATTTATACACTCAGACTGTATGAAATTTAAGGGATCAAATAAGCTTTATCAGAGCTTTTAGTAGATGAAACGTTATTTTCGAAGCATTCATTAAAAACTTCGAACGTTCTATTAAAATGAGAGAAATGGTTAACCTATCTAAGAATTACGCTTAAATGTTTTTAAAGCGGTTAAGTTAAATAAATAATCTAATCTTTATTAATTTTAAAAGGGATTGAAATGAACCTTTGATTAATATACTTTTTAGGTTATTGTAATTACATTAAACAAATATCGATTTTACTAATGAACTAAAATAAATCGATACCGGTTATCGACAAAACTCGCCCATCCCTATCAACTTTAGGATACCCATTCCATTGTAGAAAATGCTAATGATTTCCTCTCCGACTGCACCATTTTAAAGGTAAAGTCGTAAATTTAATTAATTCTCAGTTTTAGGCATGAAAAGCAATACGGCTTTGAATCTATTGTTAGTAACAAAATTACATTCGAATATTAAAGACGAATTGTTTTATTAAAGCTGAAAGATGTCTCGAATGATTTACGACTAATCAATTTTGATAAAGCCTAGTATTTATTGGCTTACTTCGATTTTTTTTTATTATAGATATACAAATATTATTAATGTTACAAAGGAAAATATTATATGAATTCTATATAATAGGGCCACTGTTACGTTATGATGTATATACAAATATATCTAATGTTTGTGAACCGTGCTTAAGGTTCTGTTATTGTACTTGTTACATTGACAGTAGTGTTTGATGAATAAATAATTATTATTTTAATATTATTATATAATATTAAAATATATTTGATAAAATTATTTATTAATTTAATGTTATTTTTGAAGATCATTAAAATATATGAATTTTAATTATATTTTAATCGCCTTTATATTTTAATTTAATTTTAATATAATATGTTACTAAGCCTTGTTTAAGGTATGACATAAATATTCTTTATATTCTGGCAAAAATAAATGATTATTAGGATTACGACGATGTTGAAAACTTTTAAAACGAGTACGCCTTCAAATCTGTCTCAAATTTCAATCTTACACTAATACTTGACTAATATAAAACCGTCATATTAAAATATTACTCAAATAATTAATTCACCCAGGGATTGTCCATCGTTTTATGTTTTACGCCTTCAGGATTCATGACACACTATACAAACTTTATTTATTTATTTATTTGGATCCCCGACAGTTGTACATAAAATACATCCAAAACACGCTTTACAATAAATTAAAACTAACTAACTACTTACTTACTACTAACTACTTATGTACAACCAATTACAGGAGAACACACCATTCTCACACACAATTACAAAAACAGTTATATGGACTAATTAATCAACATTTTGGTGATATAACATCCAAACCCTCCACCATAGGAAAGCTTTAGGCAAGCAGTGGGGTTTTCATGGCCCGGTCTTTTCTAAATAGTTACACTTCAATATTTAGCTTATTCCCGCCACAAGCGACGATTGATTTCGAGAGCAATTTCGGATCGTTTCATATTCTATCTATTGACGAAAATTCCTTTCGAATTTGGAACACAATACAATCACATTTCATTTCACGAAGTTGCTTCACTATTCTGTTTATCATCTCTGCCTCGTTGGTCTAGTGGCTTGATATAAGGCCGCAGACGCGGTGGTCCTGGGTTCAATTCCCAGGTCGGGCCAATATATAGTTATTGGGGTTTTCTCTCAGAAAATTCTCAGTAGCAGCCCGGAGTCTGGAAGTTGGAAGTGTGTACACTCCCGTGCCTCGGAAAGCACGTTAAGCCGTTGGTCCTGCGCCTGAACTCTTTCCGGTCGTGTCGGATTGCCGTCCCATCGGATTATGAGAGCTAAGGAAAAGAGAGTGCACCTGTGTTTGCGCACACACTTGTGCACTATAATATCTCCTGCGCAGTTCGCTAATCTCTCTTAAGATTGGCCGCCGTGGCTGCAATCGGTCTGGAGTACCTTATATCATCTCTAATAAAATAAATATTTCACCGTTTATTTGATCACAAGCAATAACGAAACGTAAACATTATCATTCAACTAAATTGCAACAAGTACGGAACACTCTATAAAATAAATTACTCCTGTCCAATTTTAGAGCGAAATGTGGTGAGAATCGAGCAAAAATTGCGCTAACTGCGTTAACTAACTCCCCTTAGCGGACTGTAGTCGTTGGAAAATGTCGATTTCGCACGTAGAATTCATGTGTTTAAACACTTTAAATAGAATTTCGTTGGCTCTATTGTATTATACGGCGAGATTGCATTGTGTGGACGATGATTGTATTTTATATTTTCGGTATTTAGTTAGGGTTAGCTTTTTGACTGAGCTTGTTAACGATATACCGAGGTCTTGGATTTCAATAAAAAAAATTTTCAGTTAGTTTCAAAATGGCCAGTACTAAAAAGCTGCTCAAAAAACACGTAAAGATATTGGTCCTACATCATTTCATTTACTCTTTTTTCAGTTTACGCACTTAACTGTTCTATTATTTTATTATTATATCATGTATTTCAAATGAACCAAATATGGTTTAAAATTAATTTTGAATTGGTTCATAAATAATGTTGAAGATATTCTAAGAAAGATTGCGTTGCAAAGATATGTGTTGGATTAAGTTCTGCCAGATGTTTATCGGCCAACCTGCAAATGACCAGTGTGGGTGGGTAAGCTCCAAACTATCGCCATAAGAGGACAAAAGGTTTTACCAGGTAAAGGAACATAAATGCTCTCTAGTTTTCAACATAATGAGTTTTCTTCTTTAGTTTGATAATGGCTTTAAACGTGGATATAATTGTGGGTTATCTTCAACTGTTTACTTTACCGGTTAAAGAAAAACAAAGCTGTGTTTGCTTTCATTTAAACGCGCGACACTTTGTAAGGTCAGCTACACAATATTTATTTCTACAAACATTAGCAGTGTAATAATAAACTCTGTTTCACCAAGATAGTAATTAAGAAGATACTAAACGATCTTACAAGATTAATAAAGGATTTATTTAATCGTCAATAAGCGTTAGTAGGTATTTCTTTTTAAAAATAATTTTTGTTCTTATTTCAAATTCAGATCAAGTATTTAAATCTTATACTATATAATAATATACTTATAAGGTTTACGTATCATAATATATATGCTAAAAAGTACTCATATTCCTTAATATTTTTTATACGAAATGAATAAATTAAATTGTATATAAAATAATAAATAACAAACAAACATTATTTAATAATAATAAACATACGTTCGCAATTAAACTAAAAACGAATATTGAGTTACGACGGTGAGTTAAAAACGGTTACGATCGGATTGTAGATTTTGGTGAATATAAATAAATCTTGTAATAAAATTAAAAGTTATTGTAAGAGCCACCTTATTAAAATGTATTAATTTAAAATTGATTATTTTGATTCGTTTCCACACGATAACATTATATAATTTGTTTAATTTTATTGTTACAGAAACTAGACGTAACTGTTAATAATTATAAATACAAAGTTATTATAATTCTACCATGCAGAGATAAGTTTTGTGTAATTCCTGTTTCAAACTGAAGACAATAATTTAAGTATTTAATCCACCAAGGGCATCCTAGTAATTAAACGACGAAAAAGCTACAATCTCATGCAGTGGTTGCAATAACATGTCAAACTAAGAGTATAAAAATAATTAATAAAATTTGTATTCTACGATGACGATAGTGACGACGCGGCGAGAAAATGGTGAATAGGGCGCAAATGGCGGATACAAAGGAGATTTTGAATTAGAATAGCGATCCGTAATAGACAGAATCCAACATAGACAGGCTGGCCGAAACCCACTAAGTTAAAAAAGTTGCAATCCAACATTTCTGATTAGGATGCTGGTTGAAAATGAAAATATGCAAGTACATAAAATGCAAAACTATAAACCGTTAGGAAGATAGCAAAAGCACGGATAATATTATCCGTGGAGACTTACAAGATAGCATAAAAAAAAGTATTTAGTATTCGTTTTTTAGTTAAAACAACGTTGTAAGGACATTGAACAAAGTTAGATCGTGGTAAATATGTATTGATAAAGTATATAATACGGATACGAAATATATTTTATACCAAAATTCATCTTCAAAGTTAACTTGAGTTGGACGCGACATATATAGATATTCGGAGATATCCGTTCCGTTTTAGAATTCTTGCCAAAGTGACCACAATTTATTGGAGTTTAAATGCAAAACGACGGTATTCACGTTTTCAGGAGAAACGTATAAGATATTGCAAAAGTTTCAGAAATTTCCATATGGAATTGGGAATACATAATAAATTGAATCTGATGACGAATTTAAATTTAAGATATGAGACGTATTATGTACCTATTAGGTATTATTTTCAAAATATTATTTTTTATTATACCTTCAAAATATACGGCAGAGGCGATTGTAGGCGAGCCAGTATAAGCACAAATGTATATTAATATATCATTATTATAGAATTTTATGTCGTCACTAGTAAACGTTATTATAATATAAACTTTGCTACGCCTTGACTTACAAAAGTGTACATAAACATAAAGCTAATGCTGATGAAACAACATGGTGGTTGCAAAACATTACATAATAGACGCTGTATATGAGAGGGATGTGAAAACCAGTTCAGAAACGTGAAATTAAACATTTCAAAGCCAGCCAAAATAGCTTTTAGTGAATTGAAACATACCATTTCAATTAAAAGGATCTAATTCGAAAAAGTAATTTTAAAAAGGTACTCTGAAAACGCGAAGTCGTTGCTAGAGGTGAAAACAATACCGTGTAGGGTCATTTAAAACATTGGCTTAGAATTAATTTATTTAATTGAAATCGATTCGCTGATATCATATATACAGAAAAATCGAAGAAGCTTTGTTGATCGAGTGGCTAGGAATTAAGGTTCGTGGTTCAAATCTGTCAGCAATTCAGCAACATTGAATTTTCGTATGCTTAATATGTGTTTATAATTTATGTGGTGGTGAACGAAAACGTCGTAATAAAACCTGTTATTACTTTTATGTCAATTTTAACCAACATCAAAATAATGATTATGCATGGCGAGTTAGCCTTTAAGTGGGGTCACTATGTTTTTATTTATTATTTTTATATATAAACTATCCTATATTATATAGCCAACGTTGCATATAATATAGGATATTTATTATTTCTATTAAAATAAATAAATAAACTGGTTTCGACGTATTTACAGATTTTTAATTTACTTGACAGTATAATTTAGAGATTTAAATTTAAAATTACAAGAAATATATTATGGATTTACTATTATTTTCACCATAACTACCAGATGTAATGTAACCTTGTAAAATAAATATGAAGTAATTGTGTGAAACAAAGTGTTAGTGAGTTTCTCATTGCGAGCGCACAAGCCAGGCGACATTTCTCAGGAACAATTGTTAGGGCAGGGTGTCCTACAATTTTCTGAGAATTTAATAAGTACGAGAAAAGTGACCAGTGATTTTCTGGTCTCTCTAATATAATCTTACAATTTTTTTCCTGAGGTTAATTTAATATCAATCAAAGTGAGACTTGTTTTATTAAAAAAAAGTTCTAGGTACATAATTCACAATTTTTTTTCTGAATCGTAAAATATACGCATCGTTAACACAAAAGCCTTAGAACAATACACATAAACAATTGACTACATCGAGCTTATTATTTCATTTACAAAAAGATGGCGTCTAATTTCCTGCCGACGCTGTCAAAACCAAGATCTTTCTTATTTCTCGCCGGGATAATTTACTCGCCATTTGTCGGTTCTCTTATCGCTTTCTTTCATGGAATACGTTTTTTAGGGTTCAGTGGTCGAACTCGAAAACATTATAAATCTGTTAATTTTTTCTGTCCACTAGTTTTTATATAATATGTAGTTATACAGAAAATATAACTCTCTCGCAAACATAAACATCAACTAGAATACATACGCTATTGTACAAATAGTTCACAAGTGCTAGATATGCATCCAACAACACATATTACGCACGGTAATTATATAGAATGAATTATGTTAAATTATTTTTATATTATAAGTATATAGCAATATAGCAAAGACTTATACATACCATATAAGCAATGATGCTAAGCGGCTTTATGCGTAAATAATGTTGTCGCTCTTTCTGTCATTATTGATTTGACATTCGACAGAATGGGACACAACATTGTTTAACTAATCAACCGCTACAAAAATTTTATATATAAGGCAATTATTTAGTCAGTAACAGTAACATGTACCTGTGAATGTCCCACTGCTGGGCTAAGGGCACTTCTTCTCTTTGGAGGAGAAGGTTAGAGCTTATTTATTCCCACGATCATCGGTTAAGATTCAGTGGTAAGAACGAGTAAGTTACGCGTTATTTATTATTAATAAATACAATATCTAGTGGAACTTGTATACAAAACTAAAACACTACAAACGTGATCGTCGTATTTATATACATATGTATTAAATACAATTTTCGTATCTCACGAATGCGGGCGTAATTCTGACCTCGTATCTGACTTGGTACGCGCTGATAACGTTTTTATATCTGTAAACTGGGGGAAAACAAGGGTTAGAACGAGTGATTGAGATGTTGGGAAGATTTATGTTATTGTTGTGTTTTTTTCTGTTTTTGTTCGTACGAGTACATGTATCGTATTATGTGAGGTCAATCATAAAATGATTTGTGAAAATCAGTTTGAAAACGTGAAAGCTCAATTGTGATTGGCTGATTTTGCCTCTAAGATCTACACGTGTTCAATCCATTGGTTATGATAGTTTTAATGCATCTATGTTGACATTGGCTGACCTTACTTTGTATAATATAATTAAATGAATATATAATATCCTGAAATGAAATGAAAATGAACGAATATTTAACCTTACTTCTACTTCAAATTATATTTTATAGATTTACGGTAATATACGCTATGGTGTTTAGCTTTAGTTTTGTTTAATATTGAGACGAGCCTGCACCGAGACATATGATAGTAATGCTAGAGGCGCGTATACTGCACTGGAGAAGTCACGCGTTTCATGCTGACTAGAATGTTTAATTTATTTGAATTACTGTCTCCTCATACCTCAGCCAAACATAAATGTGCACGATGGTAAATGGGTCACCACTTACCGTCGTCCTTAGAAATTGAAATATTTCCGTAGTACAAAATATTAACCATTTCTAACAAAATTGAGAATTAAAATCTTAAGTCCCTTGTGTCTGTTGTTACACTGACTCACTCATCCTTAAACGGGAACACAATGATATATAGTATTGCTGTTTGACTTTAGAATAAGTCAAAAGTGAGTGGTATTTACCCAAGCGGGCTAGCACAAATTCCTACCACCGAAACATTTATCTACCACTTGTGTATTTTCTAAATTAGTTCGTTGTAGTCTCTGAATTCTTTATTCATGACCAAATTTAATATTGTAAAACTGCTTAATAATTTCATAAAACCTACCATCAATACAAATAAAATATAAAAAATAAAAAACAGAGAAGGCTGACTATTTCATTATGTTTGTGATTATGTAAAAATACGCTTTGAAAATATCGATTTATATTCTTAATTTATAAATATAAAATAAAATTGTTTACATAGCAAAACTTATCATTAGATTATTTAAGCAATTTCTTGTATTATGTTCCATTTAATTACCAGATCTCATGTGGAGGTGTGCGTGAGGACGTAATCAATCTTCCCCCATCCCTTCCAAGGGTAATGGAAGAAATGCAGTAAAAACTCTAACGCCGTCATTGTGACACGCCGGAAAAAATACTCGACCAGGGCGGTTGAATGATTAATAAAAAATACTCGTTTTCGACATAAAATGTAGCTTAACTTTAGTAGCTATGAGATTAGTTAAATATATAAATATGTTTGTGTGACAATTATGTCACACACAAAATTATAAGCTATGGATGTGTATAATATAAATGATTATTGAGGACTTTTTGTGAGCATAAATGTATTTGTAACAAATTACTACACTTCTAAAACAAGCGAATAAATAATTAATTTATTACAAACTATAAAATGTTGAAAAAAAACAGGCAAAAAATTAATTAATATTTGTACTGAAAATTGAACAAAATATATGTTTTGTAAATGTTCTAATTTTTATGTTTATTTAACATATTATATCCCACTATTATTTATAGTAAGGATTATTTAAATTTACTACTTGTAACTGGACAAACTTCAGAAGGCCAATGAAATTACTTTAATTATATATATGTATTACCCTTCCAATTTTCTCCACATAGTTTCCATAACATTCCTAGCAGTTCAACTAAAGCTTCAAAATAAGATACAAGACGTATAGTTTACGATTTATAATATTACCCGGCCGTTTGAAAGAGGCGTGGTCTTCTGTGAATTATGTGGCCGAGATCTGCCCTTCACATGTCTGCAGGATTACCTTCATATGTTGTTAACGTCTTTAGTACTTTAGAAAGTTGTAAAGTTTTATATATATTGTTATGTTTAATGTTATTATAAATTAAAATTTATATTTTATTTATTACGCTAAATACAAAAGTTATGGAATAAATTAATGGATACTTTATATGCGTAGCGAGTTGTGGTCGTGACTTTAAGGGTACTTTTAAGGAGGGGGGAACAGTGCTTAGGCGATCCTATTATAATATATAAGACAACTATTTATAGTATAGCTACTTCGGATGGCTTTACCCGTGTTAAACGTTACTGCTTTGCTAGGCATGGTGTTATATAGAATAAATATAGAGCTTTTGTTAATAATTTGTCTAATTAACTCAAAGATAAAGAAGATTTGTTCAAATCGAACTGATAGTTTCAGTGTTAAGCTCAATCAAACACACAAACAAACTTTTCAGCTGTATATATTAATATTATTATATATTTTAGTCCTTTTAAAATATATAAAGTAACGTCTTAAAGAAACGTTCGAAAAATATTCTCAATAAGATATATAATATATTTATTTATTTATTTATTTATCTATTTATGTACCAACAGAGTATACAGAAAATTATATAAATGAAAAATGTGTACAAAGGGATAACTTATCTCTAACAAGAGATCTCTTCCAGAAACCCTGAATCTAGTGGAGATTATTTGTAATACATATTTATGGTGTAGGTACAATATCAATTAGTTTTATATTATAAAATTCAAGTAAACTTAACGATAAATGAATATATTACACACTAAATACAAATAAATATATTAATATATATTTATTATATATAATAATAATATATTTATAATAAATAAATATACACAATTTTACTACATATGTTCTAGTAACTTCAAATATTATCTTTAATTATAAATATTTAGTTATAGCATAAAGCACTATACACAAAAATAATCATCGTAATTTATTACAAAATCATTAGTATAATTTAGGTATTAGGGCATAGTACTAAAGTAACCCCCCCCCCCCTCTACTGTAATGTCCCTACAATATCACGAACATAGCGAGCATGTGATTAAATAAATAACATTCAATTGCAAAAGAAATCCCTGACAAATGTACGCGAGATCCGCCCATAACATGTTACGAGATTGGCGAAGAGGTCGTGAGTACGAGGTTTTTACTGCTCGAGTTAATGACCCTCAAATATATCCTATCTAAAGTGAAGTGAGTAATTCTAATGAGGAAGTTTAATGAAAATGTTATTAAAGTTAAGTGTTTGAGTTTGCTTGCATTATTCTATAAATATAGAAGGTATTTATATTATTCTAAGTTCTATTGATATGATATATGTTATAAAATCGAAGTATTCACTGTAATTTATTAAATATTTAATAACTTAGACTTGAGGGTCTTGACAGAGAGACAGACAGACGGACGGATAGACAACAAAGTGATCCTATAAGGGTTTCGTTTTTCCCTTTTTGAGGTACGGAACCCTAATTATACATATATGAGAATAAATACTTCATATAATTTATGAAAAATTAAAATTAAAGTACAGTAACAGCCTGTGAATGTCCCCCTGCTGGGCTAAGGCCTCTTCTCCTCTTTGTGAGGAGAAGATTTTGGAGCTTATTCTACCACGCTGCTCCAATGCGGGTTGGTGGAATACACATGTGACAGAATTTCAATGAAATTTGACACATGCAGGTTTCCTCACAATGTTTTCACCACCTTCACCGTCAAGCACGGGATGAATTATAATCACAAATTAAGCATATGCTATTCAGTGATGCTTGCCCCGGTTTGAACCCACGATCATCGGTTAAGATTCACGCGTTCTTACCACTGGGCCATCTTGGGCTTTAAATTGAAATTGATAGTTATTAAAATAATTTATAATTTAAGATTAAAAAATAGGAAGCTAAATATATAAACATAATTAGAATACATTTATTTTTCTTATTATTATAATAATACATAACAATGAAGTGAATGCGTTACGCACAAACAATAAGTTAACCGTGAGCGTCATGACGTTTGCAGTCACAGCATACGAATCGGTCTTACCCCCGAGGTGCACCAACAGATGTTTCACGCTTGTTTCACGTCAGTAATAATACTTTACAAATATATATAGGAAATATAACAAAGACGGTTAGAATTTTTTCCCAAGACCGGTCACTAGAGTTTTGCGGGTCATTTGATTAGAACCGAGACTGGTGCTTTGTGCACGCTCGTCTGGGTAGGTACCACCCACTCATCAGATATTCTACCACAAAACAAGGGACATAACATCTTAGTTTCCAAGTTTGGTGGCACATTAGCGATGGTGAACATTTCTTACAATGAGATTGTCTATAGGCGTGACCACTTACCATCATGTGGCCCATATAGATATGCTTGTCCACCTTCATATTCAATTAAAACAGACCGACCATTGAATACATTTCTTAGATCCTAACAAGCACAACAAAGTTATTATTCGCTTGATTTATTTTTATAATTAATCTCGTGCTCGGCGGCGAAGGAAAACATCATTAAGAAACCGATGTGTCGAATGAAGTTCTGCCACATATGTATATGTGTATTGTGTATGTACCGACACGCAGTGGAGCGGCGAAGTGGAATAAGCTGCTAATGTTACTCTTAAGAGGCGATATTTATTTTTTAATTATTTACACGTGATTGTATATCTTTACTAATATAATAAATAGGAAAGAGACTTTATATATTAATTACGATTGAATAATCTACGGTGTAGTCAAAGTAGGATTTTTTTTTTGTAATAATGAAACATGAACACATTATTGTAAAGAATACGTTTATTTCACTTAAACAGATATAATAAAATATTATTTTCGTTAGTGTAGGTCTTAGTGCCGTGTCCGTGCCAATCTGGGTAGATTAGATACCATCCACTGAAGTTTTTCTACCACCAACAGCAATTCACCGTATTAATTTCAGTTTACAGATTCAGTGATTAAATTTACATTACATATTACAACATCTTAGTTATCGTTGTTGGCGTCAATGTGTCCATAGACAAACGAAACTTACTATCAAATGCCCTATTTATTGTACATTTCTAAAATCATTTAAACAACAAAGGGAAATTCAAGTAAAACATTTACATAAACATGAATCTCAAAAGAGATTCGTCGTAAAAAGCATACGAAGTGACAAAGAAAAAACAAGAATTATTTCCTAAACTACGATTGTTAGACACCCCGATTCTAGTGAGATCTCACCGATAATAGCAATAAACAGACTCAGTGTAAGAGACTTGGAGGCTGCTGTAATCCGGACTAGGATTTTTACGCTAGACCTTCAGCTGATATCTATAGAGAGTTGTTATTAATAAAAAAATATATTAAATACAAGAAAATATAAAGTAACCTAACATGTTTTGACATTTATTTATATTCGTAAAAGTATTTGAAATATTACAAAATAAATTTACTAAATTACGATTACAAAATTTTTTTTAAAAAGAACATTGATTACACGAAACAAAAATTCAACAATTAGAAATATTTTGAAAATGACTAACCTTATTTCAGTCATATCAGCATTCTCAACGGGGAACCAGCTTTGCTGAAGATAATATAGTGTTTATGTGTCGCTTACACATAAAGAGATGCTCTCTCTATTCTTTTACTCTCATAATCTGATAGAATGGTAATCCTACATCAATGGAAATATTTCAAACGCTAGACCAACTGCTTTCCGAGGCAAGGTAGTTTAAGCTCTGCCAGTTTCATGCTAGAAATTATAGTAAAAAAAAATATTTTGGATTTTTCTTGTATTTAAGTCAACCAGGGTTTATTGAGGATGTTCAGTTTTATAAGCCGTCACCGACCGCAGTACAAGAAATATATTAACAGCTCTACAAAGATCCAAAGTTTCCGAATCGACGGTAAGATTTGACGGAATCTTAAGACCCTTTTTCGGGGAAAGCCGGCCGAGTTCAATAAATTGGAGGGCGACTTCTGTAGGGTCGCTATATACCGCTAAATTGTTCTATACTTTTTACGCAGAATAAATCTTATATTAGAAGTGCCATAGCTGCATACATATAATATGTATGAGAAAAAGAATCACTAAGAGAATAGAGTATATTGAAAAATTTCTTACTTAAACTGGAATTAACTAGTTTATTTTTTAATGAATGTGAAATAGTGATTTGTTTCTTTGTTTTCTTGTATTATTAAACGCTTTAAATTACGAATGTCAGATATATGGGGATGAATAGGAAAACAAATCTGAGGTTTACAAAAATGACGGCTTAATATAGCTAAATGAAAGAACTAATACAATGATTTACTATTCAAACTCATATTATATTTATAAATGTTTAATTTATCCGATACCATTTCCATTCTGTTTATTCTATGTTCTCTTTAATGTTCTCGAGAAGTGTGGTTCGATGGTGCTTGTCTTTCTAATCACGGTCAGAATGTTATTCTTCGAGTTGCACCGGATAGTTGCTCTGAAATTCATGGTGTCGTATTTCTTTAGTTTTCGGTTTGACTACATTTACTACCGACTGTAACATAAAAAATTTGATAGTTACATATTATATTCATGAAAAACGCAAACCAATATATATTTTAATAAGTTTAAGAAACTTTATTTCTAAGGTAGATTATATAAATTTTGCTATTTAATTAAAGTGTTCTTTCTCTCTTTGCGTTTACAATTAATATGTGTTATATATTTTATCTTTAGTAGAACATAAGCACGAAGTAATTAGTTTTATTATGTATACATACATAAGTTACGTTACTTACTTTATGTATACATTGTTAAATCCATGTATTAAAATAAAACTGTGTAACAGGGCTGCTGTTAAACTTGATCGTTCATTTGATGTTACTATAATAACAATTAAATAAATATTACTAAAAGCGGGTGCATCGAGGTATTCATTCACAAGGGCAGTACAGTACTTGTACGTCAAATAATCTTCCTTCTAAGTCCATTATCCGCAGAATTCTACTGATCTGCTCCACTTTGTCGCGGCACTTGTTTCAAGTCGTCGGTAAATCTCAGTAAGCAGGTGACAACTTCCCTCGAGAAGGGGCGATGAACTATCTGCAGTCCTTGTATTAGCGAATAATATATGATACATAAAATAACATGTCCTGTCTACATGACATATCTAATTTTATTACAGATCGTGAAATATTTTTAAGGGTTTTTTATTGCATGATGAAGGAATAGAGAGAATAGTCCAGACTAGGTTTGAGACAATACATAATATGTATTAATTGATAATAATAGTCGGAAGTGAGTTTGTTTCATTGACCTATCATTATGTTTTTTTTTTGTATTCAAATTGTCAGGGGTATAGAAAAGGCAATATTCCTAACACCTCCCTCATTTCTTACGCGTGTGCCGGATTGGAAAGTAGTCTATACATTTATACTGCTAAGGCTAGAAATGTTAAAGTCACAAGTTAGATCCTATAGTTACAGTTTATATTTTGAAAACAAGCTTTGTTATTTGTTGTATAAGTGATAAATCAATTATTGTAGTCTATAAAAAAACCAAAGGTATATTTGTGACCCAATTCGATGACTCTCATCAATTTCAAGAGATTGGTTATTTGAGACTAAACCAGATATGATGAACAAATGAAAATATTACATTTCATTTCCTATAACGTTATCAATTGACATAACGATTATTATATTTTAAAAGTTTAAATTAATCTAAAAGCTCCGTTGCCTATATGCAAGTAATTGCTGGTGGTTTAACTTTTTCTAAGTGAAAAATTATACATGTGTTTCGTATTGATTTGACGTTAAACGCTAGTTTGACGAAAAATACTAGTTTCAATGAATATAATATAATAACATAACTTAATCTGATCTTAATTTCTAATGTATTAATTGCTTATATAGTAAAATTATTGTACTAGCGCTAAAAGTATAATTGCAAAAAAAGCTTAGAAATTTCTGAGTTATTGATATTGACTGTGTTCGTAAGTCTTAAGAGTCGATCCGTTTAGATGCTGACTATACATAAATAATGCTATAATCTCCTTAGGAGAAATCCATACATTCAATTAAATCTTCCTAGGCTGAGCCCCAAATTCCGAGGCCTTGCGAACCTCCAGTAAGCAGGTTTTCAATAAAATATTAACATTGCATTGTTGAGGGACAGCTTTAGGCTGGTGCTCTGTGTGGAGCGATGTGATTGTTTTTATATTATGCCAAGTGCTTAGTCCATATTTTTAATTTACTTGATTGACCATTTTTATATTAAATAGGTAGGTGGCAAATGATCCACCTGAGGGTAAGTTATCCCCATCGTCCATATACATCGCTGTATGAGATATTAATCATTGCATACATCACCAATGCGCAACAAAGCTTGAGAACTAAGATGATGAGTGAGTGTCACTCATATATAAATATTATTTTACTTGGTGGTAGAGCTTTGTGCAAGCTCGTCTGTGTAGGTACCATCAGATATTCTACCGCAGTACTACCGCAGTACCTGGTAGTGTTGTGTTCCGGTTTGAAGAGTGAGTGAGCCAGTGTAATTGCAGGCACAAGGGACATAACATCTTAGTTCCCAAGGTTGGTGGCGCATTGGTGATGTATGTGTCGATTAACATATCTTACAATGCCAATGTCTATGGGCGTTGGTGACCACTTACTATCAGGTGGCCCATATGCTCGTCCACCTTCCTATGCAATATAAAAAAAAATATAATTTTACAAATCCACATCACTAAACGAAGGCCTATTCCAAAGGTTTCTATCTTTACTTTATAGATTAAGATTAGTCAATTGTAATTATTTTCTACAATATTTAAATTATTATTTCCTATGAATTGTAATTTAAATGACCAATTCATATTAATTGGTACTTGAAGCATTTACGCATCGTATAGCTATCCCGGTAGTGAACGAGTCTAACGTTCGGCGAGGGTCAGGATAGGATTAGCGGTCTTATCCAGGGTTTGCACGAGAAAGTGAGGCGACTTAATTGTAACAGTTGTGAATGGGTGGAAACGGCTGATTGTAAGTAATAAACACATAAAGAGAAAACAACTTTAAAACAAGGGGATAAGAATAAAATTTGTTTATCAATTTATATTATATGTTGTGGTGTTATTGATAAAGTTTCTTGGACATTTTTTATTTTTAATGTATGCGGTATTATTCTATTAATAGTATGCATTGGTATTTTATTTTTTATATTTCCAATACTATATGTAACTGTTAATAAAATTTTACTATTCCTGGTAATTGTGTTATGATTAATAATTTTGCATAATAATAATGTTTATTATGCTTTTGTAAATGTTACAATAACTTATCAATATTCTGCTTATACCACATCGTATATTCGATTGCGTTGTTCAAACGTTTAATTTAACAATTTACATAACATGAACTATTTACTTTGGTTTATATATTATTCTAAATATATGAATAGAAGAAA
This sequence comes from Nymphalis c-album, assembly GCA_963151315.1. Lineage (NCBI taxonomy): Eukaryota > Metazoa > Arthropoda > Insecta > Lepidoptera > Nymphalidae > Nymphalis > Nymphalis c-album. The sequence goes on from OY720602.1 coordinate 11,700,619, forward strand.
AAGCGATTAAGTTATAATTTATTTTCGTATTTCCTCAATAAATCTTCTTGGATTTTGTTAATCGTTTGTGTTTTTGCCGCGTCTAACGATCGCGAAAGTATTAATGGAATCAGTTCCAAGAAATCAAGTTACGCTTTCTTTATTTATTTGTTTTATTTACAATTATTTGTTCAAGCCCGTTTTTGCTTCTTATTTTAATTTGAAAATGGAATTAATGTAATACATAATTGATCTATTATTGCTCTGACTCTTCGAGTGTTAAATTCATGATTACATAATATTGAGAAAAAGTCTCTGAAACGAGATCTGAAAGCTGAGTAATCTTTAATTTGTCCTTACTTTTATTTATCATGGCTTAGGAATAACTTTGTTATTGCTATTATGGTTAGAAGAAATTCGTCATCTTTCGTGTTTACTTCCATAAGTCATATCAGATATTTTCAGAATGTTATCTTAGGTTTTTTATCATCATTATTATCATTCATGCCTAACACATTCTACTGCTGGAAAAAATACGAAGAGGACCTTCCTAGCAGTACAAGCTTTGTTAAGCTATTGTTCTCCACTTTTCTCATATAGTCGGGCCCCGTCACGTTATTTGTGTCATCTCTCCACCTGGTTCCCGAGAGTCTTACGTACGTTGGCCAATTCGTTCAACTCCAGGACACATTTGATCCAATGTACATAGTACATATTTAATTTTAAGAAGAAAATTGATAAAAGTTCTAAGATCAATACGATTACTTCCGTTATTGTTTATTTAAGGCTTTCCATTTAGCAAGCATAATACTTTTGGTGTTCAATTTTTAGCATGCATTCATACTATGGTGTATTTAGTTGATTTATATTTATATTTGCCTCGAACGTAATTGTACACGCTACGGTCCGCAGTACGCCGGTCGCTCCATCATAGTTCCTGACGGGAGAACCATCGTCTTCCGGCGAATTCGATTTAATCTACCAACTTCGTGTATCAATCCTAACAATTAAATTAACATGAAATTCATAGTATACGAATACATGTTTAAAAAAATTACGACTTAATGTTGGAAAAAGTAAAAAAAAATGCGTAAGATACTTTTTATTGTAAACTAAAAAATTCATACTTTATTTTCTTATTTTTATGATATTCCCCTTTTTTCGGTGATCACCATAAACGCCCAAAGACGTTGACACTTTAAAACTTATTAAACATTCCTTACAACACCAATGCTAAGAATAAGGAAGGAACTAAGGTTTCATGTTCTTATCTCAGTAGTTACACAGTAGTAAGTATGTAAATAATAAGTATATAGTATTGCTGACTGATGGTAGATAATATTATAATGAGTGAGTGGTACCTACCCAGGCGGGCTTGTAAAAAGTCCTGCCACGAAGTAGAAGCGCAATAAGGGGAAACACATAGTGACATAGAGCCTTTAGTCCTGCGCTCTCCTTCCGGTTGTGTCGAATTTACCGTCCTATTGGATTATGAGACTGAGGGATGAATACACTTGTGTAATATATTAAGCTGCTGCCATGCCAAGCCATGACGTCATTAGGCATCAATAAAACATTTTTTTTTCTTCGCTATCAACGTATTAAAATTGAAGTCTTTTCTGAGTGTATATTAGTCTTTACTTATTAGAACAACTTTGTGTATTCCATTAAGAACAACATTTAGAAACAAGTAATTGTACAAACATTTCCAGACTTCACAAATATATTCCAACTTTTGTATTACACATGTCAGCAAATAGTCTCGTGATTTCTCATTCGTTTATAAGTTTGTTGTAACTCTCATTTTTCGGACCATTAGGGGAACTAATGAACGTTTCGAGTTATTTATTGTTTATATGTTTGTTACATGGAGTTTGTAATACAAGTACTGTATGGTGTTCGAATTATTGGTATGTTTTACTTTTATTACAAAGTAAGTGTAATTTATAAAATTCAGGTTAAAAGCGGCTTTGACCGCTTTTGGTGAAATATATCTCTTAACAAACTTGGTAGTAGAGCTATGTGTAAACTCGTCTGGGTAGGTACCACCCACTCATCAGATATCCACCGCAAAACAGCAGTACTTGGTATTGTTGTTCCGGTTTGAAGGATGAGTGAACCAGTGTAATTACAGACACTAGGGACATAACATCTTAGTTTCCAAAGTTAGTGGCGCATTGGCGATGTTTGTGATTGTTACATCTCTTAGAATGCCAATGTCTATGGTCGTTGGTGACCACTTACCATCAGGTGGCCCATATGCTGTTCTGCCTAGCTATGCTATAAAAAAAAACTATAGTTGGACTTTTAGTTTATATAAATATACCTATGTTTTGATAAACATCTTATCGCTTAAAAGCGGTAGTTAAAACGAAAATAAACAACCGTAAAAGATTGTGGTGTCGCTGATTTTCCCATTGTGTATTCAGGGACGCGTCGGATAACGGTGCCCCAGATGTCACCAACACGCTCGTGAAACGTAAATAATAATTCTCGAATGATCTTTAAAACACAACGGTATCAATGTATTGACGTAAACTAACAAGACACTAAGCTATCAACGTTACAACGTCAACGAACTCCGTTTGAAATAATATAATGATAAGGCTCTAGGCTGTTATCGATGGAGTTTTTTTGTTCGTTTCAATGTTGAAACACTCATGCGAGTGTCAACAATAATAATTAATTGAATAATATTTCAATTAATTGTTTATACAATTTTTATTTATTTTTATTTAACCTTTTTATATAAACTTAATTAACCATTATTATTGACTGTAATTTCTTCTTATTTAAAGTTATTTTTTATTGTTTCATATATATTATACTTTTGTTGTTGTTGTTGTGTGATCCGAATAAATAAATAAAGTATTGAATTAATTATTCAATTCTAAATTATGCTACGAGCAAAGCAGTGAGCAAAGCGCGAGTAGAATATAAGCTATAAGTACGTTGTTAAATAATTAACTTTCAAAACCATTCGCTACCAACTCTACTCGCAATTAATATAATGGTTTGTCAAAACTTGAATAATAAGCTGGTGTAAAAAACGAGCTCTCGGTAACAGATTCTCGGGTTTTGGTCGTCTATTGTTTATTTTCTCGCCGCACGAAGGGCGAGTGTTTACCGCTTATACTACAGATGTCAACGGCACGCTCCGCCGTTGAAAGTGACGTAAATATTTGCTATTGCCACAGATTAAAAAGAAATAAGTAAAAATATAATGATGTCATTTTTGTTATGAACGATTAAATAATAGTCACGGTTAAAATCTGTTAATAATATAGTTTAGAGGAGGTTTCCTCCTTTTCAGACTTTATTAAAAAAAAAAAAAATTAATCGGTTATCAATCAATTAGTCTTCATATCGTAACTAACGTTGCAAAACGTAGAAACGTTGCGGATTACAACTATTTCTATCCATATTTAATAGTCAGTATTAGTCATATATTTATGCAATTTATTTTAAATATTAAAAACAAAAAGTAAACAAAAATTCTAAGCGCAGTCTCGGGCTTCCATTACTTATGCTCAATTTTTTTTGAATAGGTAATGAATGCGTTAAATACAATTAATGAGCTACCTTATGGGAATACACACTCCTAGACATTGGCGATATAAAAAATATTTCCCATTCTTAAAGCGTCACCCTGTGCCTGAAGTTACACTGGCTCACCGGCTCACGCATACTTTTAATAGGAATACAACAAACAATATTAAGTATGGCTGTTTGGTGGTAGAATAAGCCCTATCGTCAAGCTCAATATAATCGATATGTTGAAAGGACTAGCTTATACTCAGAAATAAGACGGGACTTCAATGAAATTAATATATTATTTGCTATCATAAAATCCTTATATATGATTTGGCGCGCAACGCTCGTAAGATATTTTATAAGTGAATTCGTTTCCCGCCAAAAGGGAATCTGTCATTGTTCTTGCTTACAGATTAAAAATGTAGAATATTGTTGTTTAATATGAAAAATGACACACACTTCAGTAATATGTAATAATAATACGTATTATGTTCAATATAGGTATCAAAATATTATTGACGCTTACAGCTCGGCCATCCTTTGATGAGTGAGACCTCTCACTCAACCCATGAAAAATAAAAACAAATACAATAATAAAACCTCCAGAATACTATACAAAGAAAACAACATTTTTTTTGTGTTACATGAAATTTCTATAAAGATAGTCAATTAAACTATATACATATATGCTTAATGATACTTATTATTATCACTATATTACATCTTGACACAGTCTGCTACGATCTACAATCATCTATGCTGCAGTAATAACGTCATACTTTCATTTTCTGCACTGATTGCTCATAGCCTGTGTTCGCATTAAACCTACGTAAGCAAATATCTCACACAGTCTGCTACGATCTACAATCATCTATGCTATAGTAGTCACGTATTTTTTTCATTTCTGCACTGATTGCTCATAGCCTGTGTTCGCATTAAACTTACGTAAGCAAATATCTTACACAGTCTGCTACGATCTACAATCATCTATGCTATAGGTAGTAGTAACGTTATACTTTTCATTTTCTGCACTGATTGCTCGTAGCCTGTGATCGCATTTAAAATATAGGAACTTATAATTATCTCGTACAGTCTGCTATAATCTACAATCATCTGTGCGATATCAAATAATTGATACCATTCGTTTCTGCACTGACTGCTTATAGCCTGCACATATCTAATTCACATCTACTTTACCATCAATTGCGACTGCACATCGAGATGTGCAAAATCATGTTAAAATTTCATTCTTAATCTAATTTAACATATCATTTCAAAAACATCAAGTAGGTAACTATTCTTTATAACAATCAAATCATGTTTACATTATTATTTCAACATATAATATATCGTACTTCTTCTAAACATTTATCTCCTTTCAAATTCAAATATTATTTATTTCGACACTAATCATCTAATAAAATATATATATAAGTAATAATCAAAGTCTATTTATTCATCATCACTATCGCTAAGCTCATTGTCATTTTCTAAAAATTAAGCTATGGGTGAATTTTATCAATTGCTACTACATTCTCATATTATCTTTTATGTCATTCCCTCTAAACTGCTATTTATTTAAATTATTGTTTGATGTATAAGTATCTAGGGTGATCACAGACCTACCATTATCGCAACTCTGTTGTTTGATCGATTGAAAATAGCTTAGTACCTACTTGTTCCGGTTCTTGACACTTTGCTGCTTTAGCTCCTAACCGTAATGAACGGTCGTCGATTCCATAAAGTAAACAATCGACAGCCCGCTTCCCGAAAATTTCACAACGATTTAACAAGTTTAATTTCTCGTAATAATAAAATTCCAAAGATTCATTATATATTACTCGTTTCGACAGCATGTCGGTCAATAACTCAGCATAATCATCACTACTGGGAAAGGATTCTATTAATTTATTTTTCCATACAGACCATGAAAATGACATTGAAGGCAAAGACTGGTACCATGTGCGAGCAACACCTGACAGCTTAGGTAACGCGTAATGAATAATCTGATCATCTCCCCAATGATACAGCTTCGCACATTCATCTACCTTTTTAAGCCAAATTTGAATTGTTTGTCCTTTCATCATTGGATCAAACTCAGGAATGACATTGCCTAACATCGGAAACTTATTGCCTTCTGGCTTAACATTTGTCAACGATTTTACTAACTCAGTTAAAAACAAATGGGTTTCACTATTTGCAAAAATAGGTTTTCTTACCTGCTTAGTTTCGTTATTCACTGCGCCACTTACTGTACTCGATGTGCTACTCCGATCAGATGACCTGCGTCGTCGTTTGAAATGACGCTTGTCGTTCCGCTTACTTTCTGTGCTGCAGCTCACCCGATGCTCATGCTCACGCCCGCGGCTCACCCGATGCTCGTGTTCACGCCCGCGGCTCACTCGACGCTCATGCTCACGCCCGCGGCTCACCCGATGTTCGTGTTCACGCCCGCGGCTCACTCGACGCTCATGCTCACGCCCGCGGCTCACCCGATGCTCGTGTTCACGCCCGCGGCTCACTCGACGCTCATGCTCACGCCCGCGGCTCACCCGATGTTCGTGTTCACGCCCGCGGCTCACTCGACGCTCATGCTCACGCCCGCGGCTCACCCGATGCTCGTGTTCACGCCCGCGGCTCACTCGATGCCCACTGAGTTTCCGACTTCCTCGACGTTGCTCTTCAGTTCGGGTTTTATGGTTATTCATCAGCTCGCCTCGATCCTTGGAGTCATTACGCATGCTTCGGCCTAGTTTATGTTGTTTCTCTTTATTCGTACAGTTTTCGTTTAATCCGTAATTACGTCGATGATGTTTATCAATCAACTCAACGTCTGGAGTAAAGCGAGACCGGCTCCGTCGAAAACGACTTTCATTAAAATTTTCGATTTCCATATTTTATTTTATTCCAATTAAATGTGGGTGTGTTGTATTTATCCCACTTCTGAGTTGAAAGGACTAGCTTATACTCAGAAATAAGACGGGACTTCAATGAAATTAATATATTATTTGCTATCATAAAATCCTTATATATGATTTGGCGCGCAACGCTCGTAAGATATTTTATAAGTGAATTCGTTTCCCGCCAAAAGGGAATCTGTCATTGTTCTTGCTTACAGATTAAAAATGTAGAATATTGTTGTTTAATATGAAAAATGACACACACTTCAGTAATATGTAATAATAATACGTATTATGTTCAATATAGGTATCAAAATATTATTGACGCTTACAATAATATATTAAAAATATTTATAGTTTACTAGAATGTCATAATTATGTATAAAAATCATGTACGTGTCATAGCAGATTGGTGTCGATGACCTTTCCATTGTACAGTAACATTCGGGGAGAACGTTCCGCAGATGTCACCAACACAGACACGCTTCGCATTGTAAATTTTACGCGTTTTTGCACAATTTTTAGGATGTCAAGATGAAATATAAATATTATTCTATATTCAAAATATTATTCGCGTGACGTTTCAATGTTTTAAATAAGTGCTGACGTGCTTTGTGAAAACACGACGCGTTGTTTATTTATAGTTTTTTGTTTTTTAAATGTTTGAAGCTTCGTATCGAATGTAATATTTTATGTAAATACTTTTTGCGTAAGCCTTTTTATTTTTCAATACTAGTTTGAATATTATAACAATTGAGGAAAAATGGATATGTGTATGAAAGGTGTAATTAATGAGATGGCGAGTGACAGAAATAAGTGGAAGGTAAACACGTTGTGCTGACCCTACGTAGTGGAATAAGGACTGGAAGAAAAAGTGAGTTTGATTATTATTACATTAATAAGAACTGTTACAAAAATATGAGTTAATTTTAATAAGAGGAAGGATATTTTACAAAAAAATTATAAGATTTATTTTGTATTCATTCCAGGATGAATCTTCAAGAAAGATCATATGATAAAGCGTACATTAATAAGCTATGTGTCTTTATGTGTATAATATAACACATTGTTATTTACACACAGAGTATTATTTAATTAAAACATTTCAATGTATTAAATGTGAAAAAAGATAAATGTGTTCCCTATGGACGCCAAATGAAAAATAATGTGTACCTAGAATTTTTAATGCATTAGTTAAGGTTACGTCTTACTGTGTATGGGTACTGTATTTTAAAACTATATTAGATTTTTTTCAAATGATGTATTGATAAGATAAGTGGAGCAATCAGTGCAAAGTATCAACCTTTTGTCATAAGCATTGTTAATGAGGAGGTCATTAGTAACGTCGTATATTGTCAAATTGTCAGTCCGACCGCAAAGACAAACAAATAGGGCTTTACAGTGTTCATATTTGTTGATTTCGATAATGGACATATGTCTATTTTTTAAAGGTAGAAGTTTCACAATGGACATAACATCTTAGTTCCCAAGGTTGGTGTTGCATTGGCGATGTAAGCTATGGTTAACTCTTACAATGCCAATGTCTTTGAGCGTTGTTGACCACTTATCATCAGGTGGCCCATATGCTAAACTATGCTATAGAAAAAAAAAATATATATATAACCTAACAATCCTTGACATCGTCAATGTGTCATCAGCCTTGAATATATTATAATTTATTTAAGCTATATTTCAATCCTGTTATATACCTGATACAGCTTACCTTTAAATAAATAACACAGTTATAGACATAATAAGAAAATCTAAAAATAATACACTTAATTCAAGTAGGCTCATAAAAATATTGAATGGAATATAATGCTTTTTTAATTGCCTTCTACATATGTATATACTTGTTCATATATAGTGTATAGTTGCGCTGGCAATCATGTGGTCGAATATAAGTTACAGCCGTAATTACAATGGCTCACGGGTGAGTTCATATCGTGACACATCTGTACAGAGCACGGCTCTTTAGCGGTAGAATTATTTGTTAATGTTAATTAATATTGTAAACGTTTGTGTTTTCTGAACTGAATCCTCCTAGCAGCATAAATAACTAATGATACTCGTTTCATAGTAACCAATGTTTGATTTTTAATATAAATATTTTAATTAGTTTCTATTATAGTAGTGATATCTTGACCAATTTTGGTCACAGTGACGACTTTTAAGGGAGACTAGACAATTGCGCAGGACATCTTATATAGTTTACGAGTGTCTGTGTACATAGGTGCAATATCTATTCCCGTTATTCTTACTTTCATAATCCAATGAAACGACAAATCTACTTCAAAGGGAAAGAGTTGAGGCGCAAAACCAACGGCGTTACGTGCTTTCCGAGGCACGAGTGAATAGGAATACACACGTTCGACTTTCAGACTCAGAGCTGCTAATGACAATTTTACGGCAGAATCCCAATAATTTTTTACCGGCCCGACCCGGGTTTTGAACCCAGGATGTACAGTCTTATATCAATCCATTAGACCAACGAGATAATCAAGTCAGTGTGTTTCAAATATTACTATTGTAAAAAAAATATGGCATTGCAAATTAAATTCTACGCAATCATTCCAACAGCGCTTCACTTCCATCACTCATAAAAAAGTAAAATAAAAATGAAAATACGGAAATCGTCAAAATTGTATCATTTTATTATTCAAGGAATTTTTATCTAACCAGATTGAAGAATTAATGAAGCAAAAATCTTTACTGTTCATAAATGACGTAGCCCTTGATTCTCGGCTTCCTTATTACGTTGTAATAAAGTTCGAATTGCATGTTTTATCATCGCTCGTAATTCAGCTCCGCGCAGCGAGGGGTAGAGTAACAGATTTATGACGTCAGACCAATTTGTAAGCGTCATTACTATTTTAGTTTATAATATAAATGTGTTGAAGCGATTGAAGTTTAAGCAATATTGTTTATTGAATAAAGTTTAAATAATATTTTAAAGTTTGTAATATTTATAATGTATTGAATTGCATGTTAACTCCTATTTATGTTTAGTTTTAAATGGAAATTTGATTGGTTTACGAACAAGTTGATTCATATATAATGCATGTAATATTTATTGTATGTTCACCGAATAAAAATAAAATAAAATTGTACTACATTTTGAGTACCTATTTAAATAAATATTACACACTTATAAAATAGTTTATCTTGTCTAATTATTATATGAATGCATAGAGAAAGCTACTTTTATAGAAAGCTCATTTAATTGCGCTTATAAAATAAGTATCCAGTAAGTAAGGATTTTTTAGAATTTCAATATTAAATTGCAAATATATAATTAAATTTTACCCGTATGAACTCGGGACGGACAGCTATAACAATTGGATGGCTCGTTTAACTAGTAGCTTATAAACCCCACAACCTCCGAGATCATGGTCCCATTCGAGCCCCGGGTCGAGTCAAAAGAAAAGTTATTTGTTTCTTTAATTTTGAATATATATTTTGTGTTTATAATAATTCATCTGGTGTATCAACTAACCGGTATCGGAGGAGCGAGGTGGAGTATGCTCTAAACCTTGTTATCAAATCCTTAGCCCAGCAGTGGGCACATTTGCATTTAATTTTTAAATTAATCAGCTTCAAATACACAAGTAATTCAACATTACTAGACGTACCAACAATTATTCGCATATCGTACAGCATAGCGATGCAGTTCCAGCACCGCCTCCACACATACCCACTAAACCAATTCCTACAACGTTCCTCACATCTCTGAAGGCTTAATCTCACAGAAACAAACAAAACCGTGAAGACGCTCGTCTCAATTAAAACTGGGAAATAAATAAGATCGTAGTTTAACGTTCTTTCAAGTTAAACAAGTTACACGTTCAAGTTTAAAATGTTTCAAGTTAAACAACTTGTAAACATGTTCTTAGTGTTTAATTATATTGCTCGTTTCGGAATGAGAAGGGGTGTTTTAAGTTGCATAACTAATTGAAAAAAATGTGTTATTTTAAATAATACTGACTTTATTTTTGAAATTGGTATAATTCTTTTCTAATCTTCTAGATATGATAGAAAAACTGACTGACTGACACATCAACGTCGAAGTTACTGTAGGTATTTAGTAATTCAGTATTATGATGCGAGCGAAGCCGTGATTAAAGCACTAGTCGCTTATAAAACGGATTGTCACACAAATTATATATATTTTTTTTTAAACCATCGCAGAGCCTACGTATGTAGGTGGACGAGCATATCGGCCACCTGATAGTAAGTGGTCTCTAACACCCGTAGACAATGGCATTGTTAGAAATATTTACCATCGCTCACATCGCCAATTGCCACCAACCTTGGAAATTAAGATGTTATGTCCCTTGTGCCTGTTATTAAACTAGCTCACCCACCACTGAAACCGGAACACAACAATACAAAGTACTGCCGTTATGCGGTAGAATATCTGATGAGTGGGTGGTACCGAGTAAAGGAAAAGGAGGTTTCTTCACCATAGAGAACTAGATGAATTATTAAAAACGATAACTAATCCTAATCACATAAAAATTCAGCAGTACTTATCTAGAGTTCGCGATTATGAAGATGTGTTCTAGTATAATATTATAAATTCGAAATGTGTTTGTTTATTTGTTTGTTACGCATTCCCGTCTTAACTGTTCGACCGATTATCATGAAGTTTTACAAAGACGTGTATCAAGATTACAGAAAGGGACATAGGGTCCTTCCACCTGCTTCCCCCTATTTGTTTATTTAGTGTGAATGTCTAAAGACTGTGTTTAGTATTACCAGGTTTGCCTATTTAATAACAGATACTAAAAAAAATAACTGCATACTACATATTACTTAAAATGAATTTAATTGGTGGCGTTGGGTTTGTTATTTAAATACATACGCAGTTCTGTTATTTTATTTCCAACGCTGTAATTAATCAACGTTATTGAATGAAACGGTGTAATTAAAAGGCTTAAGTTTTAAAAGCGAATTAAAATTGTTAAGGTTTAATGGCTCAGTGCTCGAAAAGTCTTCCGTGGATATATACGTTTGCGATTGTAACTTAATTTTATAGATTAAATTTTAAAATAATTTAATGGTTCCTTTTTGTTGTACAATAAAATATCATCATAAAATTGAATTATGACAAAAAGATTTTACAATTATATATAGATTATTCCTGAATTACTAATTATCATGAAATATAGAATACCAAGATTTATAGAAATTAGAATACGTCATATTATGAGTCTAAGCTTATATCTAAGTTACCCTAATGATTTCAAAAATAGTATGACTAAGCTAATATTATGTATTTTGTTTCAGTGGAAATCTCGATGGGGCGTCGTCACCAAGTTGTCTCCAGCTGCAGGTAAGAATTTTCAGTTTCAAAAACATTATAACAAATAAACCAATTAACATTATTAGGGGACGATTAGTAAAACAATTATGAGTCTTCTTATGAATGTCATATCAATAAAGCCAGAATCAGCGTTCAACTTAACCCTGCTACATAAGTTTCATAAGTAAAGCTATTACCTATCTATAATAAACGACTCCTATTTGACTACTTATTATACAAAAAAAATATCCCTTAAAAGAATGACGAACATAAATATAGCCGATATTATTACATACGAAGTATATTCTATAATTGTTACATTTAATAGCACAATGAATTCAAATTAACATAATTACGAAATAATCAAACGATTGTTCAAAACTTGATTGTAACACGTAAAACCACGAAAATCGCATACAAAGTCGATTATTCAACCATTAATTCCTCGTAATATTAATTGTACATGTAATAAATTGTATTTTTCCTGATAAAGTCTACACAAAGTTGTTAATAGGGGCCGCATTAAGCGACTACGTTAAGCGTTCCGTGTTGAATCGACGAGATTGAGGGTAGATATGGATTTGTAGGGAGAGGCTTGTGACATGAGCGGAGCGGGAACAGATGGAACTATATACTATATTTACACAGTAATAATTTTGTTATGCTTATGCAGTTAAAAATTAAATTAATTAAATCAGATCATAATCGTCGTAATTTGCTAGCACCTTTACAATTTATTTGGAATTAGCGCAATATTTATGAGCATGTAATTGATTTGGCGTTTTTATAGATAAACTAAAAACTACATTAGAGTATTGTAAGCATGATGCTGCACATGGTTATTTACATTAAGTATTTAAAATATGTAAATATAAATCAAACTTCAAAATGTCAGTAAAATGTTAATAAATTAACAATCTTGTAAATAATGTATAAATCCTTTTAAAAGTAATGATAATAGCTATGAAAATACTTTATAAAACCAGTCTCTCACAAAGGAATGAACATTGTGAACGATTAAATACTACTGATTAATTAAATTAACTGTACTTCTCCTTTGTGATGAGAAATAAATATCATTTTATTTAATTCAATTATTAATTGAGCTAGAGCTCAAGAATAGATTCTTACCTTTTGGTCTTATCATTGTTGAAGCTAAAAGTAAATAAAGATACCTACTCTAAACCAATAAAACCTATTTATTTATTTATTTTCGACTGTAGATAAATATATCGCTACCGCTTATATAAAACTACGACCCGAAAAATATAGTTCCTTTCAACTTCCCTCAACTGTTTCGATCCTTCCGTAAAATACTTTACCTCGGGTGTAAATTCTTTTGGATACTGAAAAGGCTTGATAATTTTTTGTGATAATCTTTTACAAAGGTTGGACGGTCTGTTAATGGAATTTCGTGAACGCAAAAAGGAGTTACAAAAACTATTAACATCTTTGACAAAAGATCCCCGGTTTTATACAGTTGTTGAGACCTCATTTGTGGGTTAAAGGACCTCTTGGTCTTTGTTAACTGCTTAAAAATATGTATAAATGAACGCCAAAAATATATTCATATAAGTAAATATTTTAGCAGTTTAAGCTATTAGGTGGTGGGTTTTGGATAGGTAGCTACCACCCGCTCGTAGGATATTCTACCGCCTAATTTTAACTTTGTATTGTTGTGTTCCGGTTTGCAGAATGAGTGAGCCAGTGTTACTAAAGCTATATTCTACATAACATCTTGGTTTTCAAGATTGGTGGTGCATTGGCGATACAAGGAATGGTTAATATTTCTTATATCGCAAATGTCTATGGGTGGTGGCAACGCACCTGCAAACCCTCCGCTGTTGCAGATGTTTATATTATAGAGCGGTAGTAGTTACTTTCCATCAGGTGAGCCATCTTCCAGTGCACAACTTACCATACACTTTTACATAAAAGTAAAATCTTCAACTCTATCAATATTTAGTACTCATATAAAAATATACTTAAAGTATTCTTAAGAGACTTTTTTTGACTAAAAATGGTCTAGATCCAAGCCAATCCAAAACCTATGTAAGGTTTAAAATCTACCTTTAAGTACTAAACAGTTATCTCAATAATTTATAGCCTCGGAAAAGTTTAATTCGTTTTGGAAAACATTAGGACACTCAATTTATAGCAGTTCCGAAACGAAGTTTCTTCTTTAGTACTTTTGGAATTATGATTTAAAGTTACACGAATTAATTGATCGAGTCTTAAATTTTGGTATTTTTAGCCGCACTCTGATTTCGTGATTTGTCCTTATTCATTTGCGTAAAAATGTATTAGTCACTTATCTTTAGAAGTTGATATGTATGATAAAAAGTTACAAATATTTAACATAAAATATTAGTTTTTCAAATGATGGTACCTACTAAACTAAAGACGATGGAGAAGAAAGAATGATCGCCACATTGAAAGCGCTTTTAAGTGACTTACGGGAAGGGTAAATATGTGTTTTTTCTACTCCGGTTTGAATCGTGAATTAGCCAATTGCATGTCAACAAGTATCACAAGATCTTAGATTTATTTATATATTATAGATCCCGTAGGTGTCGAATTGAAACTATTTTACGCCTTTGATTAAAGAGGGCGAAAGTGACTACTTGCAATCATGTTGCCCAGCTGCCTACCTACCTGCCTAAGCCCAATTAAAAACTACTTTTAACGATTGACAACGTACCAGAAATTAATAAAATAGTGTCGATGGATAGGTGTTAGTTTTTTTTATTGTATGGTAAGCGGACGAGCATATGGGCCACCTGATGGTAAGTGTCACCAACGCCCATAGACATTGGTATCGTAAGAAATGTTAACCATCGTTAAAACATCGCCAATGCGCCACCAATCTTGGGAACTAAGATGTTATGTCCCTTGCGCCTGTAATTACACTGGCTCACTCACCCTTCAAACCGGAACACAATAATACCAAGTACTGCTGTTTTGCGGTGAAATATCTGATGAGTGGGTGGTACCTACCCAGACGAGCTTGCTAAAGTTAAAGTTAGTGTTTCATTTTGTAGAATAATTAAGAAATAATCGAATCATTGCTGAGGATGTTTTCATAATGTGGATAAAGGTTGATGTCGTTTTTAATTTCATTAAATTTCGCTGGAGAATGCAATTTGTTGCTTGTTAGTTACGCTACAGGAAGCTAGCGACATTGCTTCGGTAATAAATTGGGGGTGAAAAAAAATGTATCCATTAATTTGATTTAAACCTACCTAACTTAGTTATATTAAACTTAAATCTCACCGTATTTATATTTCATTTTCCATATTTTTTTAAATAGAATTTAACAAAATACATTTTTTAAATTATTATCAAAGGTGGTAAAAACTTTGTATGTTAGAACAATTTACAGATGTAATTATTAAATATTATCAGCAGGTCGACGACCAAATGTATACCTGATGCTTAGTGGTCACCATCACCTATAGACATTGGCGATATAAGAAATAATAACTATTCCTTACATTGCCAATGCCCCACTTATCTTTGGAACTGAGATTTATGTCCCTTGTGCCTGTAGTTACACTGGCTCACTTACCTTTTGAAGAGAAACGCAACAAAATGCTACGGAATTGCTGCTTGACGGCAGAACATCTGATAAGTGAGTGGTACTCAGGCGGGCCTGCACAGACCCTACCGCCAGTTATATAATACAACAACAGTAAGGCTATTCTGTAAGTAAAAACTCGAGACTCAATGCAGAAAAAGGTCGTGAAATCAAAAAGTAATATGCGACATTGTAAACACAACATTTCGACATAATAATTGTCGCATTACAAGAATACACACACGCATCAAAATAATCACTGTAAGTCGGTTGTTAACATTTCCCGAGTCACTAAAGAAGTGAGTTCTTACAATATATTATATAGAACACTGTTTTTTCCTCGTTTTAATGATATGTAGTATATAAATGATCTCATATTATGTTTTAGCTCTATAGTCGTCCCTCGCTTTCTTAACCTCCCTCGTAGTTTGAGTTATATGAGTAATAGTTTAGACCCCTCGGTCTTAAGGAATTCAAATTACAGATTTTATGGCGTTGAAATCTGCTTTATGTCTGTCGCCTTGCGTGGGGTCGGAATAAATTACAACGAGAAGCATTTTTTATTAAGCTTTTCACCCTGACTCAGTAGTAGTCAGTCGACAATTGATTTAACTAAACTGCTTGGTTTTCGGATTCGTTTCCTGGTCAAGACGAATATTTCTGCAGGCTCAAGCAAAGGTGAATGAATTTACGATAAATCATAATAATGATATCCTTCACCTGGCATGATTTTAGTCGTGGTCATTGTGGCATATCAAAGAATCAAGCACAATAAATACATAATTTGTTAACCAACCAAAAAATAGATGCGCCAACTAATCTTAATTGGTCATACTGTGCTGAAGTTTACTGATGTTAACCTGTTACAACAACAACCATTTTTATATATAGAGTTTCCTACAATATCACATAAGGTAAGCAAATAAAGTAATAACAGCCTGTGAATATCCCACTGCTATCCCTAGGACTCTTATCCTTTTGACGAGGAGCTTCTCTACCGCTGAGCATGAGATGAATTATTATAAACACAAACCAACACATGAAAATTCAGTGGGACTGATCAGGCAATTATTGATAGGCAAGATTCACGCGTTCTTACCACCTTGCACATTTCGACTATTATACAATTTAATAGTATATAACATAATAAGCTTTCACGCATGAATATAATAAACTATATAATAATATCAATGCTGAATTAAGACCGCTTCTGAGGACGATGGAAAAATTTGAAGTAACCCGAATAGGATTGGCTCCCCTCGATAAGTTGATTCCCCTGACAATGGGAATTATTTTCATGCCTATCTTGTTTTTCCAATTTTAGGGTAATTTACTTTGGACGAGAATTTTAGAGATTTTTTTTAGTGCTGACTTTATTTCTTTCTCGAATTTGACCGATTCGTTTTGAGGTTTGAAAATTGCTGATAGATGGATTTTATTTTATGGTAAAATATATTTTAAGGATAACGGAGCATTTTTGGTTACATTTTACTTTGTTTCAATTCTTTTTATCCCGCATTCAAACTGTAGTCAGTTACAGCTATTTTTAAAAGTAATATACTCGTACATATATACGCTACACATTATTTGTTTTCGTTTGTTTTTTAAAGGCCTCTTCTTCTCTTTTGAGGAGAAGGTTATGGAGCTTATTCCACCACGCTGCTCCAATGCGGGTTGGTGGAATACACATGTAACAGAATTGCTTTGAAATTTAACACATGCAGGTATCCTCACGATGTTGTCCTTCACCATCAAGCACCAGATTAATTACAATCACTAATTACATTACACACATAAAAATTCAGCGATGCTTGCCCGGGTTTGAACCCACGATCATCGGTTAAGAGTCACGCGTTCTTACCACTGGGCTATCTCGTCTTTTGTTTCTTAGGTTTCGTTAAATAAATGTATACTCAACTTTCCAGTCATAGGCGTTTCATTACGTTTATGTACCTTTAAATTAAAAACACCTTTGTATATGTTCGTTATGCTTACATGCTTCTTGCTAATGCATTGCATTGTAATGCTTCTTTATATCTTTGTTAAGCAATTTTTCGATATGAGTCGCTTCTCACCTATATTAAATACAATTATATGTATATATTTAAATCTTTTTTTCAAGCAATAGTGTTATAGCTTCAACATGATCACATAAATGCAACCAGCAGAAAGCATTATTTTTATATATTAATTAAGATGATTCGTATAATCATGTGGTCTTAGATATACATAAGTATGTACAAAATATTATGGCCTGATTACGTGGTTATTAGCTATTTTGACTCCATTATTCAATGTCTTGCAATTTAAGGCGTCGTAGTTACAGGTGCAATAGTTACATCAATAAGTTCCCATAGATTTTTAATAGATGTTAACCATTTTTATTGGGAGTTATTATGTCCCTGTGTCTGTAATTACACTGGCTTACTGACCCTTCAAACTGGAACACAACAATACCAAATACTGCTGTTTTGCGGTAAAATGTCTGATGAGTGGGTGGTACCTACCCAGACGAGCTCGCACAAAGCTCTACCACCAAGTAAATTTGGAAATAGATTGCTTAAAATGCCAAATTGGCTTATGGTGTATAAGTCAATGTGAACTGGCAAAAGCTAGTCTGGAGTCTAGAAACATCTTAGTTCGATTTATAACATCATTTCTGAAAAGACACGTGTCTAAATAATATCGATTATATGATTTGGATGAATGGAAAAAGAAAACATATTATATAAGCCGATTATTATGCAGGCCGATTTTTAACCAACGACTTCCAAGTCAGTATTTTTTACACTATTGTATAGAATCTTTGAAAATAATTTTTTTTCGAAGATAATTTTTGGATAGGAAGGTAGTCTCGAACTGCAAAATAGCATTAAAGTACAGGCGTCTGTGTATAATAAAATTTGCATGAACTAAAAGCTTAGGGTTGAGAAGACGGGGAGATGCAAACATTTAAATAAAACAGATGTCGTGGTCTCTGAAATTTATAAGTTGTAAGGAAAGAAAAATATGTTTAAAAATTTTATAGATAGATTTGAAATTGATGTATTTTTTTATTTCAATTCTTTATTTTTTTCGATTATGTTATTGTTATTACTCTCGCTTTCTATTTACAATATATCAATGATTGGCTGTGCCCCGCGGTTTCACCCGCGTATAACGAATAAAAATAAGCCTAGAGCCTTCCTTGATAAAAGGACTAAACAACACAAAAATATTTTTTAAAATCGAACCAGTAGTTCCGTAGATTAGCCGGATCAAACAAACAAACTCTTTAGCTTTATATATTAGTATAGATAATTTGAATGATTACAATATTACGTTTTAAATACCTACATCAATTGAACTGACTTAATATATACAAACGCTACACAACTATTGTAATTTAGGAAAAATACATATATAAAATATCAGCAATTCGTAAAGTTTCATAATATTTGAATTAAAATTGATTTTAAATTAAGATATATGTATATATGTGCCGAATGAAGATGGGCCCGATGGTCGTAGGTTCAAATATAGGCAATCATATAATTCATCAAATTTAATTTGATTTTGTTCGTTTTTTATAGGAGTTCGACAATCGTTCAAGGAATCAGAATCGAACCTGCGATGTCACATTTACACAGCTAGTACCGTAAGCCACTGCGCTTCAATTGTATACATGTTTTATTTACTATTTTATAATAATATCATTAGGAAATCAAAAGCAGGATTACATAAAAAAACGGATTTATTACTAATCACCTAAGCTAATAATTTCATTTCACAATTAAAATTAATGATTCTAATATTTAGGATACTAATATTGCCCGCGCGCCCCTATCGCTTCGTCTTTTATACTAGACCGATGTTAGTTTTTTATAAAATGTTCAACCATCTAATAATAATACAAAAATAATAATTATACAAATATCTTTTAAATATTGTATTTATGTTTCTTTGAAACAAGCACTCAAATTGATACAACTAAATTAAGAACTACCTTCGAGTCAAAATTATAAGCTAAGCTAAATCTCATCCCGCCTCAAATAAGACACCGGCTGGGTGGATACTAGTAAGTTATAGTGTAATAAGCCCCACAAACTACAGTTATCTGGATTTGTGTGACTTGCTAACATAAATTTTACCCCTGGCTTTACTTTCATTGTGTCACTAGACTAGACTACTGCGGAAATATTGGCATATCCTTTGAATTTTTCAGACTAGCGCTATTAAAGCGCTTTGAAATAAAAATCTGTGTACCGTTTAAAGTTAGGAACAAAATTTTATATTCATTTTTCTAAGAATAATAAGTTTTAATAGCGCTGCTTTGTTAAAAAACTTTATTACAAAAACTTGTATCTACCAGCATCATACATTAACTCAAATATCCGCCATCCACAGCCGACTAGAGGCACTACCTCTAGTCGGCTGTGGATGGCAAGCCCGTCTGGATAGGTACCATTTACCCATCAGATATTATACCTCTGGTTTAGTGAATAAGTCAGTAAAAGGCACAAGTCAAAATTCTTAAAAAAAAATATATATATAAAAATAAATTATTTTTTAACGCGTTTTGCGTGGCTTACAGTAGAGTGGAATGGCTGTAGCCCAAAGTGATGTCACAAAACGAAATAGCGTTCCATCTGGAACACAACAATATGAAATATTGCTGTGGTGTGGGTGGTACCTAGCCAAACGAACTTACCCAAAGCCTGATCACCAAGTAATGTGACAATGATACAATCTGTATAAGATTATGTTTACCGCAATGCCTTCAACTATGCTCCCAAGTAGTTGTAAAGTAGTGTAGTGTAAATGCTATTACTCATTAACCATTGCTTTGATTTGATCTTTAGTCCTTTCTTATGTCCCTTGTGACTGTAGTTACACTAGCTCACTCAATATTTAAAGTGGAACATATGCACCAAACCCTACCATCAAGTATAAGTACTTTTGTATCTATTTCATATGTGAGTGACGTATAATGCAATTAAAGAGTATTTGTCTATTTTATGATTACAATACCATACCATATTTACAAGCTTAGGGTCATAACCCATACATATTGCGATGGCAAAATTTTGTGTGAAAACTATATTATGTCATTTATTTGAGCTTATTCTCAAAGTGCATGTCATTTGCACCCTTATTAAATCAACACGACATACATGTAAATGTTACGCGAAATGTCGACCACATACAATGTTTGCGGTGAACAAATACACCAGCACATAGCTATCAATATATATATATATATGTATCAGGTAGACGCACTTGTATTTTATATGTAACGAATGTTTGAAAAGAACATGATATAGTTGTTTTATTGAAAATTAGAAGGAAGTATAATAAATGGTTTGTGGCTGAGTGTTCACCACCGCCCATATACATATATTTTCGCTGAAAAAAATATTAACCGTACCTAACATAGCCAAATCGTGACCAACCTTTGCTAGCTCACTCACAACCTCCCATATTCTAAAACTCCTGTTACATCCAGGTGGAAGATCATTCCAGAATCTGCGCTAGTCTAAGCTTTACTTATCCTAACCGGAATTCGTTTCAAATCCCTTAGAATCTGCAGCATTAAAAGCTAGCTACGAACCCAACAGAACATTGATGAATGAATTTATAGCTTTTGTCACTCGGGATGATGTAAGGCACTTTAACGATACCCCTCACATCAAACTCCATACAGGCGTTCAAAAGTTATAGCAAAGTGAAGAAACTCACTTACATACAAACATACATATGAAACAATTAAACTCCTTTTTTGGTCAGTCGCGTCAAAATACTAATTCGCAGCGGCTTCGTAAACATGACATCAATGCTAAAGATGTACAACATATATAATACATAATATGTATCTAGAATCACATTCCACGAGATCAGGACGACAGAAGATATATGTATAATCAAATATATAGTACATTGGTACCTACCTACTATGTCGTACTCAATCTTGTAGCTATAAAAATATTTTGATACAAGTAAGAATACTTCCCTCTCTTTCTCACAGGTAGGGTTTGAAAGGATAGCGATTTTTAGGAGTTTAATCAGAGATGTTACAAAAAATAATCTACGTTTGTGTATGTATATAGGTTTGCACTATTTAAGACATTGTAGCCTGTAGGTTTAGAATTTTAAATCTTTAAGAATTGACGACAGAAACTCGAAGTAACCTTTTACTTATTCTTCAAACCTTTTTTATATTTTAACGTCCATTCCTAGCAAGTCTGTGCCAACCTTTACTTTGTAATATGATAAAACTCCAGTAGATTTATGTAATCCGTAACGCAAAGTCATAGCTCGCTCTAGACGCCTAGATAACATTAAGTTAAACCTATGCTTAGTAAGATTGAGGGGCTTTAGAAGAGAAGTTTAGATCGTGATTTATTTAACGTGTAAAGTATGATAACTTGTAATATAACAGCTCGGAATAATCTCACAGCTGAGGTGAGACCTGCTTAGAAGAAAGTTCAGGACTAATACCACCAGGTAAACATGTAATATTCTAAAAAATGTTTTTTAACCCTGATCCTGAAATCGAATACGTGTTAAATCAAAATTTAAACGAAATGAAATACAGTGTTTTTTTTTATTTGAAATTGGCTCAAAATTATAATTTTTAGCATATCAAAAAAAGGTGGCCACTTTTTTATTTTTTATTGCATATGAAGGCGGACGAGCATATGGGCCACCTGATGGTAAGTGGTCACCAACGCCCATAGACATTGGCGTTGTAAGAGCTGTCAACCATCTCTTACATCGCCAATGCGCCACCAACCTTGGGAACTAAGATGTTATGTCCCTTGTGCCTGTAATTACACTGGCTCACTCACCCTTCAAACTGGAACACAGCAATAACAAGTACTGCTGTTTTGCGGTAGAATATCTGATGAGTGGGTGGTACCTACCCAGACGAGCTTGCACAAAGCTCTACCACCAAGTATTGTACCTGATAAGTTTAAGAAATTGTAATCATCGCTTATCATGGCTAAGGTCCCTTCCATTTCACTTCCACTTCAAACCGGAGTACAACAATACCATGTACTGCTGTTTTGCGGTAGAATATCTGATGAATGGGTGGTACCTACTCACGAGCTTAATATGTTTGTCACAGCATATTTAAAACAAGGTTTTTTTTTTAATCCAACCACACATTTTTGCACATTATTACATTCTAGTGATATTCAGCACTCATATCCGAGTCACGCTGGATACATGTGCGATCAAATATTAAAGGCAGGCAGGCTTTCATTAATATTTGAGTGGCGAGATCCCACGCCACAGTGCACCTTACTTTATACTTTTCACGAAGGTTATGTAATCATTCGATCTGTTTGTTACCGCTATACACTTATATCTTAACCTTACACCCTATAATATATCTTTATGTTATTAAGCCAACTGCGTTGGTAGTCTAGAGACTATATTTTAAGGTTGTAAATCAAGAGGTCTTGGCTTAAATCTCCTGGTTAGGTCGATTAGTAGTTGGTGAGTTTTTCTGTCGAGTAATTCTCATTACAAGCACTATGTTCGGCTGTTGGTACTTTTTAGTCTATCATGCCACGGAACTCAACGTAAAGCCGTCCTCCGTCTGATTTCCAGTGTCGTGCGGGATTACTACATCGGACGATGAATTCGTTGATAATTGACGTCAAATGCCAAATGCTGTTGGAAGACTTTAATAACCTAAGCAAACACACCAACATGTTTTATATTACACATGACGTGTGTATTGAATTTTTTCTGATGATTCTAAACACTAGATTCGGAAATAAAAAATAAAAATGGCATTATAAAAGTAATAGCTAAGTGCAGCCGAAGGACGTAATCAAACAGCCGTATTATGCAGTTGAACAAACACAACTGTTTGATTAAGTAGCCCACGAGCCGACGCTCGTGAATTTGTTATAAGGCTACCTTATTGTAGTTCCGTTCTTCTATTTTCAGACAGGGCTCTTTGTCTTTTTCTTAAATTACTTGTTTAAATTAAGGGGATTATCTAACCTTCAGATACAATGTTCCCGGCAAAAAAAATGGTAATTTAAGTAAACAATATTAATTAAAGTAAATAATAATAAATGTAGCGCTGAATTTATATTGGTGACCAAAATTTTCTGGTCTAACTGTAACTGGTCAACAAAAATCTGTACAATAATGTGTCGTTATATTTGCATCTCTGAATTTATTAATAAGTTTTAAAGTTGTAAACATAGAAATTGCCAATCAGGTTAAATTCAAACTTTTTTTATAATAACATAAGATTAAAAAAAAGGATTACAAGGCTCTTTAACTCGGTTGTTTAATATATTTTCCATATACTCGCTATAAACTATAATCGTATACACTCTGACGTAGGCGTCAAATTGTGCACTTTATCGTAAAATGACGTTCAGCAAACATGTACAATGCTTGATTGAGTGGTCCTCGAAGCCGACGGCTCGTCAATTTATAATGCGGCTACCTTATTTGCTACGTAATTCACTCGACCCCACATGTTACCGAAGTAGCGACGTGAAATATATATTAATTTTGTAGCTAAATTCAGTCTCTTTATACAACATATAAGATAGAACCTATTGTTAGACTATTCCAGATAAATAAGTAGAATTTATGTCTATTTAATTTGTGTTTATTCGTTTCATAACCCAATGATTTTTTCATTGGTAGTGCAGCATTCATAGCGTTGAAAATTTCAAAATATTTTGCCATTTCTTATGATGGAAAATAGGTGTAGCAGAATGATAGGATTCAAATTAAGAAAGAAGTATAAGCAACACAACAATAGATATCTGAAAGATTTATATTAGGTGCAACAATTTAACGCCACACAAATATGAACGAAACGGTTTTTAAAAACTTAAATGTTTGTCTGTTCCCATCTTGAACTTCACACTTTTTAACCGTCACTCAATTTTATTTATTTATATTTGGAGTAATAGTGCCAAAAAATTCATCCAAAATATTACTCTCCGCCTTGTTGCCTCCACTGGTGACAGGAGGGCTGGTTCATTTTTCATCCAGAGAATCGGAATTGCGATTCAAAGAGGAAATGCTGCTAGCATTCTTGCCACCATTCCACGCGGTCATGACTTGTATAATAATTATTTTTAAATGTTATTTGTATTTAGTTAAGGTTTTATCTTAGTCCTTTTATTTATCTTAGTCTTTTTAATATTTCTTAAGTAAAGGTTAAGTCAATTATTTAATTCCTTTGTTATAAATTATACTGTTATATGTAATTGAAATTTTAGTATGTGACATACCAAAATATAGTTTTTATTTGATATATACTTTTTTATTTTAAGTAACGAGATGTAATCGCATCAAAAATAAAAACGTAGTTCGTATAAACTTGCAAAACTATCGTATTTAAAAATCTCAACAGAGCTGAATTGAATTTAACTGAAAAGAGCTTCTCGAATCGTCTAAATAGCACTCAGTAGTTTCCCTGCAACAGAATTTCAATTGCTTTGTATTGAACGCATACAAAATTCGTATCGGCGTCAATGAGTCGCCGCCTGAGTCAACACGGCTAAGATACCGTCATAGCTAACGCGAGATCGCAGATACGCCACGTAGTGAAACTATTCCAAATAAACAGATGTTTGTTTTAGATGCGGGAAGTTTTTAAAGTATCGGACAGAGTTGTTCTGTTTTAGTTTCGTAATGATCTTTTGTTTTTTCTATAGGTTCTAAAAGTGGTTAAAAGTTGGAATGCAATTATTTGTCTTTGCTATTTATAAACGAATTATATATATATATATATTCAAAGTAATAACATTAGGTCATAATATTATGTTAAGTTTGAGAATGTTCCCAAGAACTAAAGAAAGAAAACTAAATAATAATTATGTAATCCCATTTCTCCTTATATATTGTACATTTTTTTATGCCAAGTAATAGTTAAATATACCTATAATGCTATAGTTTGCTATATTGACCGATATTTTATTTACATTCTCCTCCTTATTTAGGTAATGAAAACGAAAAAAATATTTAAAACGGAATTAGTATTTTCTGAGACAATCAAACACAAACTCAATAATATAAGTATAAATTTGCTACCAATATACTTTTACTCATTGACAGCGTCAAAGGAGGTAGCGCTTAGCAAAGAATCTTCTTTAGAAAATGATAGAGGGTGTTTTAAAATTGAGTAATGCAATGTACTTACTGAGAAATATTCTTTTGCGCTTCTTCCTAACAGCGAGATAATTTTGATTCAAGCTGCTTTCTTTCAACAGTTTTATAGATTAAAAATAAGCGATATTGTTTACAAATAAAGTTTTTATTGAGGTAAAATGTAAAAAGGTGATTTTACTTGGTGGTAGGGCTTTGTGTATTCTCCTCTGGGTAGGTACCACCCAATCATCAGCATATTCTACCGCAAAACAGCAGTAGTTTGTATTTTTGTGCTCCGGTTTGAAAGGTGAGTGATCTAGTGTAATTACAGGCACAAGGGACATAACATCTTAGTTCCCAAGGTTGGTGGCGCATAGACGATGTTTACCATCTCTTATAATGCCAATGTTTATGGGCGTTGGTGATCACTTACCATCAGGTAGCTCATATGCTCCTCCGCCTACCTATGCTATAAAATATATGCCATATTATATTATGTAAGTATCGAAGAGACAATTACATATAGACCATCCATACTGTTATAAAGTATATATAGCTTAGACATGTTTTACAGTTTGTGCATCCGTCTGAGTGATTATCAGCAGTAATTCTATCGTATTCCTTTTTAAAGGTTGAATGAGTCAGTGTAATTGAATCGAGTCAAATCAAAATATTTTAATATTACAATAAATTTTACAAGTACCTTTATCGTCAAGCGCTTCCACCAGTTGAGTTAGAAGATAGAATACTCTTTTATTGATTTTATAACAATACAAATTTGTATAGTTTATATACAATTAGTTAGTTTCTACTCGATATCCAATCATGCAATCTATGCATTTCTGATTATTTGTAGCCTGCTTAGGGCCCACCCAAGTAACTAGATAAGGTCATCAAATGTTATATCACATGGTCGGTTTAAGAGCTTGCTTATACTTCTTAGGTCAGAGCCTGCAAGCAAAGGTACACTTATTAAAGTATGTCTTTACCTTTCTAAAACATAAATTACATTTAAGAAAATACGCGATTCGTCAAATTTTAGCCAAAATATTATGATTATTTTTGTTGAAAAAATTTTGTTTAAAGTTTTTTATTACTTAACTTTAATTTTTCGGTTAAATTTTACTAGATTATTCTAATTCAACAGTATTCATGATTACTAACCGTCTTTTAAAAGAGTAGTTATAACTTGCGGGTCCGTGAATAACAATTAACATTTCTCAACTGCTATCTCTGCCCTCATAATATTAAGATCATTATTCAAATTTTAAAAACTTACTATGGTTATTATGCCACTTGGTGTTAAGCGGTCACCGCCGCTATCTTCGGAACGAAGATGGTACGTCTCTTTGCCTGCAGTTACGCTGGCTCACTCACACTTTAAACCGGAACACAGCAATACTAATTATTGCTCTTTTGCGGTACAATATTCAATGAGTGCGAGCTCGCACAAAGCCCTACCTAGAAAATATGGTATGTTTAATCGAAATAAATTTAAAAGTTCCAGGTTTCCAGGTACGCACAAATTACAAGTATATTTACAAAGAAAACGATGTTTATTTTAATACGAAAAGAAGTATAATAATTAATCGACAAAGTTTAATACATAAAATCTAGTCAATAAAATTATATTATTTGTTAAGATAACACCGACGATTCATTGCATTGAAAACGTCCTAATAAGTACACTTTTTTTTATTTCGTTGTGCAACCTTATTGTGGTTTTAACTTTTATATACTATTTAATCACATCCAGCGAACAAGTTATATTTTTGTAAAATAAATTTGTTGCAATTTGAAATTAAATGTTGAAATATATTATAGTTAGTTCCACGAAGACCCGTCCCACTATTACAGATTACTTTGTATACTTGTGCTGTAGCGATTGGAAAAAAAAAGAGAAAAGTGGAACGTGTCATTGTGGTTTGAACTATCTATTATTAAAAGAGGTATTACTTTTTTTTTAAGTTAATAAGAGTCACTCAAGTACTTTTTTATAACTGTAAAAGTTAAAGCTGTTCAATAAGACTGTACCTCCCTTATATTTACAGTAGGGGAGAGTGGGCACAATCGAATAATTAGCAAATATTTGTATAAAGTAATTGGTGCAACTGGCAGCCAACAGAAATAAGCGCTTCAGGCTTTATTTGGTCTTGTCATACAGAAAAAATATAGTAATGCAATTTATTGAGTAAAATTTTGTAATTGCTTCCTTTTGTCATAATTGTTGTTTTAAACGTTCATATTACTTTGGTACGCAATTTTTTTTATGAATGTTTCGCCAAATAAATAATCTTGTTTTTATTTATAGCATATCTGCAACGGTGTTTTTATAGTATTGGTAGGCGGATGAGCATATAGGTCACCTGATGGTAAGTGGTTACCAACAATAATAAATAGTAGCATTGTAAATTTCTTTAAAAAAAACATCGCTAATGCACCACCAACCAACTAAGATGCTATGTCCCTTGTGCCTGTAATTACACTGGGTCACTCACCCTTCCAACCGGAACACAACAATACCAAGTACTGCTGTTTTGCGGTAGAATATAGGTTTGGCAAATAGGCCACCTGATGTTAAGTGGTCACCACCGACCATAGACATTATCGTTATAAGAAACGTAACTATTAGTGTACTATATTTAAAAGTTCTCATAACTTTGTTTAGTTTCACGGGAAAGGTTACGGGATATACTTTCATAACAATAGAAAATTGAAAACCAAATGAAACACGGATGCCGAGATTCTCGAGTTTAAACGATGTCTATTAAGGGGTAAATTACTTTATTAGAATTTCGGCGATCGCTACAAACTGTTGCCGTAACAAGATTGCTTAATTACTTTGTCGATGAAGTAAACTTATCGCTTTGAAACTGTCTCGGTGAGTGAGACATGCTTTGTTACATTATTATCTGCGAATAATTATTGTAATTTTCATTGTAATAAAAATATGCATGCTGTTTGGGAATGTGGAGTAAGTTTTGGTGTTAATATTTCTAAATTAATTTAAAATAATGTTTTAAATGGTTGCTATGAAAGCACGTATAGATAAAACTACATATTTAGATGTAGGAATTTGTGCAAGCCAAACTGGAATACTAATTACTATTGTTTTGTGGTTTGAAGAGTGTGTGAGCCAGTGAAACTACATGATAATCAAGTCACAAGTATCCATATCTATTACTAAAATAATGAAAAATACTTTCTCACTTATAATTCCATAAACTCACAAAAACACTTGTTTATGCAAGCTCAGCAAAACACACACAAGCAAACGTTTTGGTAATTTTCAATATTTTTATTTTTTTTGTAAATAATATTTCGAATTATTGCAAGGAAATTTCTTATAAATTGTCGATACGAAAGAAAATATATTCACACTTGAGACGTCAATACGACTGAAACAGTCCTGAACAAACTTCGATTGATTTTTTTTTTATTTTCAACTCAGTTATATTAAAAAAGTTTGCGAACTGTTGGGATAAGCGTTGACGGCCTACTATACTTTTCACTTATTTGAGTTCCCTTCGAAATTAAAGATGTAAATCTGAGAATTGAAATGTCACAAATATAATAATGATATTATTTTCACCATAAAAACTTATAGATGGGAAAAATTGAATCGATTTTGATTTCTGCAGTTACTTTGTTAGTTCAGATGGCAGAAATCGCTTTCTTTTCTTTTCTCTCTTAAAATGGCCAGTATTTTTTTTTTTTAAATAATCTGGCATATAGGCTGCCCTATTGTTAGTCATCACCGCTCATACGCAGTTTCATGGTAAGAAATATTAACCATATTTAAACATTTTTAACGCGACACTAATCTTGTGAACTAAGGTGTTATAGGTATCTATAGTACCTAGAGTTATATAAACTAAAGTATCGCTTGTTTAAGTACTAATTATAATAGTTTTGAATTAAAATGTTGACGAAATTTTTGAGTCGGTTGGCGTGGTTGGTAGATGTTTGCCTTTCGCGCCGCAGTTCGTGGGTTCGATTCCCACCCAGGACAGACGTTTGTGTGCATGAACATGTCTGTTCACTTGGTGGTAGAGCTTTGTGCTAGCTCGTCTGGGTAGGTACCACCCACTCATCAGATATTCTACCGCAAAACAGCAGTACTTGGTACTGTTGTGTTCCGGTTTGAAGGGTGAGTGAGCCAGTGTAATTACAGGCACAGGGACATAATATCTTAGTTCCCAAGGTTGGTGGCGCATTGGCGATGTGAGCGATGGTTAACATCTCTTACAACGCCAATGTCTATGGGCATTGGTGACCACTTACCATCAGGTGGCCCATATGCTCGTCCGTCTTCCTATGCTATAAAAAAAAGCCTGGGTGTAATTATCTATATTAGTATTTATTTACAACAAAAAAGTAGTATATCAATTGTCTGATATTTATTTATTATTATTTATTAATTTACAGTTTTTTTTATATTAACTTTAATTTGGAATTGTGTATCGCTGAATAATTAGCTTAAAATACATTGATCGCTGTCTGATTTTATATTTAAGATAATTTTTACATTGGCATCATCCTTCACCAGTGGGGTCTATTCTGTAAGAACATACATACATATACAGGTTCAATGTCATACATATACAGGTTAAATGTCAGAAAATGAAACGCGATATTGACCACAATGATTGTAACATTTCAAGAATACACGCATCAAAATAGTATATCACCAAGTAAATATTTCAAGGATGAGTAGTGAACAGCAGGTCATATAAGAGCAAGCAACAAATACCAGTTAAGTGTTTAATTGCATTGTTTTACCTATAAAATACTTATCTAATTTGAAGCTTACATTGTAACATATCATTGCTTACACTGAATGATTAATGCTAAAATTCCTACCTCGGTTGAGCCACGCCATCTGGTGAGAGAAGTGAGCGAGCACACTTGAAAGATATAAATAGTTCTGTATATACTTCTCATGTCTTTTCTCATTAATAAATTTTATGTAGTTATTTATTTTATAGCTCCGTTAAAAGTGCTTGTAATAACTAATAATAGTTCATAGAAACCCATGGTTATAAATATGTCTATTAACATGTTTAAAGCATGAAGCGCTGGAGAATATTGATTAAATATCAAGGCAGTCTGATCGTTCAATTATATTTTTTCTTCAAGCGCTGTATAGTGAGTAGGCGATGCATGATACTCGCTTTTACAAACCTCTCGATAATTCTCTCCTTGTATTAATTGGCTTTTAATAAATGTAATTAAGTGGAAAATTCATTTGAACCCTGTGTTCGTGATTCATTTTTTTATTCGGGCTCTTATTTTACACTCGAGTTCATATTGAATTTTAGCGAAATGTGAAATTTTCATGGCCTTCCGTAGAAATAGTTCATTCTTTTATTGATTCCAGAGCATTTTCAGCCATTCATTGTGTAAGCTGATTCTTTAGGTTTTAAAATGATTAACTATCTGTAATTAATAACTTAATTAACAATAAACAACAAACTTATTTTATATGTATAAAAAATTGTTTCTATGATGTTTATTGTTGAGCAGTTCCTTCGCCTGGAGTAAATCCTGGGTGTATGATAGAAGCTTTGCAATCGCAATTGAACCAACATAAAAAAATCAACTCTGTAGAATAAGAGAAATTAGTTCTAAATTCCTAAGCAAACAATCAAACAAACTTTGCAAGTTATTAAATAAGAAAAAAT
This sequence comes from Nymphalis c-album, assembly GCA_963151315.1. Lineage (NCBI taxonomy): Eukaryota > Metazoa > Arthropoda > Insecta > Lepidoptera > Nymphalidae > Nymphalis > Nymphalis c-album. Next base: position 11,731,714 of record OY720602.1, read on the forward strand.
TGTAAAAATAAATAATCAGACTCCTAAAAAATGAGGTCATATGACATTTTGAAGAATCGCACAAAGAAACGATCGAACAAGATTTCGAAATTGCATTATTATAAGTATTTAAAAACATGAATGAAATTAATATTATATACTAAATCGAGCGGAGGTGACTGAGTGATTAAGTATAAATCTTAACCGATTGTGGGTTCAACTCTAACAAGCACAAATGAGTCTTCATGTACATATCGTGCTCGATAGTACTAACAGTAAGTAAAAGCATGGTTAAGTTAGCTTAAATTGACTTAAAGAAAATTCTGCCTTACTTGTCTCGCTTCAGCCACATGGCGGAATAGGCTCCAAATCTTCTGATTTTAATGGAGAGAAGACAGTAGGACAAACATTACTTTGTAATTCTTTACTCAATCAAATTGATTTTTAGCATAAATTTGTTATAAAAATTATATAAATAATAGTTCGAGTAATATTTGTATATTAAGTGCAATATAATTATCATCGACTCTTCATTAAGCTGCGAGATAAAGCAGGAGCGAGACAGAGCTCATTACACTAAACGAATTATCCTCTATCCACTAATTACCGCGTTTCGTATTAATCTATCTTCATTTGCAAATGAACCAGGAATTACCATCTTGCGGTCTCTCCGCATTCCTATCTTTAGTAATTTTTAAATAGCCTATTGTTAAATGTGATAAAACACGCCGCATTTTTATCTCGGAAAGCATTTTTTAAGTTTGAAACTTTGTTACATTTGTTCGTGAGTCTTATCTAATAAAACTGGTAATGGGTGAATGGTTGCAACGATTCCTCTCTTTCTATCTTCAATAATAAAACACTTGAAAGAAAAAGACAACACTTTTTTTTCATTAATTATAAGTAATGTGTAGTAAATATCGCGCCAGGGTTTGATATAGCAAAAAAAGATATATATTTACTAATCCGAAGCATGACGTCGGGAGACAGTCCTCTAGAATCATAATTTCCTTAACAAGTAAATAAACCTACTATTAATTTAATCATGATAATGTACATTACGGGCTTTTCATGTTAGTATGTCAGTGGAAAAATAACTACACTCATTATGCTGAGGAGAAAGAACTTAATTCAACAGACTGCTCCACTATGGTGTGCCAGAAGATCATGGTTAAATTTGACAGGATATAATTTCATTAGCCACACCTGCCTGACTTTAGCTTGATCTGAATCCACGACCTTCGATTTAGTAGGCTTAACGGTCGAATACTGAAACGTCATTCAAAATGACGTGGGACTTAATTATTTGGAACGTCATTAATTTCAAAATTTTGTATGCGAAATTTGAAATTAATGGCGTTCCAAATAATTAAGTCCCACTTATAATTCCTATAGATGACTTAGTCTAAGTGTCCCCTATTGGCTCTTAAAAATAACAAGTTTAAGAATTATTAATTTATTTAAAATGAATTTGTATTTTTATTTCGTTAATTAATCTAAATGTTATGTATATAACAAAAAAATATATATAAAAACATAATTGACTAGTTATTATAAATAGTAATGAGCCCATTTACGATGTGTATTATAATTGATAAATTATACGTTTTAAAATAATATTAAATCACAAGACAGGTAGATTTAAATACGAATTCCGAGCGCTTTGTGCCTCTGTAATTATCAAACTTCATGGTTAAATAATACGAATATTAATGGGTTTAATTGTAGTTGATGATAGAGAACGGTGAATTTGATGGGGAAATTATATGCCTAATTAGAACAAATGATCCTCGCTACCGTATCGTATTTATTATGTATGTTACTATAAAGAGAAATTGAATATTTTGATATTTTATAATCACGGCAATTATGCATAGCATTGTTAAAGAATATCTAAGAAAAAAATAATTAATTAAAGAATAACTCATTTGACGATACGACGACGATTCTTTCGCCGGTTCTTCTCAGGTCTGAGGTGCTTATTTCCGAACCGGTGGTAGATTTATGACAATCAATAAGAAAGTGTAACACTTTAACATTGAATAAAGATTTTTGAATTTGAATTTTACAGACACTTAATAAATATTAAATAAATTTACCCAGCCAGGTCTGTGTAGACTAAATTGAAAATCAGGATCCTTAGAAAAAAATAACAGTTTGATTAAATGCACAATTCATACGAGTCGAAAACAGATTGTTATTTTTAATGATTGATCAAAATAACACTACATACCCACTAACAATAAAAAATTGTTGCAAAAATAACATTTTTCCTAGGTTCGCAAAAATAAAAACAAATATTATTTGGAAAGATTGCGATCATTTTTATCAAAAATATAATGGTTTATTAAAAATATTGACTATTCGTGCATTATTCGGAAAGCAATCAGACCTTAATGAAAAATGACGAGTCGATAGTTCATGATTTGGGCCGTAAGTACGGTTACCTTTCAATTCGAAAAAAAAAAAGAAATACATATTATATTGGTTGTTATTTTGTATTTAAACATAATTAAATAGTAAATAATTATATTCCTATCGTTTACGAATTTTTAGTTTTAAAGTAAAATTGAAAAAAATGTATACTTTTGTATTTCTGGTGGATTAAGGTCTCGTCTTGTTGAAAAGGCTTGGAGATTACTAACATGATGTTCACCGATACATGCATTTCTTAATGACTTAATTGAGTCATAAGATAAATTTTGTGGGCTGGGAATTTAGTGTTGTCGAGGTTTGAATATGAAATATGGGTGGTCGATTTATGACAATCAATTAATTAAATAATATTAAATTAAATTAAACAATCAATTAAGCATGTGTAACACGTTGAGTAAATATTTTTGAATAATGAACTTGAATTGTCATTTAAGCTTCACGTGCTCTAAACACTAATACTAAGCTATTTCACTTTATTTTCGGTCGGCTAACTTCTGAGATAATTGGACTTCGATTTTTTTCAAATTATTTCAAAGTATACTTTATTCGAGAAGGCTTCTCGAGCACTTTTAATTCGTAATTTTACAAAATTATATTGAATCGGTCGTTATAGTTACAATACCTTTGTCCCCCATAGGTGTCCTCTTCTGTACATTAAATCTGATAACTTACATGAAAAAAATATTGTAAGCGGTTAAGTAGTTTAGCTGTGAAAGCGTAACAAACAAATTCACTGAAGCATTTATAATGCTAGTAAGGATGTTCTCAGTGTATATACATTTTAATATAACAATAGGTACATAAAACTTTGTCTAAATAAGCGAACCCCTCATCAAAGGACGGTTATCTAAATACTATGAATAATGAACACGCGTAATAAAACTCTATAGTAAGTAAATAAACCAACCAATTTCCATGTCAAACAATTTATAAACAATTCATCTAAGCCGGCCATATTGAAAAATATTTAGAATTCCAGAACACAGATGACGAGTTAACTTGTAGCCCGAAGCAACAATTTCTCAGATCCCCGACCACATCTAAGTCCTTTACAAACATTTTTAACGTGTCTGAGGGGCGCCTTAGACACGAGTACTTGTCAAAATAAGTCTTCAATACAAACATGTGTCATGGAAAATGTTACTATATGTTTTTAAAAATAAGATTCAAAATCCCATGATTTAAATTACAACTGTTCAATAGAATAGCAAATGTCGTTTATTTTAAAGCCGACTTTATTTTAATAATGTTAAAGTTTATTTTAAAATGGTGTGATATATTTTTGAACTTGTTATTCGTAAATTTTAACTGTACAAATAAACAATATTGTAATGTTGAATTTATTAAAGGTTTTTGTTTGTTATTATACACTATAAGGTTAAAAACCTTTTTCAAAACTATAAAAATAATAATTTTTCACTTTAAAAAACACTAGCATATTATATTATATCTAACAGCAATTTAAAAATAAATAAAACCGCTTTGCCCTTGACATAACTTGATATTATCGGTCAAAATTAAGTAATCTATGGTATTCATATTGGATTCAAAATGGCGTTTTGAACGTCGGCAAAGATGTAATTTTGTAAGTAAAATTAAAAAGTTAGGTAGATCAGTGTCTTATTTATCATTAAAGATATATTAATCAAGAACTGTATGAGGTGCGTAATGTTGTTAAACTATTATCAAATCAAATGGAATATGTAAATATCAGGTTCGTTTATTTCTACTCCTCCTTACATTGGAATGTACTACAGCGTTAAATGCTTATTTATATATACTTTTTCATATAAATTGTCACTCAATTTAACGAAACGTTAACTCTGAAACCCCTCGAACTATAACGAAATTTATACGCTTTCGAAAAACCGTAAAGAGCTGTCATGTTTCCTTGACACTAATGCAAATACAGTCAGATGTTGTTAAAGCAGCCCTTGACGAAGGGTGCATTTTATTACACGAACCCTTTCATATTAGTCATGCATTTTTCAGTAAGGAGTACGATTATGACCAAATTTTCATGACGCATTTGATAAATATGTACATAAGCGCAATTCAGCTTATTTGTATTGCTCATCGACTGCTAAAAATGCTGAGCAAGCGCTTGACGGTTATCACACCTGATGGGAAGTAATGATACAGCCTAAGGTGGAACGCGCTTGCCTAGAAGGTGCCTATTCACTCTTGACTTGAAGGTACCCATATCGTAGGTGGTGGGAAATACGGAGGTCGGAAGCGTATTCCAGACTTTGGCGGTGCGTATCAGAAACGAGGACGCAAATTGTTTCGTACGTGTTTTAGGTGCATCAACTACGTACGGGTTGCTAGATCTTTTCGATGCCTTGCAGTTGTGTGGTAAAAAGGTGACGTGGGAACCAAATTAAACAGTTCCTGAGAACACTCTCCGAAATACCTCCTATAGAAAACCGACAGACAGGCAACCTTACGACGGTGTTCCAAGCTCTGGAGTTTTGTATAGTCTTAGCACTATAATTATATAAATTTACATCCGGCTTATGAGAATGGCCGCAAACAACGCACAAACGTTTTAGTGACGTGTACAGAGCCTATATTTGAAAAGTATGGTAGTGGGTCTCTCTCATACAGTTCCAGACCTACCTATCACGAGACGAAAGCCTACCTACCATTATCATATCATAGTCTGCTTTTAAAAAGAAACAGAAAAAAATGCTTTTCAATTTTGTAACATTTTTATTTTACACATTTTAATATTTTGATGTGGCTGTACACACAATTGCTATTTAGCTAAACAGGTATAAACATTTTTAAACTAAACATTTCTTTTTTTAATATTTGCTGTTCAAAGTTAATACGATATCGTATCAACTATTCCGTCAACGCAGCCTCTGTGATCTGTACGAGCAAGTTTCTGCTCTGAATACATTATAATGCAATTTCCACTTTATAACCCGGATAACACCTGCATGTCTAGTCATAAGATTCCTACAATGAGAGAATTGGCTGCTTGTGACAGAATATTTGATATGAATATTGCCTTCTAAAATTGCGATTGGTCGATTTTTATTTGAATAATTTTAGCTCTTACATACAATTAAAAAACCGAGTCACATAACTCCAGGCAGCTGGTTATTAAAAGAGTTTGTTTGGAGGCAGCACTTTGTGCAAGCCCTTCTGAGTAAGTACCGGTCACTTATAAAATATTTATCGCCAAATAGTAATATTTAGTATTGTTGTGTTCCGATTTGTAAAGTGAGCCAGCCAGTGTCATTACAGGCACAATATCTTAGTTCCTAAGGTGGCACATTTCAAAGTCAGTCAAAGAAAAAATATTTATTCAATATTCAAGCGTTACACTTATTGATTATCATAAATCTACCACCGGTTCAGAAATAAACACCTCAGACCTGAGAAGAACCGGCGAAAGAAACTCAGCGGGATTTTTTATTTGCGATGCAAGGAGTGGTTAATATTTCTCAAATCGCCAATGTCCATGGGCTTTGATGACTACTTACCTTCACTGGCCCATTTGTTAATCCACCTACCTATTTTTATAAAAAAAACGAATACCAATAAATTAGTTCTTGTGCAATACACCCACTCACACAGAGAAGCAAAATTGGAAGTCAAAAATATTTATTCCTTATAGAAGTATTACTAATATAATTATTTATTGTCTTAAATATCTACCACCAGTTCGGAAAGAAACAACTCTGACCTAAGAAGAACCGACGAAATTAGTTATTGGTAATTGTACGAAATATTGTAAATATACGCAAAGCACACACACGTAAGGCAGTGCAGAGCGGCGGCGGAAAGGATGACGTCATAAAAGAGCTTTATGCCGTTTGCCGTCACGGCATACGACTCGCTTTTAATCTTAAAACGAGTCAATAGATGATTCACTTCAAAAATAAAACTGGAAAATTAAAGAACAATAGAAATATCTGTAAAAATGAAAATAAAAGTGGCATATAGATGAATAGATAAACATGCTGTCGTAAACCAATATATCACTGAGAAAACTGCTTTACGGCACTCTGATAAAAAAGTAGAAAGACATACGTAATTCACAGGTTCCAACTCCCTCGGGTTCATTCGCTCCTAGTACAACGCTTTTGTTTCATAGAAAAAAGATTTTTTTTTAAATAAAACACCAATGAAAAAGTTGTGTCCATTATAAGAACATCATGCATATTTAATTTCCCCATAGAATAATATTTCTCACATTTACTGTGAAAAAGCTGGCTCTATAGTAATTATCGTTAGTTTCACTTAACGATGGTTAGCGCAGTTAGCAGCAATTTCTTTTAAATTTATACTCCCTGGTACCGCCTGCATATGACTATACCTTTGACAATTAACGTTTAGTAAAATCTTACTATATTTATTAAATATCGACAATCGGCCCATTGGTTTTTATGACGGGCATAACGGAAAAATATTATTTAATATGTTTTGCGTTATTTTTAACTTTATATAAATTTACATAAAAAATCAACCCGGTTTGCTTTCACCGGTTCTTCTCAGGGCTGGGTGTTTCTTTTCCTAACCAGTGGTAGCTTTCTAGTTTGTTGAATATAGTATTTTGATTTTGATTCTCTTTCTGTGATTTTTTACTTTGTAAATAATACAAAGAAATACTTAAACATAAAATAAACTTAGTCAAGTGTTTTCTTACAACCGTTACAAATGAAAATATTGATCATATTACTAAGATACATAATACGATGAAATATTTTTTATATAAATCCTGCATGAATTAATTTTTATAGAAAAATATTGAAACTTGTATGTTTATACGACGCCTTATATGCCCAAGTGTTAAATATAATTGTTCAAAAATATTGTAAAAATAAATTAAATCCATGTTTCATAACGATTTGATATAAATTGTAGACTTTTCAATGTGTCCACTTGTATATCATTGAAATCGGCTACGTGATTTTACAGGAAATCGGTAAATCAATTACTGAAATTTACAGCAACCCAACTTCAGATTAAGTTCGCAACGAATGAAAATAAAAATTAAATAAATTGTAAAAAAAATGCATATTACGACGAAAATTGAGAGTACTCGTGGAAAACCGGTGGTTGGGATTTTGCACCGTCACCCACTTAGCAATATTATCAATGTACTAATATAATACCGGCAAGATGGCCCAGTGGTAAGAACGCGTGAATATTAACCGATGATCGTGGGTTCAAACCCGGGCAAGCACCACTGAATTTCATGTGCTTCATTTCTGATGATAATTCATCGTGCTTGACGATGAAGAAAAAGTTCGTAATGAAACCTGCATGTGTCAAATTTCACTGAAATTCTGTCACTTGTGTATTCCACCAACCCGCATGGAGAAGCGAGTTGGAATAAGCTCCAAAACCTTCTCAAAAGAGGAGAAGTGGGACTTAGCCCAGCAGTGTGACATTCACAAGCTGTTACTTACTACCGACAAACAGTATAGTTTTTATTTCTGTATTCTGGTCAGTAAGGCGAGCCTGCAAACACAAAGGATAAGACATCACATTTCATATATTTGCCAACGCATTGACTGTGTTAATGATAGTGTATTCATATGTTACACTGTTAGTGTCTATTAGCGTTAATGTAATAGCTATTTTAATTTAATAATTTCCTCAGACATAAGCATCCCTTGCGATGATTCTTTTACCGCCGAGCAGAGACGAATTATAAACACAAATTAAGACCGTGCGAATGCCAGCGATATTACAGATTTCACCCGCACGTCTCTTACATGTCCCTCTAGCGCGATCTCGTTCCTATATTTCATTATTTACAATTGCACTTGAACGCATTATTAACATAAACTTTAACAAAAAATTTAGAAGAAAGCTCCTATAAATATACATATGTTAATTATTACAAAACGCTGCTACATTTTTTCCGTAGTACGTCATGTCAACAGCGCCGCAACGATTGAGTTAAGAAACAGATACATATATGTTTGTTTTGTTGGCGACAGATGATGTATTTTCGTCGCTAAAAATGAATGTAGTAAACGCCAAAAGTTTTGTATGGTTATAAAAATTAAACGAAAGGGTTTACCGACAAAACTCTAGAGGCACCCTGAGATTATTTATAAATATAATTAGGTATCCAATTTTAGTCTCATTACTTGGTGGTAGAGCTTTGTGCAGGCTCGTCTGGGTAGGTACCACCCACTCATCAGATATTCTACCGCATAACAGCAGTACTTGGTACTGTTGTGTTCCGGTTTGAAGGGTGAGTGAGCCAGTGTAATTACAGGCACGTGGGACATAACATCTTAGTTCCCAAGGTTGGTGGCGCATTGGCGATGTAAGAGATGGTTAACAACTCTTACAATGCCATTGTCTATGGGCGTTGGTGACCACTTACATGAGGTGGCAAAATGCTCGACCGCCTACCTATGAAAAAAAAAAAAAATATAGCATTATGAAAAATGTAAAGATGCGGTTTAGTTGTAATCGCATTCGCTTCGCTTTTGGATCGCAGGTGTATACGAGTCCTTATAATCTTTAACGATTTCAAGTTAGGGTGTCATCCCGAAGTCGCAATTCGATAAGTATGCAAATATAAAATCTCCCTCGACACTTGTTTGTTTGTCTCCTTGTTAGTTAATGTATGCACTTAGGGCGAGGGGTCTTTTCTTGGGCCCCCAGCTGTTATAGCGCGATGCATTTTAGTGAAGTCGAACATCTTATGGCATACATATTAAATGATTTACATAATATTTACTGTATTATTTTTTAGGCAAATAAGATTGTCTAAATAAATCAAAATTATCTGTACAATTTACGACAACGGTTTATATAGGAGTAACGACTTGTGAAGATTCCAGTGCAGGCAATGGGATGACTTTTCCAAATTTCTAATATCTTTGCAACTTGTTAAAAGAATTATGTATCAGCCATATATCTAAAAAAAAACAAAATTATACCTTATTCATGTAGTCTCTCACGAGCCTTTTTGAATCTTAATTTTACAAGAATAAATAAAATTTATAGTTACCACTGGTATTATGGATTATATCAAAACAAACGGACGAGGAACTCAGTATTTACTTTATATATTCATAGCTTTATATTATATTCAATGAAAAAGCTTCAATTTAAAAGCACGAGCGAACCTAATATTTCTCATTAATAACTAGAACTATTTACTCTCAAATCACTATTAAATACCGCATCTATTTTATCTTATATAGATGATATTGCTCATTTTCCAGGCAGGTTAACTGACCACCGCGCCAATTACTACTCTATGCTAATATTAGCCGTAACGTATTTTCCTATAAATAATTATAACATAGCATAAAGTTATTTTACACTTGCTTATATTGAATGTGCAGTAAAAACGCAATAGCGTATTATTTTCAAATGTACTCGTAAACAAGCTATGTTAGCGTTAGTGGTAGATTTATTTGTGTTGGTACCACTTACCATAATTTCTTCCTTTAGTTTTGCTATGTAATAGATGACCTTCGTTTAATCGATAGAGAGATACAATTTATCAAAATCTACCTCATTGGACTAGCTATCTATAAGCTATAGTCTATAATTTCTCAGTAGTATGCAAAAGTTTTGAAGTTGGCCCATTCCTTGGAAAGCATGTATGTATATGTTGGTTGTGCCCTGAAACTTTCTCCAATCGTGTCTAATTACCGACCTGTTAGATGCACCTGTCTTTACACAACTGTGTACTAATGCCTATTATCCGTAAATCATGACCGCAGTGACTGAAATCGGTGACGAGGCCATCAACACTATCAAATATTATGAGAGTTAGGAAAAAGAGTGCACCAGCGCTTGCGCACGCACTTTTGCACTATAATATCTTCTGCGCAGTTGGCTAATCTCTTTTAAGATTAGCCGCCGTGGCCGGTCGGTCTGGAGGACATCATATTTTTAAAGTTAAACTTAAAAAGTTTTAATATAATTGAGTTAAATAAAATATAATCGATATAATTTATTTTTGTTTGTTTAAATTTTGATATTTTTGTGTTAAAACAAACTCGCTACCAGTGATCAACCATCTTTATAACTAACCGCATATATGAGAGGTAAGCTTAGAGCTAATTTACCATTCATATATTAATATTTTCTGCTATTTATTTTATTTGAATCAATAGATATTCATACTCAATTCCATACTCCATCATAATAAATCTAGATAAGAATTTATATTTATTTTTTATAAAATATATAAGTGGACGGGAAAATGGGCCTATTATGGTATGTGATCACTATCGCCCATAGACAATGGCGCTAAAGATAAATATTATCCCTTATTATTATTGTCAATGTCATTCTTCAAACTTGGAATCAAGATATTATGATATTTTTCGTGCCTGTAGTTACACTGGCTCACTCATCCATCAAACCGTACACTAAGTATTGCTGTGGTACAATATGTGATGAACGGGTGCAAACAAAACAATGTGTGTGCGCTTGCGAGCGCGCGTGTGCGTGTGTGTTTGTGTGTGTGTGTGTGTTTATTACAGTTTCACGGCAACTGAAACATATTGGTGAAATTAGATTTAAGCAAGCATTAGTACGTATGAAGCCACGGACGAAAGCTTGTATTATATATAGAAGTATATTTAAGCAGTAATTGTTATCAGCATAAGTTTATTACAAATTAATTCAGCAACTCATTATACCATCATCTGTCCGAGCTGTCAACGCGTATAAGCGATTGATTCGTTTTCAATTACTCGCGATTCATCAAATATGATAAATTATTCACGAACACAATAATAATTAGACTATTTTGAGATAAGCAATAAAAACCAGATGTTTTATTTATTTTTCAGAAGTAACATTATTTGATGATTGAGCAGTGGTATTTAAAAAAAGACAGTTTTTTTTTATTATGATAGTTACAAATAAGCTGAGATGGCCCAGTGATAAGAACGCGTGAATCTTAACTGATGATTGTGTGTTCAAACCCGGACAAGACTGAATTTCATGTGCTTAATTTATGATTGTAATTTATCTCGTGCTTGACGGTGAAAGAAAACATCGTGAGGAAACCTGCATGTGTTAAATTTCACTGAAATTTTGTCACATGTGTATTCCACCAACCCCCATTGGAGTAACGTGGTGGAATAAGCTTCAAACCTTCTCCTCAAAAACAGGAGAAGAGACCGTAGCCCAGCAGTGGGACATCCACAGGCTGTTACTACTAGTTACAAATAAACGATCAAAGAAGATACGTGTCTAATTACTCGTGGAATCATTGCTATTGAATTCTTAACTTTATGAACACAAACACCAGAAAATAACTAAAGAAATATAATTATTATACATTTTTATAGACGTTTATTCCACAAATTGGCTCTATAGAGAAAATTCAACTATTTTCACAATTTCAATACACACTGTTCATTTAACGAATAGAAAGGAGTGCTACGTATGAGTTAATGCATAATGACATCATTACCATGTTCTTCAGATAATGGATTTTGAAATTGGGCGAGAAGTGAGTTTTACGAAGCGTTTTTCCAAACGATTGTATGCAATTGGAAGCTGATGGGTTGCGATCGCGCGCTTTGTCTCTGTCGAGGGAAATAATGCAGCATGTTCGACGGATTTCGTAAATTATATATTATAGTCGATATAATACTGCGTTTTACATTATTTCCTTGTCAGTGTATCCGTCCAAAGATAATAATTAAATCCTACAATAAATGTCAAATATATTTATTTATCAATTTTATAAGTGTTATTTAAACGAAGAATTATAATTATGCCTTAGTTTATAACTAAAAAGCAAAATGTATATTAAACTTGTACCTTTTTATTAATGTAATGCCTTTTAATATTTCATTTAATATTTAATTTAAGTTAAAATGTTTGCTTGTCATAAATATAACTACATATCATACGATTTTCACCAATGGATAAAATGATTCAAGGGGAAGATTTACGTGTATAATTAATTAATGTTTTCTATAAATTTGTTGAAATATGACGATAATTGTTGAATAAGTCGGAAAAAAACGAGCCGATTGGGAGTTTTCATCGAAAACGCTGTACAATCCCTTTGAATTATAACAAATTAATGTATGGTGAAATTGTTCCCCTTTCCTAGATTTACAAGAAAGTCCGCGAAGGCATATGTCTATCGTTTAAGGATAGCTAACTATACCCACTTTAATGTAAAAAAAATGGTTACATAATAATGTGATAATTGGAAAGCTATAAAAACGGATATTATATTAATCCTTATCAAATTAAATACGTTATTTACTTTAAGCATTTCATGTATATAATAATTGCTCTGTACACCGTCCAATTTATTTATTTATTTAATATCTTAGGAGTTATCGTAATTTTAAAACTCCCCACACCACAACGTCCCACACAGATCATACTCGTACTAACGCGCGATGCAACCAGCAGCGCGCCCCCGCTACCCGCTGTCGCCCACGGTGGCTAAAAGCTTATACAATACTACGACAGTTTTCTTAGGAATATTTACTCTGTTACTCGGGCGAAGCCGGGGTGGGTCGCTAGTAGTGACTAAACATGTATATTATGTTAAAACAAATAAATTGAATTGAAGTGATTTTGAGCCAGTTGGTGTGGTTGGCAGATATGTGCCTTGGTTGCCGCAGTTCGTGAGTTTGATTCCCACCCAGAACTGACATTTGTGTACATGGTCTGTTTGTCCTGAGTCTGGATGTAATTATCAGTTGTCTGGTTTCCATAGTACGAGCTCTGCTTAGTTTAGGATCAGATGGCCTTGTGTGAATAATGTTCCAGGGTATTATTATTATTATTATTATTGATGATGATAATGATAGATTATAGTTTACTAGATCTTTTAATCTTTCATCAGCTCTTTAATTTTACCTGTAAACTATTTATAATAATTTAAAAAAAAAACAATTAGGCTAGTATACTTCAGGTTGTCTGTGCTCTAGTAACTAAACAATATTTATAGTAACAAAGCTTCTTCTATCTCGGGGAGCATTCAAAATATCCTGAGAACAGTTTTTGATTACAATTGTCTGTTTTAATTGTCTAAAGTAGCGGTAAGCGAATATGATGAATATTAATAGTCACTAGACCGTATTTTTCTTTGCGCCGAGGTTGCCTGGCTCCTCCATGCTCGCGATTTAACGATAAAGCTGCCTCGTAACATCTATTATTTCGTTTTATTTGTTTTCAGTGTCTGTTTTGTCTTGACTTATAATGTGTACTGATATGATAAGCATCTCCATAGTTCTGATACAAATTATTTAATTTTGTGGTAAAAATACGTTATTTAATATTCTATTTCTAGAGAAAAAGTATTAAGGAAGTTCATCTTCAGTTTTATACAATTGAATGGAAAATACTTCGGAGAAAACTCCGTTATCTTGAGATTTTTTCCAGTATCTTGAGGATATGACAATGACGTGATTATGCAATGAGTGTCGCCATTTCCTGGAGAAAGTTAAAATGTAACAATTGAGTTTCCTTGTAGAGAACTTGTCTATTTATTTTAATAGCTAGTAATTGAAACAACAATCAAAAATCGTGTAAAAGCGTGAAACTTCTTCTAGATTTGGAGGTCTCAAGTGGTTAAGATTGAACCTGTGACCTCGCAAACACATAAATAGAGATTAAAAGAGCAATACGCTATTTGGTGAAAAAGACTGCGTTATACGTAAAAAACATGAGTCATCTTTGAATTGATCTTAAGTGTCTCACATCCAGACTGTAACTTAATATGTGAGTGCTCTCAACTAGTATATTTGGAACGACAATTATAATACTAAGGTATTTCTGTTGTATCATCACACGATGTATATTTCAATTGAGCAAAGTTAAAATATATATGTAAACAAATTACTACTCTCTGAAAATTTCACTGAATGTATGATTTAAACAAACGACATTACAATGTGCGCCACTGAAATTGACGTAGAACCACCTTGGAGCGATTCTAAGCAAAACGCAAAAATAGCCATCAAAATTTGCTTAAACAAAAATATATATACTTGAATATACATTAAATATATAAGTATACACACGTATTAAGAACCTCCTACACTCTTGGAGCCGGTTCAAAACGAATTGTAAACGTAATGTCAATTCCATCACGAAACGGAGTTAAGATATTTTTTCGCGAGTCCATTGTTTTCTCTCAACAATAACCCTACATCAAGTTCAGTGAGGCGCTACACGATCAGCCAAACTGCAGTATACACGATGCTCATAATGCAGTTGCAGTAATCCATTTGATGTTTATTTAAATTTATTTCCTTTACTCTGTTCTTAAAAATTGATACTTTGTTTTTTGAGATAGAGGTAATAAAAATGTTATTATTTTTTAAACAAGGGTAATTTTGAAGGACTATGATAATGTTATAATAATAATACTGCCTAAATGTATAACTAAGGCGATGGTCCAGTATATGGAACAAGTAGATTTCTATCGAAGATTATGATTACAAATCCGGGTATACGCTAATAATTTTTCATGTGCTTACTTCATGTTCATATTTCATCTCATACTTGTTGTTCTATGGATACAGTCTTGACGAAAAGTAATAATCATAATTTGTCTCTATATGCCAATAGTGGAATACTGACTGTTAGTTTGTGAGTCAAGTAATTATCAATAACAAGTACTTCAGACAAAACCGATTTTTTTTTGTTAGCTAACACCTTTCGGGCCCTATTTTTGTTTTAATGATATGTTTATATTTGCTTTGTCCAGCTGTGTATCCTCGCGAGTGTTCTTGTTGAGAGCTCGTTTCACGGCCCATAACCCGGACGCCATTTTTGTTGCATACGAAGTGCATTCAATGTTTTTATATGTAGTTTTTATCCAACAACGCTAAATAGAGTCATTTGGTTACTATTCTGTTAATCGCTTCCACATAAGGCTTTGATTTTTTAAAGAGAACATATTTATAAGACAGATAAAAATATTTAAAACATTTATTTCTTTATTAGACATTTTAAACAGAAACTTAATTATCAATGTTTTTCTGGTGTATGTTTTCTTATGTTGCTCTCAATTAACTTGTCAATATTGTAACCAAGAGAAAAAGAGCAAATTTCAATAGAATTGCAAAACTGAAATAATGTTTTATAAGAAGTATAATAAAAAAAAACAGTTTTATTATATTGCTAACCAACATATTGTATAATATTATATTATATTATATGAAAAATCCAAATGAAAATATTAAAATTTAATTAAAAGATTTGAATGTATGGACAATGTATGACGTCACAATCATCCAACTAATTATGACGTTAATATATTTCTATTTTGAAAAAAAAGAACACCAAGCATTACTCTGAGCTAACACTATGTTTTCTAATTTTCTTCTATTTTTAAACAGTAAATATTTTCCCCGGTTAATACTAACTGACGCGCTGACGCGCAAGTTTACTTAAAGGAAAATTAATATTTGCTTCCAAAGTGAAGTTTAGCGTTTAAAGAGTTTCTTTACTGTTCTAATCGATTTGTTGCTGGTTTCAGGTATATGCTTCACTTACTATATGCGGAACTTTGGTAAGAATTATGTTGTATAATAAGAATCTAGTGCTTCACGCGCGTCATTACTCAGAATTACTAAGTAACCAAGCTCTTTCTTTAAATATGGGCCCGCCTGTGTCCACGGTGCCGACTGCGCCCCGATCATTAAAATATCCACTAAAAAACCAGCGGTACCTTTTCCGTCTTAACGAGGAGCGCCACGAGACCGCTTGCGCATTGCTATCGTGAATCCCCTTTTTCACTACCTCAAGGCTTCATTTACAAAATTCCTTATTGCTAACCTAGTATGTAAACCCTTTGAAAAATTTAATGAAGTTGCTCCAGTAGTTTGAGCTTTCACTTGTCATGTCAGTCACGGAGTTATTCCTCTATATATATAAATAGATAAATTCATTCTAGATAAAACAAAGTCTATATATACAGAAGAACATGATTGCGGAATGTTAAAAATGATCAAGACATTGATTATTATAATTATAATATTCAAAGGGATATGCGTATCAATTTAAAGACGTATCACCGAAAGTATTGTTTTCAACTTCTCACAAGTGTTACGATGTGCTATAACAGATCATATCTTTAGATAACCTGATGTGGGTCTTCGATAAGAATATGAGTTTTTTCTGTGTCTTTTTTATCAATTATTTTGACCAGTAAAATTGATTTTACTGCCACAGTTCATGTAGTCACTTTCCTGCCCACGCATTGGACCGTTAAAAGCTTTTAGTTTCTCAAGACAGATTTTAATTAAATTATTTTGGATTGTATAGCTTCAAAGTGGATTTTTTGTACACCAATCATGTACCAGGTAAAACTCATTCCACGTAGCGTACAAGTTATCGTTACTAATATTAAAAATGTGAAAGTGAGTTTGTTAAGATTTCACATATTCACTACACAATTGATTATGAAATTTTGCATACACACGTTCAGGGGTACAGAAATGGCCATAACTACCGAACACCCCCCAAGAAGCCGCAGACGGTTATTAGTAAATCATAAATTATAATTCCATATTTGAACTGGAAACCCGATCAAAGTTAATTATCATCTGATAGTATCTTTAAATCTGTATTCGTCACGCGTCAGATAAGACGGCGTTACTGAGTGACACATACATTTTATATGAGACATACGTTTTAAGATGATACAATCATTACTGAACGCTTGTAAGTCATCACGTGCTATCATTACCTAGTGGGATGTAGTATATGCAAAATTTGAGATAAAATATGCAGGTGGAGATAATATTTGAATGTAAATAAATAAAGAAACGACTATTCAGCTTTAGCTTGTGAATTATATAATGAATTAATTCTTATATATACATTAGCGCTGTAAGAAATATATTAACTATCCCTTATATCGCCAATGCGTCACCAACTTTGGGAACCAACCGCATGACTGTTATTATACACCGAGTTCAACATTAAAATCAACCATCTATTTTTTTGTGAAACAAATATATTATTATCATAGTTTTTAAACAAGTAAAAATATTAGTCATAAAAAATATAAAGATTAAAATGGACTTTAAAAGTTTTTTTTTGGAGGAAAATAATAAACAGATTAAAGTACTTACTACGTGAATATGTGAAAACATTAGCTGTTATTTTCTGAGTGCTATAAATTCTTAATGTATAATTTTCCATATACTGTTCAAAATTGCCCTTCGTACGGCTTCCACCCGAATTGCCGCATATAATTCACGGTATGACACGAAATTCATCATCTCGCGAACATTTCTCATTACATCTTGTACGTTTTTCAAATGATTACGAGATATCTTATAGAAAAGTTACCATGTCAGCTACTTAGCAGCAAGAGGGTTTCTTATACTTATGATCTTGTTTGAAATATTTACGAATTAATATTCATTTTTTATTAACCGGAATTCACTGGTTATAGGTATATAAGTATAAACCCTCCAATCTACTCTCATAGAGTCACGGGGTTATATACTTTGGAGTAATTGTAATAAGTATTAATTATACCGTAACTATGAACGTCAAAAAGGTTAGCTCAGCTCAGCAGTAGAACACGTCAATCTTAACCGAAAATAAGGTATATATTAGTATGATCCAAGCTCATCCATTTCGTGGAGAGGGGACTTGGTGATTTGTCATATAGACATTGATATGCCTAACTGAGGCCGTTCTTCACACATTCTCGAATTATATAAATGTATTCTGTCTGTCTGCATGTGTAATGTCTGATTTTGATAGGAGAAAATAATCATTATTGTTATTGTACATAGTATTTCTGAATTAACATCAATATCATACATCTCATGTTCGATGGAGTAAAAGAAAATCACTTCAAGCGACAATTAATGGTGCATATAATATTTGTATTTTATTATACGTCGGCACTGCTGGACATGTTTGTTCAAACTTTTCCGACCAACACATTGAAGTAATATCAAGTAAATATTAAATTCAAAACATAAATGAAACTCGAGACCATCTGTCATACAACTACGACGAAACAGAATAACTCTAAAACACAAATAACTTAAACTCTACCCGGGAATGATTTGCATGCGATGCGAGTATTGATTTGGGTTGAAGCATCTGCTAGTGAGTTTCAACAATTTCAGTTTCATCCAAGGGTTATCAATTGTAATAGTTGGCTCCAATTAAACGGCCACTATGTAGTTTATGGTGGTATGGACAAGTTGCTGAGTAATATTTACTAACATTCCTCCATTTCATGTTTATATATAATATATATATTTTAATTTCTAAATATTTTTGTTATTTTCGGAAAGCTCTACGAACTTTGTAACTTTGGATTATTAATATATATTACTTTCTTATTTATTATATTCAGCTTATATAATTATATAAATGTATATAACAGAATCTAAAAAATAAGAGTAGGATTGTACAAATATATCAAATTCATTAATAATAATGAATAAATAAAAATTTTAACAAAACAAAAACCGACTTCATAAGAAAAACAAATTAATATGCACTAAAAAGTAAAAAAATAATTGCGTATTCTTCTATAATTAGATAATTAACTTACTATTTTCTACTCATCAATATGTAGGTACGAATGAGTTGAGTGGTTGATAACGTATTTACAATTATTGTTATTTTTGGAGTCGATGTCAGCCAAGGTGGGTTTATAACTACATACATAGTTAGTTATAGGCGAGATGTGCTTGTGTCACACGCGCAACTTTACGAGGCGAATAAAAGTCGATTTGTAATGTGTATGTTTTTGTTTGTTTTTAAAAGATTCCCGTATTATTATTGCTAGGTATATTATAGTGTTTCCTTAGCTGACATCGACTCCAAAAATAACAATAATTGTAAATACGTTATCAACCACTCAACTCATTCGTACCTACATATTGATGAGTAGAAAATAGTAAGTTAATTATCTAATTATAGAAGAATACGCAATTATTTTTTTACTTTTTAGTGCATATTAATTTGTTTTTGTTATGAAGTCGGTTTTTGTTTTGTTAAAATTTTTATTTATTTTTCGATTTTTAGTGAATCTGAAGTACACTCACTAATTTGGTAGAATATGGGTAGACCTACTAAACGTGCAGCTCATATGAGACAGCGCCGTTTATATTATTATTTAAATATATTAATCTAAAACAGTGAAACGTAAAGAAAAATGCATTTTGGTACTTAATTAATAAATATTAGTTAATATGGTTAAATGTATGAATATAAATTAACATGTTTTGATTAAATAGATTTAGTTGGTGGGGTGTTGGGCAGCCATAACATAATCAAATAATTATTTCTAGTAATAATTAAATAAACTGTATGTTTATAGATGTTGTGTTATACCATTCTTCACCTAAAAAATATGACGGAATGTCTGTATATTAAAAAAAGGGGAAGTATCTATATTATCCTAACTAATATTATAAATGCGAAAGTAAGGGTGTTTGTGACGTTTTCACGCCTAAACCACTAAGCCGATTTAAAAAATTCTTTCACCAATGGAAAGCAACATTATCAGGGAGTAACATAGGCTACATTTAGTCCCCATATTCCCACGGGAACGTTAACTACGTGGGTGAAACCGCGGGAAAACACTAGTAATCAATATATAAATATACATAAATATAACCTGTATATAAGAGTACATATACGATTCTATATATATATATATATATATAATTTTCAAAATTGGTCTCAACTTTTAGGAGATGTTCAAATATGTTTCAATTACAAACATATACATATATACTAATGCTTACATGCATAACTCATATTATAAAGAGGAAAGATTTGATTTTTGTTTGATTTTTTATTACGAATTAAATCAAAAACTTCTCGACCGATTTTAAAAATTATTTCACCCTTAGAAAGCTACGTCCTTACCGAGTAACATAGGCTATATTATATTTTCAAAATCTTATAGATCCCTACTTAAAATGGAGCAATGTAACCCAACGTATCAAACTGTTGCCTATAAAAGTTATTATTTCGCGTGCGCTGCGAAAACTATTGACGGTATATAAAGAAGTGTTTTATACAATAGTACTACAATTACTTGATCATAACGATATTATGGTAGGTAAATGAAAAATCTAGATAGCCCATAAAAGATTCGGCCGTGTATCGTTAGTTTGCTACTAAGAATTGAAGATTTCCGTTACTTTGTCATGGATTCTATAATCAGAATCTAACCAAACTATCATCAAACAAGCCTTGAAGTACACTCTTTCCAATAAAAAAAAAATCATCGAAATCCGTTGAATAGATATCGAGTTATTCGTCCATTTGTCGCGCACATACCTCATGCAAATTTACGACTTATATGGTTTTCTCATGGATTCCACTGTCAAAACTGAACCAAAAAAAAATGGGACCAATGGGAAAGCACCACCTTTCAAATAAAAAAAAAATCATCGAAATCGATTCATCCAGTCGAAAGATATGAGGTAACAACGTCAAAAAAAAAAAAAAAAAAAAAAACATACAGACGAATTGATAACCTCCTCCTTTTTTTGAAGTCGGTTAAAAATTAACTTTTTTCAAGTATCAGGCATGTTCTTTTGAATCGTTATTTTATTAGATTTAATTAAACTAAAAGCGTATCACATCCATAAACGAGTACTATTATCATTTCAATGAAGATATAAAGTTTTTAATTTATAATTATTAATTACATATTGTTATATGTAATTAAACTATAATATATATTGCTATATAGTACTATTATAAAATATATATAGATAGATTCGTACAAAGACAAAACTCGAAAATAATTTAAGCAGAGAGCTTAGGCCCGTCTAAATCACTGCATGTGGGGCGATGTAAACAGCGTCCTGACTCAAACCAACAGTCTAAATAAATACAGCTCGAAATTGAACGCGGATTACCGTCAGTGCTTTTAGACAGAATGCCACAATTATACAGCTATTTTGATGGATTAAAATGACCTCTATCGTCTGAGTACAGTTTTTGTATTTTTTATTTGCATAGGTTAGCGGACGAGCATTCGGACCACCTGATGGTTAATGGTCACCAACGCCCATAGACAATGGCATTGTTAACCATCGCTTACATCGCCAATGCGCCACCAACCTTGGGAACTTAGATGTTATGTCCCTTGTGCCTGTAATTACACTGACTCACTCACCCTTCAAACCGGAACACAACAGTACAAAGTACTGCTTATTTGGGGTAGAATATCTGATGAGTGGGTGGTACCTACTCAGACGAGCTAGCACAAAGCTCTACCACCAAGTAAACTTAAAGTTTTATGTTATTTATATAATGGTACTTTGAATGCATAAGATCTTATGTGGATATTTGTAAAACACGCTTGCGTATAGCCTGCCAACCACTTCTGAAAAAACGCTCCATAGCAACTTAATTCCCAAGAGCCAAGCTATCGACTGACATAACACACCAGCCCCTCAGATTTGTTGCGTTTAAGTAGTAAGCTCAGCCAATATAATATTTTTAAACCCTTAATATTATCGCATTCTTATTCTCTTTTACTGTTTAAATTTTAAGGAATGTAGTAGTGTATAAACTTTCAAGACCTGAAATTAATGATTTACGAATGTTAATAGAAG
Source organism: Nymphalis c-album (assembly GCA_963151315.1). NCBI lineage: Eukaryota > Metazoa > Arthropoda > Insecta > Lepidoptera > Nymphalidae > Nymphalis > Nymphalis c-album. Next base: position 11,753,679 of record OY720602.1, read on the forward strand.
AATAATTGAGTTTTAATTTTCACACGACCTTTCAAACGAATAGTAATTTAAGAATCATCGTGCTCTTTTTATAGAAAACAGTGATAAGTATTAACTTTTTGGCATATGAGTCACATAAAAGATCCATTTCAGAAAAACGAAATAACTCGAAGAAAAAATATTATATATAGATAGAATATAAATAAGTAGCACTTGAAGTAGCATGCTCTCAATTAGTCAAGTATTACAAACAAATTTGAACGTCTAGTTATTTTCCAGAAGCTAAATAATATATATACTTATTACCCAAAAACATAACAAACAACAACAGTTCCGACGATTAAAACGTCCACTTAAAAAGTATTATAATTGAATCAATTTCAAAAGTTTCTATTTGAATACGGTGTGAAATTCAAAGTGGCGTTTTCTGAAATTAGTCGTGTAAAGACGAATTTTCGAGTTGAAGACAGAGGTATAATTACATCTAATTTGAATATACAGCTGTTATACAATTGTGGGAACTCGCAGGTGTCTGAGACGGTCTTATTCTGATGCGTTTTATTTTTGTTCGTCGTTACGAGGGCGAAGGAAATCCGATTTGATGTGATTATCACCGTCCTTCATATCTTACTTTTTAATACTTATATGGGAAATTGAATTTTATAAAAAATATATCATCGATTGAATTAAGGGATCAATGTTGGATTTGTATGTGTCTATATATGACTTATACGTTTGATTAAATTATAATAAAAGAAAAAATACTGCGTGTAATGTTTCACAAAAATGTTATGTGTACTCGATTTTTCATTGGATAGTCGCACTCAAAAGCCTTGCTTCAATTATTATGAATATTTGTATGTAATATTTTTTTAAGTATATTTATTTATTTATTACTTATATAATACCAACAGACCCATAGGGCCTGGTTTTAATTTAATAGTTTCTTAATAATAGATGATATTGACATTCAAATATATTTTTTTTTGTATAGGAAGGCGGACGAGCATATAAGCCACCTGATGGTAAGTGGTCACCAACACCCATAGACAATGGCATTGTAAGAAATGTTAACCATCGCTTACATCGCCAATGCGCCACCAACATTGGGAACTAAGATGTTATGTCCCTTATGACTGTAATTACACTGGCTCACTCACCCTTCAAACTGGAACACAGCAATACAGAGTACTGCTGTTTTGCGGCAGAATGTCTGATGAATGAGATAAATAACATATAATAACTCGAAAAAACATACCATGTAAATTAAATAATTATATATTAATATGGTCAGTTCCAATAAAACATCACAATGTTTATTTACAGAATATGTACGTGGATAAAAACCGTTTGTAAATAATTATATAGTACAATAGATAAATCGCGAGCATCTTATAGAAGTTGTCGATTAAATTATTCAAATCCGCACACCGTGATTACGATCCATGAATAATTCTTGAATAAACAACAACCACCTACAAACAGACATGACATTTTACTGCCACGTAGAACTTAGAATTATTCCATGCGATCAGGTTTTGTAATCGTTTTGTTTTTCGATGTTAGTATGTAATTATTGGTTCAGTAAAAGCTACAATTGGCAAGTAGGCAACGGCCTCCTTTCTCTATCTGCTTTTAAATTTTTTTGACTACTTAAAATCTATTAACTTTTATTATAAGCTAATAAAAAGAAGAAGATTATTTTTTTAATTTTCCTTAGTATGATATATTTATAAAAAAAAATTAAACTTAACTTAATATCTAGTGCAAAATATAGGTATTTTTCATAACTTGCACTGATTTTTGTATAGTATCCTCTATATATATATATCATATATGTGTAGTACCCATAGATGGCAATTAATATTTTGAAAATATAAATTGAAAATTAAAAATTTTATTAAAACAAATCATCAAATAACAAAATTTTAATGTAAAATAAGTAATTTTATGAAACTAAATATAGTTATAAAAATACTATAAAATTGAATACATATGCGCCGATTATTATATTCGCGATTTTATTATTATATCTGGCTGCCTCGAAGGTCTAGTGGCTTTATATAAGGACGCAGACTCGGTGATCCCGGCTTCAATTCTCAGGTCGGGCCAATAAATAGTTATTGGGGTTTTCTGTCAGAAAACTCACAGTAGCAGCCCGAAGTCTGGCAGTTGGAAGTGTGTACACTCCCGTGCCTCGGAAAGCACGTTAAGCCGTTGGTCCTGCGCCTGAACTCTTTCCGGTCGTGTCGGATTGCCGTCCTATCGGATTATGAGAGCTAAGGAAAAGAGAGTGCACCTGTGTGCGCAGGACATATTATAGTGCACACGCTTGTGCACTATAATATGTCCTGCGCAGTTGGCTAGTCTCTCTTGAGATTGGCCGCCGTGGCCGAAATCGGTCTGGAGGACCTTATATATGTATTATATTTGCTAATCTCCAGTGTATCGGTATTAACCGGTAGTTTCTCTTATATGTCTACATATTATGAATATATAATATTAATAATATATGTATATTTTATTTATTGCATTATTGCATTCTAATAAAAATATGATGTACCTAGTCATATTATTATATGTATGTTGCTTGTGCGTGTACTTTCATTGTTAAACCAAAATGCCTGACCTGGTTACATGCACTTAAACGATTCACGCATACTCTACGTTGATCGCGTGTTGCAATTTTCTGTTTCCATTACTATTATTACTTTTTTGGAAGTCATATTTATCTAAAGAAAAAGTCTTCCACTATTTTTCTATCTCTTGAATGATGCTTATTTTTGAATAAAGATAAAATCACTTATAGACTAATGAATATGCTCGCGGTTGACTCCCGCCTAGTTGAGGAAGCTGGAGAATCATGTGATTAAGGGCACCGTGGATTATTATAAATAATATGATATAATGAGGCAAGACATGTATTTGCATATACAGTTACTGAATCATAGCAAATCTCTTATACTAGATATTTTCATGCGCTTATAACATCTCTTAAATACTTTGTAACATCTCTAAAAATGTATAAAATATATTATTAGCATTAAGTTGAGCAATAATTCGATCTCTTATAGTATAAGCTATTAAGCTATATTGAATGCCTTGATTTGCTTTGATTACAATATGAGTATATTATTTATATTCAAGTATTTAAGAAAAAAACATCTAATAAATGGTGAAACCAAAACGCATCATAAACATAGCCGAATAAATACGTCTACCACATAGACGCGCGTAGCAAAAAGTCAAAGAATAAACGCTTTCATACTGATTATTATCAGTGGTCTTAAAATAGTTGTGTTGTGTGTTAATCATAGTTGTAAAGGTGAAAAACAAAACAAAAATACAAAACATAATTTAACTTAATAAATGTAAAACGGTACGTAGATATATTTTTTGCAATTTATAATTAATACAAATTCATAGAGGCAAAATTAGAGGAAAGTATGATCGTCTTTGATTCTTTGCACTGTTGAATGTTTCATGCCTTCACTTCAAATGCCACCATTATAAATGATTCATTTATTTTAAAATTTATTCAGTCATGAATATATAAGCTTTGTAAAAGAAATATAAAAATACGCTTTTACTTAAGCTTACTAGACTAAGCTGGCTCTCTGGGTTAAGACGTTTGCTAACCGTTTCTCGTTCCACTAAATAATAATGGAAGTAGTGGCTTATATAATATTGTGTTCAGAAAGTTGAAGTGATTAATAATATTGGATTTTGTATTTCTCAGTATCAACGATCTAAATAAAACTTCATACAATTTTATTTATAATGTTTAACTCGAGTAATAAAATATAAGTGAATTTTTCGACTTTCAATAATCCCGTAATTGACAGAAGTGAGTTTTCGCAATAGGAGAAAATAATAATAAAGTGCTCGGAAACATTTAGAAGTTGGTTGGACGTGACAAATAAACTATCAGTTGGGAACGGATTGCGAGAAATAACCGTGAAACTTTTCCACGACATCGACTTTTGGTAGAACTGAGAAAGTGCCTGCCTCGTAAGAAGTATCAGACATTATATGATTCAGTTCTTGAGATATTGTCAAATACAACTCGGAAACTAAACTAAAAATAAAACTAGAACAGCATACCATTCATTTCATATTTAAAAATGAAAATTAATAAGTTATCACTCGATCTATAAAATTAGTGCTCTGAACTTTTACTGTAAGCTCTTTTATGTATCGGCCCAACTTTTAAGCAAAAGCATATCTATTCAATAACCAAAAGTTCAAAACTAAACGCATGAAAATAATGTGTTTGGTTTATTTGTATCTGCCCCATAATTTTAATATTTGAAACCAAATTTATTTTTATATATACGTAAACATTAAAGATATTACATTGGAATATGAAAGAAAAGACGCAGATGTGTCGTAAAATACTTGAATATGAAATACGTTGAATGCATAGCGCTACACGCTATGTTAAAAATCGTAGCACCTATATCTGTAGCGTACTACGTACCGTAGTTCTTTCGTAGCAGATACAATTCGCTGTTTTACATTATATCAATCTCTGTATAAAATAATAGGAAACAAACAGTTTGTTTGGAATTTATCGCTTCTTAAGCGAAGATTTATTTGCAAACTATTCGAAAGCTCACAAGATTGAATTCAGAAGTTCTAGTTTCACACTCGCATGCCAACGAGGCGTAAACCACAAGAATTGTGCACAGTCGTAGCAAGGAATTTTAAAACTAGCAAATAAATCTCCGCATTCTCGAACCCCTCGGGCCTGTTGCATTGTACGGTCTGTTATAAACCTTAACCTCTTGTAAATAGAGATGCGTTTTACAGTTGTAATATCTGAGTACAGTCGAGGAAAAAAGTTTTAAAGAGCGCCATTCGTGCACACAATTTAGTTTTTTGTTTAAACATGATACAGTTTATTTTAGCGTGAGTTTATTGTTATGAAGTGGGTTGGATATCCGCAGCGGAACGCTTGCAATGCGTCGCCGCACTGCGTATCAACGACTATCCGATGCGTACCTTCAGCGGATACAGGGTGATATTTATGGCCGTTAGTGTTTGTGTTCGGCTTGCTTTGAATTGATTGCGTTCATTACGATTGTTCTTTGAGATTGGATTTGTAATGGACATTGCATTGTCAGGACTGTGAATTTATATCAATGGTTTTGTTTTAAACAAGAAATTTATAATGATAATATTATAGGTAATTGTTCAAAGTATTCTAGATGTCCACGTGATAGAACACGCAATTTGGACCGAAATAATAATTACTATTGTTAAATGTTTAATTTATGTTTAAAATTTATCTCGTGTTAAGCAGTTACTTAAAATGTGATGATGGAAATCTGCTAAAAGAACGTAATAGCTTACTCGTATAGTGGAGCAGCGTATTCGTTTCAGCGTCAAAACTTTTCTATATCAGGAGAAAGGGTCTCGCCTAGCGGTGGGAAATTCACAAAATAAACATGTTACTGGTAAGCTAAATAGAAAAATACCTTCACTTTAATTAAACAATATATTAGAAATGTCCTTTGTGGCTAGTAATACACTTATTATATTTTTATACTTAGTTGTAATTATATTATAAAAAAAATATAATCTTTTAGAAAATGAAAATGTAGGAATAACCAAAAGCACTATAATATATCTTACAGTATCAAAATGACACATTATGTTACACTACTAGTGAACGTAGTGAACTGTGAAATGTTGTCAGCATTTCAGCGAGGCATGAGTGTCAACACAACGGGAACCTCGCGGCGCCGGAGAGACGAGTTGCGTGTGCGGCCATGATCTTCGTCATTAGCTCTAAACACATAAAATAAAACTCTCCGTTTATTATGTTGTGACTAACAATCATATTTTCCACCGAACACATGGTAACTATCTAAAATTCATTTATTTAGGACCACCAACAGTACATACATACTTAATCAAAATAATGTTTTAAAATAAAAAAGTAAAGTAACAGCCTGTGAATGTCCCATTGCTGGGCTAAGGCCTCTTCTCCTCTTTGTGAGGAGAAGGTTTTGGAGCTTATTCCACCACGCTGCTCCAATGCGGGTCGGTGGAATAGACATGTGACAGAATTTCAGTGTAATTTGACACATGCAGGTTTCCTCACGATGTTTTCCTTCACCGTAAAGCACGAGATGAATTATAATCACAAATTAAGCACCTGAAATTCAGCGGTGCTTGCCCGGGTTTGAACCCACGATCATCGGTTAAGATTCACGCGGTCTCACCACTGGGCCATCTCGGGTTTAATGTTAATGTTTTAAAATGTATTCGTCGAATGTTCCACTTATCACATCTTTATTTATAGAAGTTTTAATTATTTTTAAAATGACCACCTGTTCCCGAATGCAGTTTCCATCTTGAGAAGATGTTCAGTGGAGACTCTTTTTAGGTATAATGCTTACTATTTTAAGTGTTATACAATCTTTATAATTTTTAAACAGCTTTGTATAATAGCACATAATTATAATTTTTATAATTTTAATTAACTGATATATTTAGTGTATATTTATTTTGTATTATTAATAAATTTATTAATACTAAACCTGATTAAAAAACCGCTATATTAAGTCAACATTAAAAGTTTGCTAAAATTTTATTTTACTATTTCACTTGTTTAGAGATATTTTTTTTATAAATCGACGCTATTGCATACAGCGTTGGTTTGACTTATTTCATAGCCACACGTGACTCATCGCACGTCTTGAAATAAATTATGAATAAACATGATTGTTATGGGATGCGTGATCAGATCGGTTTTATTTAACATCTCGCTTCAAACGTTTTTCCTATAAAATATTCAAAGTTCTATTAAACTCTTTTATTATTATATCTTTATTCCATTCTATGCGATAAATATTTATTTATTAATTGGTGTGAGTTAAATTCTAAATTTCAATAATAGAAGTCGGTTATTATGTCAAAAATGGACAGTAGCACCCTTAAATGAGAATACTCCACAGTGCCTACAAAGCATATGAAACCATTGTCAAGCATATCCCACACATGGTCTGATTCTCTCTCTTCATTCGTATCAGGATTGCCTTTTGATCAGATTATGAGAACACATAAAGACTGACACGTGTGTTCCGCACACACACTTGTGTACTTTAATATCTCCTGTTCACTTTAGCTCAGTTGACTAACTTTTGGGATGAGTAACTAAAAGTATACAGTCAACTTTATTGTAGACTTTAAGCATTAAAGTAAATTCATAAAAAATGATCATGAATTTACGTAAATTATTTACTGTTAATCATAATAGAAAAAAAATAATAACTTGATTAAATCATATTTTACATATTCACAAAATATACAGTAACAGCCTGTGAATGTCCCACGAAAGTTTCTTCTTTTCTTTTTTTCATCGTCAAGCACAACAATTATAACCACATTAACCACAGTTAAGATTCACGCACTAACCTAACCTAACCACTGATCCATCTCGGCACACACAATATATACACGATCAAAATTTAAAACGTTTGTCAAATAGGCTTATAAGGCCAGAACATCGTAAATGTTACATAAAGAACACAAGGAGATAAACCATTTTTAAACAAAATATAATGCTTGGGCGTCAAAACGCGACAAACCCGTCTCAACCCTCTCATTTAATTATCATTTGAATTAATTTTTCTAATATTTACGGTTTAATTTCCGCACGACAGTCGCCTGACCGCAGTCGACAGCAACCTGTTCCGCTTATTTATTTGGAATGAAAATTAAATTCAATCTAATTACGGGATGGAGGAAACGGGATTAATATGAATACTTCACTGAAACGCAATTTCCTTTGTCTTATGTAAAATGCAGTTTGTAAAATATTTAAAGATGTAATTGATATTGCGCTTATTAGGAAATTGTTTTATAATTTTTGTCTGAATTTAGTTTTATTTGTTTATTTATTATTTTATGAATTATTTAAATAAAACATAATATTTACTTACAATCTAAATATAAATAAAAAATAGCTACTGTACAAATCATGACCGCGTGGAATCACAATTGCAATTATATTTTGTTACTCTATATACTCATTTCACTAGACTATTTAAAATCAATCAAAAACATAAGTTATTGAAGTACTTACTGACTTTTATAATTATCTTATTACAAGATAATATTAAATCTAAAGCTATCAAAGTCTGTTAGTAAATGTTCTACTAGGCAACAAACACAACCTCGCCGTTCAATATGCATTTTTTACGAATATTTTAGTCATCGCCGAGCAGGAGATGAATTAAAAAAGCTTACTAAACGCATGAAAATAAGTAAATTCGCTGATGATAAGTTTCAAGTTTTATCTCGGTTATGTGTATAAAGTGCTTGTAACAGTCTACAATCTACAATTTTAACCAATGAACGTAGGTTCAAACCCGGGCAAGGACCACTGAATTTCATGAGCTTAATTTGTGATAATAATTCATCTCATGCTTGACGGTGAAGGAAAACATAATGAGGAAACCTGCATGTGTCAAATGTTACTAAAACCCTGTCACCTGTGTATTCCACCAACCCGCATTGGAGCAGCGTGGTGGAATAAGCTCCAAAACCTTCTCCTCAAATGAGGAGAAGATGCCTTAGCCCAGCAGTGAGATATTCACAGCCTGTTACTGCATCATTGCATACCTATATCATATTTTGAATCTCAATGATTAATGTGGATAAATTGTTTTAAAAAGTGTTAAATAAAATACTTTTTCAATCAGAACAAAAAGCGTGTGGCGTGAAATTGAGAAGAACAAATTAAATTTTGTTATAAGTTCTTCGCAACACTCGGAGACTTATCGCTAGTTTTAATTGCAGTTGTTGAAATTGTAGAACAACTTAGTGACTGTGATTTTGTTTTCAAAGTCGTTGATTACCTTCGAGTGACACTTGCGGTGACTTTTACATTTATCTGATAAGATATAGAGCTGCGTTTTAGTGGAAGAACCACTGTAATTCTTAATGTAGACTATTGTTTTTTTTTTGGATATTTTATAAAGATAATAAAATAATTATAAAATCAAATGCTCTAAGTAATCCAGTGCCAGGGCCCCCCTTAAGGAGATGGTTTCACAGCTTTTCTAACACGTTGGTCCAATGATGAATACTCACTAATACTCACTAATACTCACTAATGTTCACTTGTCAGTAGGATTTTTAATGTGTATAAATGCTTATTATTTTTTTAAAAAATTCAAACTTTTTTTATTTTTAAAATCAGTTTTTGATTTGTAAACATTTTAATACAGCACGATACATAGGGACTGAAACTTCGAGCGTTAAACGACGTCATCGTACGATTTAGAGCGTCATATGACGTCAGTATAAGATTTGTTATAGTAACGGCCGAATACTGAAACGTCATTTAAATATTAAATGCAACTTAACTATTTGAGACGCCGTTAAATTCAAATTTCGCATACTAATTTAGGAGCTTCTCAATGTTAAGTAGCGTTTAACTCTGAGGGACGTTTCAGTATTCGGCCGTAAGTGTGTTAATTTGTAAGATCAGTACACAATCTCATACATTAATACATCAATTCTACTGAGTACCGTCGCACTCACACCATTTTATTTTTACACCGCTGTGATAATGAAGTGTAACGTTCGTTAAGCAAATAAACATATTCGATATAAAAATAATATTAATCAATCGCAACGGAACAAAGTAATACTAATTAATATTTTCTGTTTAAATGAATGTCATACATTCACTTCCCTGCACACACTCGTTGATATTCAGCAAACAATAAACAGACGATTATTTGCTTTCTGATATATACTGTAATATACATTAACTATGCACTTAATATAATGATAAAGGTTTGTACAGACTTATTATGAACATTCTGTTTTCTAATTTTTATTTATGTTTTAATTATTAAAATGGCGAATTTATCATTTTTTAAGGCATCTGTTTTATTGTAAAAGTTTATCTATGTATGTATAAATTAATTTTGTTATATCAATATCAACGGCATTGCAAATTGTTCTTATATATACACAGGCAAGACAAACGATTTTTGATTTTTTCCGGATTCTGCTTGTAAGATACGCATACGCAAATCCTTCATGAAGGATCAATGGTCATAAGCGTCAACATATATTTCAAACTTGATTGTCATATGAAATAAAATGTTACCAACAAGACAGGTATCATTTTTTTGATACGAAATTTTAGTTGATAATAGGACTATGCAAGCCCGTCTACAACCTACTCATCGGATATTCCGCCAAAGAGTAATAGTTAGTATTGTTGTGTTCTAGTCTGAATGGTGCGTGAGCCAGTGGACAGGCAAAACCGACATAACATCTCAAATCTTAAGCTTAACGACTTCAAAATTGGCCATGTGTAAGGTTAATATTTCTTCCAGTATGACGTCATCTGTGACGTGCCTTGAACTGAGATTTATTATGTCAACGAACTTATCTTCAGAAGAAACTGGTACTTACTACTTATTATAATATACTATCCATAAATATAAAATTCTAAAAAAAACTTGACATTTAACACACTTGAAATTGAATTAAACGCCCATTTGCCAGAGTGGCTATACGCTGGTATATCCGATAATTAGTAACACATGTCCGACGACAGATGGCGCTCATCCATTATTGCTATCGACATTAGGGCCTGTTATGACCAAGCAGGCATATGCGCGTCTCTATTAGTTCACAGATTATATTAGGAGTGATATTGAGTTTCTCAACCTAAGTTATTAGCTGCTGTTTGATATCTGCTGTAATATATGTTTATTGCATTCGACCGCTCTACTGTGTATCCTGTTGTAACTATTATGGTATATTATGATTACAAATTCTTTATTAATATTATTTATGTAACAGTAACAGCCTGTCCAGAAACAGTAACAGAATGTCCCAATGCTGGGCTAAGGCCTCTTCGCCTCTTTGTGAGGAGAAGGCTTGGAGCTTATTCCACCACGCTTTGGAGCTTATTCCAAAGCGGGTTGGTGGAATACACATGTGACAGAATTTCAGTGAAATTTGACATGCAGGTTTCCTCGCGTTGTTTTCCTTCACCGGCAAGCAACAGATTAATAAAGCACATGAAATTCAGTGCTTGCCCGGGTTTGAACCTACGAACATCGGTTAAGATTCACGCTTCTTACTACTGAGCCATCTCGGCTTATTATTTATGTGTGTATATAAAATAAATAAAGAATAAAATGAGAACAGGAAAAAAATATTATTACGTTAACGTTTTCAATTTTCTTTATAAAGTATATTTAAACACAAATATGAAACTTTAATAACATTTTTCGATATCAGATTTAAAGAAACTAAAAGAGAAAAATCGCTTTTCGCTCGCGCTAAGCTCTTAAACGTCCAAAATTCATAATCCGCATGTAAAAATTTCGTTTCATTTCAAAGTCTCGAATCCTTCGAACTCGGAAACTTCACTTTCAATACGTTCACCGAAACCATCTGGAAACGGATAATCCGCGAAAATATTTTCAATATGCACAACTTTTGCGGATCCGAAGCGATACATCGGAACTTCGGGGGCGGGAATGGGTCGGATATTTCTATCACATTCATATTCTTCAAATGCCATGTTCACGATCAGATTGTGGAGTTTTATTTCATCTTATCGATCGGTTAACTTTTTATACGAGTAGTACAGTTTGATTTTACTTAAGAATTTATTTCTGTTATCAGTAGTTAGTGTAAGTGTCCCATTGGTTTTATAGAGTAGATAATAGTTTGAGTTCATTTCAACATGCTTGTTTTGCATGCTGCTTCAATGTATGTTATTGGATATATATGTAGTAGAATTTCAATTGACATGCAGCGTGATATAAATTTAAAAACAAATATTAGGTATGTACACTCAGCGTTCCTCACCAGGACTTAAAGCCGCAAATCGGTTGAGATACACATCTCCCATTTGCGACGATAGTGTAATATCTCAAAAACCTCAATTTTACAGGAAACGATTTTTAAAATTTCAAACGATCCTATCTTTTTAAATATTGCAAAGATGACGTCATTCTGTAAGAGCGTGTTTTAGATCAACTAATATTGAATCTATTCATGTAAAAGTATCGTTAGTTTTCTAACAAAGAACTCGCAATTATTACGATTAAAAAAAAACCAGACCACTTATCACTTTGTTCTTGAAATATGCAAAATTTACGGTGTGTTATAATGAAATAACACGTTGAAGATGATGAAAACAATTACTTGATGCCAAGTTATGTATATAATAAAACGTTGTTGTCGAAAATATTTTATTTATTAATATACAGGAAAGAACAATTAAGTTGTGATATCTAGTAGTAGTAATTTTTACTTGACAATAATATATTAATGATGATGTTAACAACTTATGTAGATTAAAAAATATATACAATTAGTCACTTAAAAGAAAGAGTAACAACGTTCCTCTTTTGTTTACAATTTAATTATGTACAATCAATAGTCGTCCCATTTATAACACATTATCTCGATCGAATCAAATCAAGGCATACTTTATTCAAGTAATTTCTCACAGGCGCCTTTAGGTGACATTTTTACAAGATTAATTAAACGAAACGAAATTAATTAAACGGAATGTAGATTGAACTGATAAGAAAAGAACTGATTAGAAATCGAGTAGTTACTCTTTTTTATGGATTATCGTAGTAACATTAAATATTTACGTGAAAATTGGTACTTAAACATTAATTACTTTATCTATCAATTTTGTTCAATGTATTAGTAAAACAGTGCTGTCCTTCTTTTCGAATATCAAAACAATTACGACAGAAAGAGAAAAAGTACACCCACGAACTAAAAATAAGGATGTTATCTTTTTATACCTTTTTATACACATATCAAGTATATAACGATTTGATAGTTGTATTAAATTATAAAAATATGACGATTGCTTTAAGAAATAAAAATAATCTAAACATAAATTGATTTGTGCGCATTGTAAGTTATAAGCACACGTCAAGCGCATAAAACTTGAGTGATTTGAACCAGCGACCTATTGTATAAGACCAACACTGTCATTGCTTCCGCGTATAATAAATTCGAAATTATAATTTTATGTTGATGATTATTATTTTGCAATCTGTACTAGGACTTTATATTATTAATTTTAAGTATTAGTAGATAGGTAATTGATTACAAACAAGACAATGAGATACTGAGAACATAAGAAAATCCAAATGAAAAATCTATATTATACAATGTACCTTAAATAATAATTTAAGCAAAGCATTCAAAACGTCAGACAAGGATATCCACAAAAGGTGCGCTGCACAATGGAATTAATTGTATAGAAGGAAATTTCAGAATAGTTTCAGGGTTCCATATTTTAGTGTCCGAACACCACCGCTGACCATTTGTAGAGCTGACTTCGAATTCCTTTGGATTTACAGTAACGTTGAATGTTATATGAAGATTCGGTTTGCGGTTTGAACGTAAACATTATGACTGAATTATCATTTGATGCTTTGAATAATATGAATTATGAGTTCGCAGTTATGATTCGTTTATATCTGGATATCTATTTTGATAGTATTATATTAGTAATGTTATACAAAGTTCATATGGTTAAATAATGAACGCTTGAACGACTGAATGGTCTGGACATGAAATAAAATACGTATTATTTTAGTTGCATAAACACCACAGCTGCTTTGATGCAGATTGGTGTTGTACACATGTGTCGGAAAGCGATGATGTAAATGAAGGTTATCCTTTGTTTCACATCACCGGCGAGCACAATCTATATTGTAATAAGTGTGTCCGTATAAATGAGATGACGATAAATAGATTCCGCACATAATAATATTCATTATTATTGGCTGTTTAGTTAAACAGTGATTTGTCTCTTTCTGTCACAATTGAGTTGTCATTTGAAAGAAGAAGACAGCATTATTTTACTAATCACCCACTGAACAACGTGAATAAGTAAGGCTGTTAGTGGCTTGACCAGATTTAAACTTGTCATAAGTGGATACCAAAATATGGTTATATTTAGTAGCTTAAATATAATACAGGTTGAGTTATAACAGAACCGTGTGACACGAAATGTGTTTTTGTGAATTAATCGAGGAGGGACATTAATAATGCAAGCGGGGGTTAAAAATATATTCCTTTAAAGTTTCTGTTTATCTACATGGTAAAATATAATAGATACAAAATATACACATTGTAAAAAAAACATACAAAAGTATATAAGACAATTTATATATCCATTATTAAATTCGGATTTTGCGTACACTTGAATCGTTATAGATAAAAAAATTTAACAAAACAAAAACCGACTTCATAGGAAAAACAAATTAATATGCACTAAAAAGTAAAAAAATAATTGCGTATTCTTCTATAATTTGATAATTAACTTACTATTTTCTACTCATCAATATGTAGGTACGAATGTGTTGTGTGGTTGATAATTTATTTACAATTATTGTTACTTTTGGAATGCGAATTCATTCATTGTAATTGTACAATGAATGAATTCGATATATAAAATAATTAACAGAGCAAATAGAAAAAATCAACACTGAACCACTTCTTATCTGTTGACATCTGTCGAGCCAATTATAAGGACTTGTCATTTGAATCAATAGCACCACCGTATTATAACACCGGAAATTGATTAAGAATTCATAATTTATCTCCCACGTATATATATTCGTACTTGTTATTCAAAATGGTTATTATAAGTTAGTGGTTTTGAACATAACATCTTCAGACCATTAGTTGTCTTAACAGAGTTTACGTCGACATAATCAGCTGCGGCCGGACCGACCGCCGCTTGTCTGACTCAGATACTACGATTCTATTTGAAATTGTATTATTTGTAATCCTATAAGACATGGAGGGTTTTATACAGAACGACGCGGTGATTGTGTTAAAATAAATTAATCAAAATAATTATTCATTCGATGATTTGTTTCTGAATACAATTAATAAATTAAAAAATACACTTATTATAATAGAATTCTCTTTTATGATTAATTGTTAAATAATAGGATTTTTAATTTATAATGTAGAACTTTATTAGAAACTTTTATTAATATAAACTAAAGGAAAGAATATAAGGGATATTTACAAAAATATTTTATTTACATTGTACTGGCATAATTTTTCAGGCAATGCGGCCTCTTATGGTAGTGGTTACCACCGCTAATAGACATTTGCCATTGATAAGCGCCACCAATCTTGAATACTAAGATGTTATGTTCCTTATATCTGTAATTATTCTGATTCATTCGGCCTTCAAACCGAAACGAACAATACTAAGTACATCTGATGTGATAGTTATATCCAAGACGGGCTTGCACGAAGCTCTGGCACCTTGATAATAATTGACATCGAATGTTATCGTATGTGTATTTTTACAATTTAATATATGATTTCGCTTAATCTTAATTTAATGACTCCATAAAACTTTTGTAGGGTTGTAGGTAATGAGGTCTCATGAATACCCATACCACATGCTACAAACACAAGCTCATTACAAAATAACCATGAAGAGATTTTGACGTGACAACGTCTTATAAATTGGTTTGCCGGGTGACACTTCAAGAAACTGCGTTACGCTCCGCTCACGTTATGCGCTCACAATGAGAGCGAGTGAGAGGCACGCGTCCCTTCCACTCGGGCATGGTTAGCCCGCCTAAGAGCGAGAGAGACAGACATAAAAAGTGAAAGGCACGCGTCTTCTTCCTACTATACGAATGAATATTCACATTAAAATTATTTTACCACTCAAAGTCGTTGTCACGTAAAACTTTCGCCCGTATACCGACTTTACAGGCAACCAATTTTTTTTATTGTTTTTTATAATTTATGTCAGCGTCTAGATTTATCTTACAGTTGCTAAATAATGTATTGATTTTTATACTAATATTATGTATGTGTGTTTGTATCTGTTATATTTGTATTCTTATTGGTTTACCGATTACTGTCTTCATGGTTTTCTGTTTAGCATAAGGGTTTATTGGCAGAGAATGCCTTCATACAATCCGCCTCTTGTTCCAACTGCGTATTGTGCCGGTCAATAAAGGTTATAGAAAAATCAACTAGAATTATACCATCAATATATATTTACGGTATTGTAGATCTAAAAATTATTGTATATGTATATAACATGTTTGAAATAAAAGCTGTAAATATTAGAACATATGGCTCTTAACCAATGCGTTATATGAAGGGTTTATTTATGTTATTGTACAATTTATATGAAGTATAAAAAAATTTTTTTCAAGCGAATAAATTTGTAATAGATATAATTTCTTTTAAATAACAATAAAGACTATATTTTAAAATAGCGGTAATATTTCTTACGTCGCCGATGTATATGAGCGATGATGATCAAATTCCATCAGTTGGCCCATTTGCCCGACCTACCTATTTAAAAAATAAAAAAAACTTTTGAATATAAGATTTTCATCGAATATGAATTTATCGCAAACTAAGAAACAGGAAAATCAACCAAATAAACTATCAGTTTAAATAGGAATACATTCAAAAATAAAGGTCAAACGCTTCTCACAGTGTAGTTTATTTTCCTAGTTAAATCTCCTCTCGGGCGTGATGTACGTGATCTTTGAATGCAGTTATTTGAGAGTAAGATGCACATGCTTTGATTTCAAGATGGGATTCTTCATTTGTTTTGTTGTAGAACGTGAAGTTTTCTAGTTACTCTGACATGTACCGTTGTCATTTATGTGAAGTTATCATCAAAACGGAAGCACTTTTAAAACGCCATTTTTAAAAAAGCAAAAGATATCAATTAATTTATTATTTACCATGGCTGGTATAAGCAACCAAAAAGGAAGATTGCAGCGGTAGTTAATGAGTAGGTAGAGCCATCAAGACCAGTCCTATTCTAATTGAAGTTCTCATTTATCATCTATAGTAAATTCTCATAATAATAATAATAATAAGCTTTTATGGACAGTAAATATCGTAAGGATAACGATTCGATTATTCCACGACACTGTTACAATGTGGCTTGGTAGATAAATATGGCATAATATAAGATGTATAATCCTATACAGTCAAGTTTCTAAAAGTTTTACTTCAAAGCCAAGCATGAGATGAATTGTTAATACGAATATAGCTTACCAAAACTCAGTTAAACTCCGGATTCTTTCCGGACTCAGTTAAATTCCGAATTGACGAGCCGGTTGGCGCGGTTGGTAGATACTTGCATTTCACGCCGTAGGTCGTGGGTTCGATTCCCACCCAGGACAGACATTTGTTTGCATGAACATGTCTGTTTGTTCTGAATCTGGATTATCTATATAAGTATGTATTTACAAAAGAAAAGTAGTATATGTAAGTATATCAGTTATCTGGTTTCAATAATACGAGCTCTGCTTAGTTTGGGGTCAGATGGCCGTGTGTGATAATGTCACAGGATATTATTATTATTATTCTAATCCCTCTTCTTCGGTTTAGGCCCCCGTTCTAGCCACTGGACTATCTCGGTTCAATGGCTTACTACAATGTAATCTTTATACACAAATAAAACATAAAAAACACGTAATAACGAAATTATTTTACGACTAACATATTGAAATGGTACTTGCAGTGAAGGATATTATTGGTTCATAGATCCAGATAATAAAACCGAGTATATGAGGCCGGTTAACGGCTTCAGAGTCTTAAGATACAGAGTAGCTTATAACAAGAAATGTTATGTAGCTTTTGCTTTATTCAACTTATGTATTTACATATGAAAGTAGACGTATAAGATTAAATTAATGATAAAAAAGTTGGTTATAGTTGTGAAATTTTTGAACTGTTTTTTTTTTAGGTACTAATAGATTATATCCTTCGGCTATAAAAATGATTTGGAACTATATCCAAGATATATTGTTAAAAGTTCAAGTTTTTATTCAAGTTCAAGTGTTAACTTGGTGGTAAAACGTGTAAACAAATTCGCGATTTCAAATCCGAGGAAGCACCAATGGGTTTTCATGTGTTAATGGTACTTAGAAAAAATCGTGAGGAAGCCTGCCTGTATAAAAAGGCCTATATCACTCACTCACCTGCAGAGAAGTGGTGGCTGGCTTAAACCCAGCATTTAAGTAATAATTACATTGTATCTTTATCAACCAATCATAATTGTATACGGAGTAAATGTATTATATTTTAATATGGTTAAAAGCTCTTCCCTCTAATGTGTAGGCAGTCTACATTTCGACTCGACTTATTTTTATGATCTAATAAAATTCCTTTAGGATACATACAGATAATCTGTTTTCATTACCGGCTATAAACCAATCCTTTTACCTCTGTAATGAGTTAATTTAGTACACCTACACTATTTATAGTTATTCGAACAATTTTATTATAGTATAAATATTTCATTGATAAAAAAATATATAATACATGTAGGGAAAAACATTTATATAATATTGGCAACGGAATTTGTGAATGGTAGCAGTTATAACTAGAGTATTCACATACTCTTCTAGTGATTAAATACATGAAAACTATAAGTACATGAAATTTTTGTTTGTATAAGTAAATAACACAAAAAATAGTTTTTTATTATTATTATTGCATAGGAAGGCGGACGAGCGTATGGGCCACCTGATGGTAAGTGGTCACCAACGCCCATAGACATTGGCGTTGTAAGAGCTGTTAACCATCTCTTACATCGCCAATGTGCCACCAACCTTGGGAACTAAGATGTTATGTCCCTTGTGCCTGTGATTACACTGGCTCACTCACCCTTCAAACCGGAACACAGCAATAACAAGTACTGCTGTTTTGCGGTAGAATATCTGATGAGTGGGTGGTACCTACCCAGACGAGCTTGCACAAAGCTCTACCACCAAGTAAAAAAATCGCATTAAGGTTACGTAAGAGTTCAATTAAAAGAGTATTTGTATTTTTCTTTTATTATTAAATATTTTAATAATATGTTAGGTAATTGTTTGTTTTTTAATAATATCTTCCCCTAAATCTTAAATATGCAGATATGTGAGCTGGCAAGGCCCATTGATAGGAAAACGAGAATCTAAAGGGATAATATAATAATAATATATATCCTGGGACATTATTCACACACACCCAAATCCCAAACTCAGCAGAGCTCGTACTATGGAAACCAGACGACCGATATATTACATAATATACTACTTTTCTTTTGTAAACACATACTTATATAGATAATAACACCCAGACTCAGAACAAACAGACATGATCATGCACACAAATGTTGGTCCTGGGTGGGAATCGAACCCACGACCTGCGGCGTGAAAGGCTAGTGCCTTACCAACCACGCCAACTCTCTCATGATTCCGAATCAATAACTTTTGGCCCGACTCGGAATTCGAACTTAATACATCGTGATTTGCAAAACAGCTTAGCCACTACATCAGCGAGGTAGCTTAAAATCGAGTCATATAATATAATGTCAATTAATTTTTACTTTAATATTGAATTTCAGTTTTGTACGTACAAATGTTTTTGATCGTCAACTGAAAGTGACCTTTAAATCTCTACCATTCATTAGTATCAAGAGGCTCAAAAAGGCTCGTTAAGTATATTCCGGTTCCAAAGATTTATTACGATTAAATTTTTCGTATCCCAAATGCGATGAAGCGAATTTACCTTTAAGAAGCTAAATCTTTTAATTAGAGACATCGAGTTAAATATTATGTAAGAGCAATGTTTTGAACTTTTTGGGTGGGATTGTAATACATAGTTAACTGCAAATACATTATAATATTTATAAGCTTTTAAGAATTATTTATATTGAACTTTTATATGTATATTTAAGCTGGCCCAGTGGTTAGACCTGTTGTTATCTTAACCGATGATTTTAGGTAGCATCCTCGAATTTTCATATGCTTGTGGTAAACAGGAAGGAAATGATAGAACCTTACATGTGTTTGATGCAAATTTGTCGCATGTGTTACCCACCAACTCACATTTAAGCAGCGTGATGTAATAAGATCGTCGAACATTTACAGGCTTTTAATTTTTTATATATTTACATTGACTTTTAAAATGTAGATATAACATGCCAATCCCAACCGAAGGTTTGTGAAAGGATGAAACAATCTCAAATGTGTACAACCACTACTCAAATCACATGTACTACATATATATTCAATTGACAATTATAAACATAAATTAAGTCTATAAAAACTCAGTATTGCTTGCGCTGATTTGAACCTGTGAACACCAGTCAAGGATGACGCTTTCTATAAGCTAGATTCGCTCTATGACTCTAAAATAATCTTTAGATATTATACCTGTATAAACTAAATCACTCATTACACAGGAATTATAATTCTATTTTTATAATTCTATATTTAAAAGAATTTCAGCATCTTTGTTATCTAAAAGGACTTTAAAATATGCATTCACAATGACTATTGTACAATCCCAGACATCTATTTAACTGTAGTCTCTACTTTTACGTACCCTCTCCCCATCATTATCTGCGACTCTAGTTAAACAAATCTTAATTCTCGTAATTGGCAAATATTTAAATAAAATAATTAGTTCGATCGATAACACGAAGTGCACTCTATTATATTTGTGTGTG
This sequence comes from Nymphalis c-album, assembly GCA_963151315.1. Classification (NCBI taxonomy): domain Eukaryota; kingdom Metazoa; phylum Arthropoda; class Insecta; order Lepidoptera; family Nymphalidae; genus Nymphalis; species Nymphalis c-album. Next base: position 11,774,191 of record OY720602.1, read on the forward strand.
AGTTCTTTTTACAATGGACGGAGAGGCAACTCGTTAACGTAAACTAATATTGAATCAGCCGACAGTCGGAATTATTGACGTGTTTGAACAAAAATCGCCAAAATTTGTCGCCTCGATGAAGATGTCTGTTTCATTTTACAACAACAATACGAGCTATTTATAATGTATGTTTGTATAAAAATATTATTTTTGTTTATAATGTGAAAATTCAGTCTGAAATCTAGCGCGTCTACACTACAGACAATGAGAAGCACTGTAATATAGATTCTTATTTATATTTATAGAATGAATATATTATTGCGTAATCTATCCAAAGCTTCGTCTGCTTGTTAGAGAATGTGTTAACCACAGAGTTTTCATGTTTCGTGTCGTGCTCTTCAAGAGGACCGGGTCATTCATTTAGGTTATTCAGCCTGCATGTTGAGATCGTGTGGGCAGCATGACATTATTATCGGCGTGGAGGGCTGTAGCCTCCTTCTGTGAGACCGTCATGGTCCAGAAGGAGACAGCGGAGCGGGAACGGGAAAGGGCCGATCCTGCTCGGCAGAGACGACGTCGGCGTCGTCTCGGCCCTCCCACAGCCCCGACGTCCGGGGCTTAAAAGATAGGGCGTAACCCTGGGGCCGTGGATACGTGAGGTGGGGGCCTCGCGTATCCTATTTCAGACGGCCCAGAGGAGGACGGCAGCCGGGATGGCCTCGCGCTGTCGTACGCACTAGCGAGGAGTTCGGGGGGGCGAAATTACCTTCGCCCCCTGAGGAGAGCTCCGCCGAGCCACGAGCGGAGCACAGCACGGGAGGGGCCGCGGATGCGTTATATCAACACGATCCCGCAGCCTCTCCGATCCGTGCCGAGGACGGCCATCGCAGTGGTTTTATTGGGTAAGAATCTCACATAACCCGGTTCCTCCCCCAAGGGAGTCGGGTACCTTCGGAAGGTTTCCACTGCGTGAAAAAAAAAAAAAAAGGGCAGCATGACATTGATATTGCCATTACTATAACTACTGTACTCTTTTATTTTAAAATAAATAAACGTTACGACATATTATGGAGAATACCTTTCAGTCGCATAAAAATATCCACCGATTCTCATTACTATTAATTTAATTAAAATATAATAAAATTAAATATAAAGCAAAATTTCAACTTACTACCCAGATTAATCCAGTTAAAACCGCTTTGATAAACGTTTATTTTGCGATTACAATTAATTTAATCAAGCACATTTAAATAACCAGTTAATAAAGCAAAATGAAGTGCGATAATCCCTGATAATGACGTGCAAACAATGAACGTTTTTAAACGTTCTTAAATATCAGATTCAATTAACTTATTAAATCGTTTCCTCGTATTGAAATAATAGAAAAACATGTTAGGAATAGTTAAGAAAAATAAGCTTTTTAAAAGTAAATATTAAAATGATAACTAATATGTAATTATTTTTGATAAAAAACTCTTACAATTAAATTTTTAGGTATTATATTATACGCAATATGTTATAGATATTGTGTATAAGCGGCAACTAAAACGATTTGCGTTATATTCAGGAAACACAACACACAATTTAAAATATAACATTTAAATCACACCAACACCAAAAATGGCAAATAAAATGGTATTTACAAACGCATTTGTGTAATATAGACAAGACAAAACAATATTGGATATATATTGCGATTTTTCTGTCAGTGGCACTCGCTAGTTAGCGTTTTACAAAAAACATTCATTCATTCTTGCCGACTGCACTAGCGGTCTCCGCGTTTGGACGTTACTACCACTTACCATCAGGTGGAGTTTTACCATATGGCCTCCCGGGCTATAAAAAAAACAATAACGATCGATATGAGTTTTTAAAAATATAATAATATCAATAAAATAGTATTATTTTTCTCTCAAAATATGGCTGATTTTGTACCATGATGGAAATAAAGACCAAGAATATCATTTGGATTTCGGTAATAATGGAAGCTAGCATTTTATGATAATTTTATGACTGAGTGGGGCAGGTTATGTGGGATTATTACACACTAAAATCTCTGCAATGGCTATCTTCGACGCGGACCGGAGGGGATGCAAGATCGTTTTTTTCGCATAATGCACCCACTGCCCCACCTAAGTCTTGTTTCGTGGCTTTTACATGCCTCACCTTAGGGTACGAGAAAGTGATCTTGCACCCTTAGACAGAGTATAGATTTTTTTTGCTTTATATAAATATATCATTTCAATATGTATCTTTACAGACGTGTTGTCCCAAGTCTTCGTTGTATACTTTTTAATGTTTTCATTCAGTTTGTTTCTATTGTACATAATTTTATTTGTATGTACTATACAAAATATTTTTCGCTTCTGGTGTTATTTATTTAAAAACATGTATTCTTAAAGGGATATCTAGGATGGTCTGGATGATATTCCAGTATGTCAATACTGTGATGGTTTCCAGTGTTGTGCAGGCAATCTTAACGTTCTGTGTACATTCTTATACTAATAGCAATAACACTGTCTAATCTCTGCTGAATGAGTATCATATCAACTAATCAGTTTACACATGTGCCAATAGTGCTCCTCATAACTCATTAGTTGGCATTTCATGTATAAAAGTAATTCAATTCAGTTACTTAGTGTTAGTGATGAATTGACTCAGTGGTTAGTGAAAGTGACAGCTGTGGTAAACGACGACCTTTACCACATAAACCACGAGGTTTATGCATGGAATATTATATGAATGGTTGATGGTAGTTTCATTTTTATAAAAAATATTAAATTATATTTTACTTGGTGGTAGACCTTTGTGCAAGCTCTTCTGAGTAGGTACTACCCACTCATCAGATATTCTGCCGCAGAGCAGCAGTACTTTGTATTGTTGTGTTCCGGTTTGAAGGGTGAGTGAGCCAGTGTAATTACAGGCACAAGTGTCACAACATCTTAGTTCCCAAGGTTGGTGGCGCATTGGCGATGTAAGCGATGGTTAACATCTCTTACAATGCCATTGTCTATGGGCGTTGGTGACCACTTACCATCACGTGGCCTATATGCTCGTCCGACTTCCTATATAATAAAAAAATATATATTATTTGAATAAATAGCTGTTATATTTATAAAATGCAACAATTGATACCCTATTTAATAATATATGTTCTACATATAAGTGGTACATGCAATACGCAGGACAAAAGTTAGTCCACCGAAATGAAATCAGTAAGCGGACACGTAGACATATAAAGTTATATTTATATTCAACCATTCTTCACCGTGTGCCAGCAAAACTACTAAAACTACTTTTCACTGAATAAATTTTCACCATTCATTCGCACTTTTTCAACTAAACGGAACCAGTACCGTACCATAACTCTGTTTAACTTTTTGGGGTTCAACGATGTAATAAAAAATAGCGTAATTTTACGCCTTAACTGTTAAATCTAAGCTAAGTATTTAATATTTTGTCTTTTCAATATATATATTTTTAAATCTGCTAAATTTCAGTGCCCATAATTATATTTTTATGGACTAAACAATGTAATCAATTAAGATAACTTATAATTATGTCATGCGATAATCAGACAAATCGGAACGTTTCAAAAATCCTAGGATATCCAAGGGATAATTGGAATCCAAGAAATGTTTTTACGATCATCTGATATTTTTTAGGATAATTTTCAAGTTGGAATTTAATGCAACACATTTAGATTTTCATACGATGTTTTCTTCATAAACAAAAAATAAAACAAACTTTTTTTTTAAATATATTTTATTACTTGTTAATAAAGAGAACTAAAAAGTTAAAAATAATTTAATAAATAAAAGCGTGTAACATTTTGATGGAACATTAAAGAACATAATATTGAATATTTATTAGAACTTCCTTATTTTTTCTTTTGCAGTCACTTTTTTCTTCTTCTAATTTTTTAAAACTTTTGTTATTTTTGATGTTTATTAGGTCACTTGATGGGGATAACATCTCTTCGTGCAAATATTACATACTTTATCGAAAAAGGCAATTATCGAGTTATTAAAGTAATCAACGCTACCATATTCCTCTAATTAGACTTTTTCTGGCGTTCATTCTTTGCTTTTAAAAGGCATTCCTGTGCCGTTTGTGTTAATTGACTTGCTTGCCTGACCATTATGTTCCTTTCGATCTGGCCGCTTGTTCTTCTTCTTGTTTCTTTTTTTCTTTTTTTTGTATTACTATTGTATCGCTTAATTACTCAGTTCCTATGGCCACGTTCCAACTCCGTCATTAGATTCTGGTTACCATCTAGCAAGAAAGTATTCGTCAAGACGAAATCATACGAGTCCAAACTCGAAGGGGTTGTGTCGTTTAATTAGCGAGTTCCTATGGCCATCTTCCAGCTCCATCATCAGACCCTGGTTACTATCAAGCACCAAAGTACTCGTCAAGACGAAACAAACGAATCCTAACTCGATGGGATTGTATCGTTTAACTACCGAGTTCCTATGGCCACGTTCCGGTGCCATCATCAGATCAGCTCCATGTCATAATAATTTTGCATTGTCATCCGATTAACATATGAATGCAAAATTTCAGCTCAAACGGTAACCGTGAATCGGGAAGTGCATAAAATTTAACTTCCAAGATTCGATTACAGACAAACATCCACACCACACCTGAAACTAAATGTAATAAGCACATAAAACAGTATTCAATATAACGCAGATTCGATTTGTACCAAAGATCTTTGTTTGAGATAAAGTTCTAATAATTTCGATTACGTAATATGCAAACCACGAAACCTATTCATAGGATATTCAAACTTCAGTTTAATAAAAATAACACACGGCTTGCAGCGGTCCGCGGCTTAAAAATAAACTTGTCCATTCATTGAAATATCTAATCGATCGCCGGAGCTTTATAGATACGGTTTGTTGGTTTTGAACGGGCTGCCTTCGCGTCGCTTGTATTCACGTCATACTGGCGTTTCGATAAATTTTGAACAGATTAAATATATGTTTTTTCAAATGGTACTGCTAGTATTGCATGTTATAATGATAAACGTTTATTTTTGAAATATTATATTTTTTGACTACACTACCCGTCGTCGCGTATGGACTCTACTACCGCTTACCATCAGGTGGAGTAGAGTCATTTCCCCTTCCGGGCTATAAAAAATAAATTATAGTAATTTCCTTTTGATATATTACTTTTATCGCAGCTCAGACTTATTTTTTTTCACAAAATATAACTGTTCGAATTAAAACGTAAATTTACAGTTAAATAATACTAACGTAATATGCATGACTTTATACTTCGAGGGTTTCTATAAAATTATCAACTTATTTAACTGCATGCCTATTATATCTGCAATTGTGAGTTTTGGATCGTATAAAAATTTTATTTTGATTTTTAGCAAATAAACCTTATCTAGCAGATGTATATTCCCTTGCAACGCAGATACGGCTCACATAATTTAAGCGACGAATTTTTTTTTTACAATTTTCTACATAAAAATCTCAAGTACCTACTTTTGAATCGTTATTGAGAAGATTCTACTAAATGTAAGTACTTGTACGGAATATGGCATCATCATCATCATGTCAGCCGAAAGACCTCCCCCTCCCTCCCTCAAGGATTTCCATTTTAGCCGGTCTTGCGCTGCCAATGCGGAATGTGGCAACTCAGTAATAATTCGAGGATGTAAAAGCTCTATAAAAATATGATATGCGTAAAACGCCCTTCCCTTAAATTGGACGTACATAATCTAATTGCGTACAGACCATGCAAATGTTATTAATTAATTATGCAAACATCCCTCTTTTTAACTAAGCCCTTTTGAAGATAGCCTTGCAATAAATACAATACATTTATGATAGAGATAAGAGTCTGATTAATTAATTTCATTCATTTTTCATCCCACGGGAATGATAGAGCTTTGCATTAATAAACTAATTTGAAAGAACAACCAAAATTATACGATTGCTATAATAAATGTTGTATTTTTTGGACTGCCTTACAGTATACAGGATGTAACAAAATTCGTGTCCGACCCGTGAAGTGGTTGTTAGGTATCGTGAGTTGGTTCTATTTATGTATTTTAAAATTTTAAGCAAATTTTTTCTCCAAATAAAACTTAATTTAACTAAATAACGACAATTACAATGCAAAACAGGCGCGGGCGTCAGCGCTCAATAGCTCTTGCCTATTATATATAGATTTCCATGAAATTTTCGTCAGTTACAATTGAAAATGTCAATAAAAAAATTTTTGTGGGTAATTTTTTTGCATAATATTTTAATTTTTTTTCATAAATAGAACCGACTCACGATACCTAATAACAATTTCACGGGTCGGACAAGAATTTTGTTACACTCTGTATATCATAATAATTTTGTTCGCATAGTAGTAGTAAAAATTCGACCAACAATCAATTTTAATGCGAAAACATTTAGGAATTTAAATTTTTCAAACAGTTTAATAATAATTCCCATAAAAGAAACATAATTACTTGAAAAGCAGACAAAGCAACTGAATTGTTTTGTGTTTGAGTATTATTATTGTGTACTTTATTTAGTAATATTTTATACATAAAAGATAAATATAAAATATCACACAAAAGAAAAATCGAATAAAATTTTAAAGCAATATAATAAATCCATTTGTGAGATTTACCTGCTACAGAGAATAACGCGTCGAAATTGTTGAAGTTCAAAATAAATTGAGTCGTAAAACGCGCGTTTTCAATACAATCACGATAACGCTTCCGATAGCGATGTAATATAATGCTTCGTTTGGATTACGACTTAAAGCTGCTTCCACACGTTGCACGTTGTTACAGCTGTGAGAATGGTCCATTGGCCACCATCTGCGAATATATTCCTATCTCTCACATGGGAAAATGAGGAAACAATTTTATTGAACAGTGATCCAATAAATATATAACGCCACCTTGTTGGTTTGATATCTTATAAGGCTGGAGGACTTGGCTTTAATCCTCGGGTAGGACAAATTTCTCTCGGTGGTAGAGCTTTGTGCAAGCTCGTCCGTGTAGGTAGTAGGTACCACTCACTCATCAGATATTCTACCGCAAAACAACAGTACTTTGTACTATTGTGTTCCGGTTTGAAGGGTGAGTGAGCCAGTGTAATTACAGGCACAGGGGACATAATATCTTAGTTGGTAGCACATTGGCCATGTAAGCAACGGTTAACATTTCTTTTAATGCCATTGTCTTTGTCGATGTCTGGAAATCCACAATAGCGCGTTTAAAATATAGCCTTTATTTTATATGACTCATTTTTTACATTTAGTGTGACAGACAATTATTATTCAAATTAAATACATAAGGATTTTATCGTGACAATTTCGTATTAAATATTCGCTACATGGTGCACTTACGATACTGTTATTAGCTTCGTGTAGGACCAGCTTAATTGTAATGCGGATGAACGCAGTACAACTGTACATATAAGTAAGTCTATGTATGGGAAAATAAGTAGATCTTATGTATTATAATAGATATTTATATTACTATGGCACACTCCATACAAAAACACAACAGTAATATTTTATTATAGGCAGTAAAAAAATCACCATACATATTATGTAACAAATGACGCGGAAAAGAATAAAACAACGATATTCCAATACACGGTTCAATTATTGTTAAAAAAATGTTTTTTCAAAATATGACATTAGGAATGGAGAAGCACTTTTGGATTTTCCAAATTTGTCTACATGTTGGAGAAGTTTTTCTCGTCTACTGATTTCACATCAATTATGCACAACTTGTGTACTTCGACTAATACCATCACGTGCCAAACTATTGGCAATAATAAACTTTTTCAGACCCCACCATTCGGGTAACGAGTTGTCCGAGTGATTTGTCTCCAAAACTAGTTAGCTCTAATCCGGATATAACCGGACAGCGTTACCATAAAAACTTGCTGGGTCTTTTGTATAATAAAATTATCTGATATATTTTTTGTATGTCTAAACGATTATTGCTTTACAAGTTTTCTTTCGGTAATAGTCGTGAAAGATTACTAGGGATATCTTAAAGTGTTTTAAGGTGCTCGAAAACAAATCCGCGTCTCTATGCAATCTGTTTTCTTATGACCATTTTAATATAATACAAGAATGCTTGCCAACTATTTGATGGCTCGGCTTTTTGGATTTTGCATCCCAGGTAGGATCAATAAAAGTGATTACATTTTAGTGCTAAGATATATAATAAATTTACACTAAAAGAAAAAGTATTATATATATAATTAAAGAGTAACAAACTGTGAAATTCCTACTGCTGAGTTAAGACCTCTCCTTTCTTTGAGGGAAGATTTAATAATTTTATTAATGCGATTTTTTTTTACTTTAACATAATATTGAACTAGTGTCAAAAAATTTATCAAGCGGTGTCAGTGCAGTGTCAACGCACGCGGTCAATATAAATTTTGAACAATTACTATTTACATTTTATATTTGTATTTATTTAAAGCTTTAATGTAAATAATTATTTATAAAATGTAATTTAATTATATTTTTTAAATATACTATTAAAAATTCGCCCTTGGATTTTTAAAAATTTGTATTTAATATTCAATTAAATTGTTCAGGTCGTATCTTGCAAGCTGAATTAGAACCACTTCTACATATTCTAAGGAGTTGAAATTTCACATGTTAGATTTCAGATGTAAGTTATGATCATGCAATTTTATAGCAAACATAACCGTGTAGGTTATTGATTTCAGTATTGGACTTAGAACTCATCGGCAATAATCAGAACTCATCGGTATATATATGACATTTTGTATTTAAAAGGTTTTTGGAACAAATATTTTTGTTCCGTTAATTTATCTTTCAATTAAAAAGTAAAGCCAACGTCTGAACAATGTAAGGAAATAGCTAAATTAATATCCATTTTACGAGCAATAAAACTTAAACCACAAAATTCCACGTAATTGCGTTTGTACTTCATTGTTTGGAATTTTTACGACTTCATTACAAAAACTAAATACTGCGTAAATATATGTATAAACAAAAGTAGGGAATGTTATAGTATATTATTAGAAAGATAATATGATAGAAATATCTTACCTGCATATTTATATATAATAAGCCTACAAAGTATATCATACTTTAAATTACGTTGTGGGCTTTTTTGATAACTATAATACCAAAAATCAAAATGTACTTTCGAAATTTTTATTTCTTATACATTATAAAAAAATAAAATAGCAGATATTATTTAGACTGGTGTAATATTTAAAATGTGTTAGAAGTTAAATTTAACAAAATCAGAAAATACTTTATCGAACTACGCGCTTAAGTATAGATTTAATAAATAATAAATAATGTTTTGTTAATTATTTTATGAATAAAAGGCTTAAAATATACTCTCATAAATACCAAATTGACAAAACAAATGGAAAAAAAATCACGTCGAACACGACTATCGCATTTCCAATGCATTATTAACTTTTATAGCCTTGGAGTGTAATTGACAAACGTTTGATCCAATACACCATACCTGGGAAAGTTGGTCTAAAATTGTGAGTAGCGTGTATCGTTCGTAAATATTGTTTTTTGAGCAAAATCCTGGAAAGAGCCTCTAAGTTTGTATGTGGTTTCCCTTCGTATTTAAAAATGACTTGACGGTGAAGAAAATATTAACGCGTAAAAAACCTTAAGGCGTGCAAAACGATGATGATGATGATGATGAATGAGAAGGTGATCGATGATACATCTAAATATTTATTTACGAATAATTGACGTCAGATGCTATATTGTTTAATTGAATATTTTTTGTCATTTTATTTTGGAATTCATTACTATGAATTCCAAAATAAAATGACGAGCTTAATAAAGGTTTTTATTAAAAAAATACTTTTTTTGCTATATATAACTAATAATATTTTATAAAATGTCAGTTGTGGCGACCAATCTCGAGGATTGCATGTACAGGAGACATAATAGTGAAGCATTGTGACGTATACACCAACTTTTCCATAACATTCATACTTTATTTTCAATCATGTGTGAAGGTCAAACTATAAAAGATCCCAATCCTACACCACCAACACGTTGGTTACATGTTGGCTTAAAAAAAATAAAAATGGAGCCAACATTGGCCAATCTTTTTCACTTAATGGAGCATGGGGTGGCCATATGACGTCTTTTTGAAGGGGGAAAGTTTTGTTTGTATTGGCGATTTTTGCTAATTCGAACCGGCGGCTCTTCAGCGAGGGTTGACGGGAACTCTAATGGAATCTCGTAAAGCCTTTGTTTATGAGATAGGGTTTTTAATTCGACTATCTTTGCTTTTAATATCAGTAAAGGCTTTGCTTAAAGTCACTTTTATTTTGTGATAATAATAATAATAAGTGTTTATATATTATGTATAGATTAATGCCGGGTGGGAAATATTAGTTTGCAGCAGCCTACAAATATTGATGTCGGGCAAATAAGGGCCAATACACAATCCATCTCACTGCTCTGGTGCAGGTTGGTGGACTTACATTTAAACACATAAACATTTTCGTATTCCCTCTTGATAATAATGAATGAGCAATTCTTAAATAATGTATAACTTTATTTCATATTACTCAAAAACAGTTTTAACTCATATTTCTAATATTCTAGCTAACAATATAATCAATCAAAATAATTTGTAAAAAAAGGTCAGTGGTGAACTAAATATAAATCAAATCATTCTTTGAGTGGCTCTTCGACTAGCGAAGGTTGGAAAAGTCAGTTCGGTATATTCATCCCTACTCCTTGCCAGGCTAAACATCTCAGCTCAACTCGCGATTATCGTCCTGTCCCCGAGGTTGCATAGCCAATAATATAAATTAAAATGTAAGTAATGATAAGTAGTATTTTTTTGTAATGTATAAATTCAATACAAATAAACTCCACCATTATCATCGTATATTATTTTCTAGTGTGACATTTTAAGGTCATTGAACTTCCGAAAAATAATTGAACAATGCAACAAACCCTATCGTAGCTTGGATTAAAATGAAACAATGTATGTGCCCCGTTACGATATTAGCATATTTGTACAATTAGTGAGGGTCCGATGCGGTTTTCTCGCTCTCGTTCTGAATAACAATTTTCTATTTGATTAAGATGATTTTTCGCTTCCAAATTTGTATTATGATTTTAATTTTGTTAATAAGATTAGACATTTTTCTTGAGATTTATGGACTTTATAAATAAAGAAATTATAGCAATGTTTTTCATTCTGCCCACAATTCGGGTACAAAAAATAATACTTAAAGTTGACTCAAGATAAAAATCAATATATAAAACAAATAAAAAAACATAATAACGATGATAATAAAACTTAACAAAAATGTTGCATATAAAAGCTCTTAAATGTTAAATCCAAGCAAATGTAATAACAAACAACTTAAACGTATTTAAAGATCACTTAATTACATTTCAAATGTCCTTTGTCCGTTAAAAGTGAAAATGGAAACAGTGGTCAAGTGTCGTGAGGCGCAGACCACGATCCGTTTCATATGAAAATTTCATTAGCTGCGTGCCCTCAGTGACGTGGGCACTCACGGTACGGTTACTTGATTATATACTTCAATTTATTTCCAATTTTATATATCACTTTACATATGGTAATGTTTTATACATGTAACGTTAATTAATGTTTGTTATGCTATGACATGACATGTGTAAGTGTAAATGGTCAGTTTTGTCTAGCTGTAACTAAAGAATAACATTTATATATAGATTACTACCTATTGATATAGCTTATTTGTATTTCAATTAAATTAGATATAAAATATAAAATTGTATTGTATATTTAATATCTCACCCCATCCCAAAAACCCAAAAACCCAAAAACTCACAACGCCGCTAAAGATGTTTTCACTACAAAAATAGGAACTGAATTTTATTCAATCACTGAATCTTAACTTTTAACCAATTAATGCGAGTTCAAATTTTTGTTTATATAATTTATTTCGAGCGTGACTGTGAAAGGAAATATCGAGAAGAAACCTACACGGCTCAAATAAAATTCAACCACATTAAGTACCATACCCCAACGGTTACAATTATTTACATAATATTACATGAAAATATTTAATTAATAAAATAAGCCTATAATTAAAATTATAGTCGTGTATATCTTAAAATTACACTCACTGCAAAGAGTCCTCAAACTCATTTAATAATATTATTAATATGGTAATTTTATTACTTAAATAAATCAGTTTTAATTCTATTATTTTTGTATCGAATCACATGACATTAATTCAAATATACACAGTTGGAAAACGGTACAAATTTACGCGCGGATAAATTAGCCGGGTCCCGCGCGATTTGCATCCAATCTGCACTTTGCAACGTCCGACTAATGGGGGTCCCGGCATTTGTTGCGACGTCATGCGAATTGACACCCGCTCTCATAATTCAATTAGTTAACGTTTAGGTGTCATGATATGACGTCGATTGAACATTACACGGGCTAAGTACTGATATTTGAATCTACACTTTAGTCAAAAGCAAAATAGACTTTATTAAATAGGCTTAGATGACGAAATTGATTGTATTGACCAGTGAGGATAAGTTCTAGCGAGAAGAATCGTAAAGACTCAGTACCTCGTGATGAAGTGACATAATATTTGACTCTCTTTGTAGCATGTTGACAGCTACTTCTTTAAAAATATATAATTTTTATATTACAGAATATAAAGAAAATACTATTACATGACAAAACATGCCTACTTCAAAGTCGAAACTTTTGTTCAAAACTTTCTAAATAAACAAAAAAAATCTTCTACTTCGATGCTATATTTCATCAATTTTCATCATCGTAATAAAACATACACATTTAAAGATATTAACTAAATTCTTATTTATCCGCCATGTCTATTTTAGGTTTTCTTATAATTAAAGAATAATGAATTCCAACCAAATCACAATTTGCGGTTTTTTTAGAATACGGTCTAATGCCAGACGACAGTATTCTTACACAAAACTTCTAAATATTTCATAAATATTTATATAAAACATTTACAACCTCAGAGCTTGAGACTCCCACCGTGAATATGGAATAGTAACAGTAGTGTCACTGTGTATTTACAACTGTATTATGTACAAATTATATTGATTATTTGAATACAAACCGTGACAATATTAAATACAAACTTCTAACACCTAGTTTCTGTTTCCACAGTCAGATCTACCTTCACCGGATATTACGCTCGCATCTACAAGATAATTCTTTAAATACTTTAAGCAAAATCATAAATTACATTTAAGGAATTTTACTTGGTGGTAGGGCTTTGTGCTAGCTCGTCTGGGTAGGTACCACCCGATAGTAGATACTCATCAGATATTCTACCGCAAAACAGCAATACTTGCTATTATTGGTTTGAAGGGTGAGTGAGCCAGTGTAAATACAGGCACAAGGGACATAAGATCTTAGTTCCCAAGGTTGGTGGCGCATTGGCGATGTAAGTGACGTTTAATATCTCTTACAATGCAAAAATATCAATTCGTCTGTATGTTTTTTATGAAGTATTTAGCGGACGGGGAAGTGTGTCCTAAGTGGTCGATGCCATACATAATTAAAATGCAATTTATAAACTTTTTGTGTTGTTTTTGTCTATGGGCGTTGGTGACCACTTACCATCAGGTGGCCCATATGCTCGTCCACCTTCCAATGCAATAAAAAAAAAGGAAAGCATCAAAAAGGAGATCATATTACTTATTTAAATTAAAGGCCAAGTTCATCTCTGTTCACATTTTATTGTATACACTAAATATATTAAACAAACAATTAAGTAACCACGATACAACGTAGATTGTGTTGTTACGTATGTGAGACTGTGATTGCAGGCTCAAGGGACACGATGCAGGTAAATGACTGATTGGTTACTGCTAGCTTCGACGCTGAAGGTCGCTCGTCCGCTCATAACAAATGTAATTTGTATGTCATAGCAGCGTTTCTGGCTCTCCGGGGACGTGTTTTAGTTATATGGTCAAACGTGTAGTCTACTGGGACTCGTTACATTTAATGGTAGATATATTATTTTGTTATACAATTTGAATTATGAACTATTAGTTTATATTAGTAAGGATTCATATTGATTACAAATTTAAAATGAAACTAAACTGTAATAAATAAGCTTATTATATAAGATATTTTGTTTGACATCTAAATAGAACGGCGATTTCACTTATACTAAGTATAGTATCTCACCTGTAAGTGGAATTTTTATTTTACATATTTCATAGTTTTTTAAAAATAAAAATTAGGTTAACAGTATGTAAATTTTGTTTTTTGGATTCTTAATTTGATCCGAAGCTTTGAGAATATTATAAGTATTTTTTATACGTAGATAAATTGAAACATATACCCATGTAATATATACCATTTCTAACGGTCATTATTTGAACAGTAGATATTTTTAACCGACTTCAAAAAGAGGAGGAGGTTATCAATTCGTCTGTATGTGTTTTTTTTTTTTTTTGTTTTTTTGTGTTTGTTACCTCATAACTTTCGACTGGGTGAATCGATTTTGATGATTTTTTTTTATTTGAAAGGAGTTGCTTCCCATGTGGTCCCATTTTTTTTTGGTCCAGGTTTGACAATGGAATCCATGAGAAAACCATATAAGTCGTAAATTTGCATGAGGTATGTGCGCGACAAATGGACGAATAACTCAATATCACGTCAACCAATTTCGATGATTTTTATTGGAAAGAGTATACTTCAAGGGTTGTTTGATGATAGTTTGGTTAGATTCTGATTATAGGATCCATGACAAAGTAACGGAAATATTCAATTCTTAGTAGCAAATTAACGATACACGGTCGAATCTTTTATACGCTATCTAGATTTTTCATTCACCTACCATAACATCGTTATGATCAAGTAATTGTAGTACTATTGTATAAAACACTTCTTTATATACCGTCAATAGTTTTCGCAGCGCACGCGAAATAATAACTTTTATAGGCAACAGTTTGATACGTTTGGGTTACATTGCTCCATTTTAAGTAGAGATCTATAAGTTTTTGAAAATATAATAAAGCCTATATTACTCGGTAAAGACGTAGCTTTCTAAGGGTGAAAGAATTTTTAAAATCGGTCGAGTAGTTTTTGAGTTAAATCGTAATACAAAATCAAACAAAAATCAAATCTTTCCTCTTTAAAATATGAGTTATGCATGTTAGTATTGTATATATGTATATGTTTGTAATTGAAACATATTTGAACATCTAAAATTTGAGACCAATTTTGAAAATTATATATATATATATATAGAATCGTATAAGTACTCTTATATACATGTTATTTTTATATATTAATTACTAGTGTTTTTCCCGCGGTTTAACCCAAGTAGTTCCCGTTCCCGTGGGAATATGGGGACAAAATGTAGCCTATGTTACTCCTTGATAATGTAGCTTTCCATTGGCGAAAGAATTTTTTAAATCGGCTTAGTGGTTTAGGCGTGAAAGCGTCACAAACAAACTTACTTTCGCATTTATAATATTAGTTAGGATAATATAGATACTTCCCCTTTTTTTAATATACAGACATTCCGTCATATTTTATGGTGAAGAATGGTATAACACAACATCTATAAACATACAGTTTATTTAATTATTACTAGAAATAACTATTTGATTATGTTATGGCTGCCCAACACCCCACCAACTAAATCTATTTAATCAAAACATGTTAATTTATATTCATACATTTAACCATATTAACTAATATTTATTAATTAAGTACCAAAATGCATTTTTCTTTACGTTTCACTGTTTTAGATTAATATATTTAAATAATAATATAAACGGCGCTGTCTCATATGAGCTGCACGTTTAGTAGGTCTACCCATATTCTACAAATAAGTAAGTGTACTTCAGATTCACTAAAAATCGAAAAATAAATAAAAAGTCAGCTAAGGAAACACTATAATATACCTAGCAATAATAATAGGGGAATCTTTTAAAAACAAACAAAAACATACACATTACCAATTGACTTTTATTCGCCTCGTTAAGTTGCGCGTGCGACACAAGCACATCTCACCTATAACTAATTATGTATGTAGTTATAAACCCAACTTGGCTGACATCGACTCCAAAAGTAACAATAATTGTAAATACATTATCAACCACTCAACACATTCGTACCTACATATTGATGAGTAGAAAATAGAAAGTTAATTATCAAATTATAGCAGAATACGCAATTATTTTTTTACTTTTTAGTGCATATTAATTTGTTTTTCTATGAAGTCGGTTTTTGTTTTGTTAAAATTTTTATTTATTAACTTTGATTTATATAGAGTTAAGTCCTTAAATATTCCTAATTGTTGATTCCATAAGCATATTTCCACTCGATTACCCCGGACTCCCACAAGTCATTAGAACTATACCAACGAGTAGACACTGAGTACCTCAAGTACAATCGCAAACAAAAGTCACGTGTCAACACCATAAATAAAATTAGGGGTACGTCATGATTTCCTTTTAAAAATCATACCATAGCCTATTGTAGTGGAAGCAGGCTTTCAATTTGTACGCACTAACCAAGCACGGTGAATTTACGAGGAGCGCCATTACGACGCTGGGGGACGGCCAGACAACGGTCGCATAAATTAAGCACCAGGCTTGGGTAGGAAGGGTATGCAAAGATTATGATATTGCAGATATGACGTTGAATTCGTGTGTGTGTTTCATATTCAGAAGTAGAGGATTAGCCTCCATATATGTTTATTTTTAACCGATTTCAAAAAAGGAGGAGGTTATCAATTCGTCTGTATGTTTTTTTTATGAAGTATTTAGCGGACGGGGAAGTGAGTCCTGGGTCGTCGATGCCATACATAATTAAAATGCAATTCATAAAGTTGTGTTTTTTTTCTTCCTATTTATGGATTTTTATATGAAATACGAATTATTCGTGTTTTTGATCATTGGTTTGTTAGCACATTCCTTACACCTTCACAAATATTACATAATTATGTCTTTAAACATAGTAATTGATAAAAGAAATCCATGAAGACGAAGTTACATCGAATCAAACTGAGTGAAAGAATTTAATTAGTTATTCATAAAACGTAAGTTTAGCTTTTGAGGTAGAGGTGTGTCCTAACCGATTTAACAGGCTACAAGTAAAACGTTTAGGCGTAATGAATTGATAATCATCTAATGAAAATCGTCTAAATAATTTAAAGTAAGCTTAGCGTCCTCTTATCTATGATATTAAGCCAAAATATCTACTTACTCGCATCCCGTACGCATTGGAATCTGGGAGGGTTAAAAATCGTGAATTATTGTACTCGTGTCTATCCGTGCTTATTATGATTTATGCTAATACGAGGAATCTTCAATACCACCCGTTGGGAGAGGATATTAACGGGTTAGTCTCCAATTGATATGTTCCATTTTTAAATGATTTGATGTGAATGATAGTGGACTAAATATTTAATTAAAGAAAAAGCCGTACTGAGTTTATTTCCCTCTTTTCCCGTCAGAATCTATGAAATATCAAGTTAATATTAATTACAAACAATCTACTAAATATTTTCCATTCATACGTATATAACCCATATAACAAATATTTTGCTAACATTTACAATAAATTATCGAATGATTTTGATCATTATTAATAATCCATCTTAAACAATTCAAATTAATAATAACATATTACAAGAAAGTATTATTGTTTTATCTAAAGTTTAAACGTTTGTTTGCCTCCTTTAAGGCAAATAAACATGCGACTCTATAAAAAAAAAAAAAATAGGCCAATGTAATTATATTGGATTCCTATCAAAGAATTGTCGTTAATAGTCCGACAGTAGGAATTTGTCAGTGTTGTACTTCTTATTCTCGGATAGAACCTAACACAGAGATCTCTCTTCAGTTGTATTGGATTGCTGCTGTATCGGATAATGAAATTGTAACTCTGTTTGTGTCATATCTGCTACATAACTAGATATTTTTCATTTGGTGTAGCAGCGATATCATAAGCAAAAAAAAACCACCAATAATATCAAAATAGTCCAAAGTATAAACACCCAGTATTGATTGATCAAAATCATTAAGTTTATCATAACATTGCATTAAATCGAGTCTATGATTAGGTGTTCATTTATGATTATATTCTTTTGTGTCTTAGTTAAGTAATTAATTCTTCCCGGCTTATTTAAAGTTATACACTCTCGCCTTTATAATGTAAAGTAAGTTTCTTTAGTGTATTATGTGTTTAATTCAAGACTGACTGGAAACTGTGGGTGGTCTGAACGAAAAGTAACCGCTAACGCGCGAAGTGGTCTTCTAAATTCCGACTATCACACCGCAGCGATTAAATGACATGATTAAATTTGATATAAGGATACGGTCGCTAAACCCCTAATTACAAATGTTCCAATTAAATAGATTCCTAAATACTAGGTGAAATTTGTTGAAAATTAAATGAACACTTTATGATATGATGAGAAAACTGCCATGATCCTCGCAAATTCTTCTTTATATAGAGTCAGCTTGAAATGAATCTCGATGTAGAAATTGCAGCCTATTATTTTAAGTTCTGCAACTATGACACTCTTCTTTGTCAAGCAAATATTTTCCCCTCTATCTTTGCTAGAAATATCATTTAAGGCGGATTTTCTTACATATCTCAGAATGTGTTCTATGTGCGCGAGTTAACTTACATTAAAATATCTGTTTCATTTTTATGAATACTTTTCGGTGTAAGTGTAACCCGAAGCTATTGCCTCAAGCTAACGTTAAGTACGATGCAATGTCATTAGCCGCTAGAAAAGTTTCAAAGCTGCCGGAATTAGGTGGCGTGTCGTTCACAAACAAATTCATAAGTTTTTCACACCAAAGTCCTCGTTTTCTTTGTGAATACATTGTCTAGGGATTGTTTTGAATTGAGCACTCTTTATACTAGAGTATGTTAATATATTTTTATAGATATAACTTGTTGGCTGTGATTTAAAGTTTCATTGTTTAGTTCAAACTGTTATATTTATTAATCTGAATATATTATGATAATGGAGATAAGAAAGAGCACAGAGTATATAATGGCGGATTTTTAGCTGAATTGAAATTGATGGTGGTCATATACAATACTAATACCTGAGTTATTATTTTGGTCTTGGATGAAATCAATTAAAAAGCCAGGTTTTTGTCATAAGATGTTATAAAAAAATATCTTGTGTAAATTTTTGCTACCACGTCATCGAATTTGTAGGTCTCGTGTTTGGCGGTCAAATAATTGGTGATCAAGTCATTCTCAAAATGAACCACCATTGAGATAATTTGACCAATAATTTCATTATTTAATAGTTTTTTAAAATCCTTATGTAAAAGTGTTGCTAAGTTTTAATTAATAATACTTATGTGACTATAAAGTAGCTACAAATTAATCGCTAAATCTGGTATAATAATTAAATTCCTTGCAAACTCATTAGTTACTTCAATTCCCGTCTCAAAACGCGTAAGTTAAGGTCTGTATGGTAATCAGGCAATCTAATTTGCATCGAACTTGGCACCAGCTCACGCGCCATTGGCACCAATTTGGCAAATTATGGGCCGAGCTCGTAAAGCCATTCGCTTATTGCAGTACAAGTCGGACGGATTTTATTACTCCAACGGTCTTTCTTGTTTCTGTCAGTTTCAGTTGATAAGATAACATCATTTATAAGAATTAAAATCTTAATATGACAGCTTTTGCTTAAAGTATAATAAAAATAATTTAGCTTTAAAGATTAAAAATATTTTTTAAACATTACTTCTACAAGATTGTTATTAAGAATTTAGAATGTATGCGTTTATTTTGATGACAAAAAATATTTCGTTCAGTTCGATTTTAAATAAATATTTATAAAATAACTTTATAGTACAACAACCAAGCTACAAGTATCTATAATTACTTGTATAACAGAAGTGGGTCTGAAATCAAAGACACAATTTCTCCCTTATAAAAAATTCTAATAATAGGTGGCGTTAAAATGTATACCAGACTCGTTTTTATTTTATTTCTTCTTGTAAAAAGCTCTATTGTTTGACGATAAAATAACTGGCAAGTTAGTACCCACTCAGATGCGCCTAGACTAACCCCTATTGTATATTTCTGGTATTGATATAATTAATGAAAATCACTATATATACACTTGTATTTGTAATTATAAAGCTTACAATTACAAATGTTCAAGTCCAAAAGTCTTTATTATTATATTCAAATGCCTACGATATTTTAAACTTTACTATTTAATACATTCAAGGCTTATGTAATAAACTGTGAGTGAAAGAGTTAGTGTTTGTTAATATATTCCGACGGGTTATATTTCAATTTTATTGCGCTTATTAACATTTAAATTTAATTGGTGGATGAAAGTAACTATGATTTACTTGCCGGTGTTACTTTTTTATAGTGAATAGGTAACATGTTTATATTTCTAAGTACTGAGTACTATTATTATAATATTAAGTAAGTAAAAACTTTATAGCTATATGCTATATGATTGATATCTTGAAGATTATAAATTTTAAATGTCAATCAAGCCTTTACTAGCCTTTATAAAAAAAGATATTATGTTTGTGTGTATGTCCTCTATAATTTCCTAAAACATTCATCCGATTGAGATGAAACTTGAAAAAGACAAGTTTTTTTTATTGAATGAGTAGGCCGACGTGCGTATGGGCCACCTGATGGTAAGTGGTCACCTATATAGACATTGGTATTATAAGAAATGTTAACCATCGCTTACATCGCCAATGCGCCACCAACCTTGGGAATTAAGACGTTATGTCCCTTATGCCTGTAATTACACTGGCTGACTTACCCTTCAAACCGGAACAAAACAATACAAGTACTGCTGTTTTGCGATAGAATATCTGATGGGTGGGTGGTACCTACCCAGACGAGCTTGCACAAATCTCTACCACCGAGTAAAAGTTTTCTTGTCCAGCAATAGAAACGTTGTATGTATGTCACTCTTGTCGTATTCATATAAATGAGTTAGAATTGTTCCAAAATTTGCGAAACGCAATAAAGTAAACGTCCAAACTACATAATGTGTCCGGTTAATCTCCTCAATTCAAATAATTTTCGTTGCGGGAAACTCAATTCAACTAGTTTTTAATCTCGACAGAGTTCTAAACTAGCATGCGACGGTCATTTAATTTAACTCTCAAAAGCGAACCACGGCAGAAATTACCATGTCACAAAAAAGTAGTAGCATTTATTATGTAGGAATACGTAGCTCGTGGTAATGTCTACTAATTAGTTGATTATTATTCAATTATAGTATTAATTTAACATATTTTGAATAAGTTACTTCCTAAAAGGAGTTAAATGAACAGAAACCAATCTTAGTAGCTTAATGAAACTTGTTTTTTTTATTTATTTATTTTATTTTTTAGGAAGGCGGACGTGCATGTTGGCCACCTGATGGTAAGTGGTCACCAACGCCCATAGACAATGGTATTGTAAGAAATGTTAACCATCGCTTACATCGCCAATGCGCCACCAACCTTGGGAATTAAGATGTGATGTCCCTTGTGTCTGTAATTACACTGGCTAGTGAGCCACCCTTCAAACCGGAACACAGAAATACAAAGTACTGCTGTTTTGCGGCAGAATATCTGATGAGTGGGTGGTACCTACCCAGACGAGCTTGCACAAAGCCCTACCACCAAGTAAACCAGCATGTATAACCTCCAATGCTTGTCAAACGTTCATCGCAGTGTTTTTAGTGGATAAGAATCGAAAAAAAAAATAATGTATATACCGTGTTTGATATAAGTATTATAGTTGTATAACTTGCAATAGCTTGTATTGACTCATTAAGTCTATTCACAGACGGATAGACAGAATCAAATAGTTTCTCAGTAAAAATTCTGGCAAATGGTTCCCCTTTGCCGGAAGTACTACACGTCAAATATTTAGATAGGTCTCTCAATCTTGTGAGAAGATCCATACATTTTTAACATTTTTAACGGTTTGGCTGGATTTAGAGCCTACAAACATCTAAGACTAAATAAAATTATATTTTTCAATTGTTAAATATTATATTATAAGTCACATACCGAGACTATGTGACTTATTCGTGTTCGTTATTTGGATGGATTGCAAAATAAAGATTTATGATTTGGTCAATTTCAAGCAAAGAGTTCTCAAAAAGACAAATATCTTCGATGTTTAGTCTTTTCGATTAATTTAAACATAGCAGGTTCAAGTATCAAATGTATTTCATGCCAAAATCTGTTCGAAATAGCGATAAAATGTTATTTGATGTATCATGTAAAACTTATACACTTATAAGGTGCCCCATGGCCATTTCCTTTAACCCAAGCTTGTCACGGAGGATGATCCTCTTCAGAGATGAGACCGACTTTTGTATTATCTATAATTATTTTATTATAATTATGTATGCTTACAGTAATTCACTTCTTATCTTTGTGTGCAATAAATTATCATATTAATTTTGATGAAATTTCAGTTTCAAATTAATTAATTCGTTTAATAAATGCATCAGCCATTATTAGTAGCAATTAACAATAATTTAACATCATTCTGAATCGCAAAACTATCAAATATAAAATAATGAAACATTAATTATTAAAGATTATATTAATGAGGTCGATTATATTACGAACACAAAATGCATTATGTAAGTACTAATAAAGTTTAATAGCAACATAATACGAATCTCTTAAAATAACGAAAACATGTATTTATGATGAAATTATTAAGTAAAAAGTGGGCAACATTACTACGGCTTCCGTCTCGCTCCTGTTTTAAATAACTTTAGCCACAAAAACCAGAGGATCCGACCCTTATCGAAGGACTAATGGCGGCACAATGGCTCTAATGTGAAATAAATTGTCGACCACCTCCTAAAACTGCTATTGAGTGAGGAAAACTAGAACTGACTGGAAAAATATTATTTTAGAAAAAAATACTTAAATCTGTTAGAACTTAGATTTAATTTAATCTTTTCTATTAACTTAACAACTATTACAAAAGTAAGACGAATTACCAAATTTTAAAGATCAATAAATAAGATCTTAGTTGCTATTATCTTTGAACCTTTGTTTTTACCCGGTAGTACTGTACTGCTTTTAGAATAAAACCATTAAATAATTTATTACTTTATTACTTTTTTTAACAATATTATTAAACAGATAGTTTATTTCTTCTGATGCAACCTTTTTAATGGAATTATGTCGTCTATAGGCGCTATTTCTAGACGCTTTGTTTGTCGTATTGGATACAATATACATTATCCAAGACTATGTTCTGGTTTTTATAGACCACTTTCAGTATCAATATTGCTTCGCTTCGTTTCCTTCGCGGCTCGCTTTTTACAACCGGAAGCGGAAACCGCTCGAGCCTTCAGGAAATGCTCGCGTGTATGGAGCAACGTTAGCACAATGAGAGATTTTATTTTTATTGATGATGTAGTGGTCAATGAACTTTATATACTGCAGATTCAAAGTGCAATTTTTGACAGTTTAATTATGTGTGTATGATAAAAAGTAATAGTGCCTAAGTATTTTCGTATTTAGGTGTAGTGCTAGGTTTTTATGAAAATACTAACAATCAATAAGTCAAATTTGATAGTGGGGTGCAAATTATGTACGTATTTATGTACTCATACTTAGTAAGTCGTGCAAGAATCACAATAGATCAAAATCAATAATAAATTTTAAAATGTATGGTAACGTATAGATTTATTTTTTTGTAATTTTAAAATACTTATTACATAATTTTATGTGAAGAAAAAACTGAGCTGAGTGTAACACAAACTTTTTAAAACTATAAAAAGTATGTTCAAGGAAGGAAACACAAAATCTAACGATTACATTAGCGTTTTGTCAGCGTTATCTGAACACCATCTGCTTTTTGTCGGGTTTTCATTAACTCATTACCATATTGTTTAACTTTACAATAATAATAGTATATTATGTTCAGTTCCACCTATCACAATTTTATTTATTATCTGTATTTACTTTCTAGCTTAAATTAAAAAATATGTTACTTATTCAACCTTCCTCAAAATCGCAAGGGATTGTAGTTTTAAGCTGTTTGCTATTTAGACAATATTCATTTAAAGCACATAAATCTGTAAGATATTTTATTAAGTAAAATTATAATATATTTTATTAAGTAAAATTTAAAATATATTTATTAAACCTAAGAAAAAATTGCCATTTTGTTCGGGCTAACTGAAAACACTAGCTAGATTGGTTTCAACAAACAAGCTGAATAGATGAATCTCCTGAGTAGACAGATAGTTCATAACTATCTACCAAGTTGCAGTTGCGCAAGGTAGTGTCTGTCCGTTAACGCCGAAACTAAGCTTTGACAGCATTGATCAAATTTGTATAAAACTTATAGAACAGATTGTAAATCTAATTCAACATTTTATTACACATCGACTCGGTGTGTAATAAAATCCCTGTACAGGGAAAAAAAGGGACATAACACCAATGAGATGGTTAATATTTCTTACCATGCCAATGTCTATGGGTGGTGGCTACCACTTAACATCAAAAATCACAGTTGCTAGTCCATCTACCTGATATAATAAAAGAAATACAAAATTATGTCTAGCTCAAACCTAACGAACATTTCGCCCAGCTTTGGGACATTTATGGGCTATGATATTTTATATTAATAATATTTATAAAATTCATGCTTATAATATAAACTATCTTTCGTAGGTTTTAAATGGGGTGTTTTATTATTTCTTGTATCGTGTGTAAAATGTCACCCGAAGTGAAGAAGTTATATGAGGTTCGGCAGGTAAGCGGTGACGACAGCGGTTTTCACTTAGCAAACTGTTACCGAAATGTGATCGATTGGTCGGGTAGTTGATAGAGGACTTACTCGAAGCATATTAATAGAGTCGCCCGCAGCTTTGCTCCTTGATTTAATCGACTATTTCAGTTATTCATCTCATAAATGCAATCTATTACTTTCATAGACAGTTTTCTTGTGCCTGTTGACGTATTGTTTTGGCATTTATCCTTACTAATATTGTTTTTGACGTGACAACGTCTAATAAATCGATGAACGCTGGCCGCATGCACGAAAAAGGATGACTCGTTGTCCCGTTACGCTGATTGTACGCTTGCGCCGTATCTATCTCTCTTTCACTCGATTGGCCTATGCGTATTAGTTACAAGTTATTGAATTTAGATTAACAATGTCTTAAGAAGTACATTATCTTTATTATAATAATTTAAAAATATTTTTTAATAATTTATTCTTTTATTATTAAAAAAAAGTTAAGTTATGTTACAATTGACTAAAAAATTATGGTGAGTAAGATAATTCAATAAACATGATTCAATTTATTTCATAAAAGTATGCAGTCATTTCATCAATGTTTTGTTATGACGTTGTCACGTTTCACGTTTCACGTTTTTATTTCATCACATTACTTCATCCATTATCATTTGCCCCCCCCCCCTCACCTCATCTCTTCAAACTACTTCTACTTCAGCCGAAGCCACGGGCGGAAACTATTTATGAATGAACAACACAACTTTGAACCCTGTTTATTTATTGAGACAACATTTCCTTATTATGAATAAGTTGTTGGCGTTCTTCCAACCGACCCGATCCATCAATTAGACGTGACTGAACCTCTAAATGGCATTTTATTCAGAGGTCCACGAGAGGTCAGGTATAAATGGGAAGCCCCTGGGGATAACATATGCAAGCGTAATTTATTAATTAATTCATAATGTGACGTGACAGTATGACGTATTATGAAATTTAACAGCATTAAATAATTAAAATTTTGTAGCCTAATGTAATGTAAGCGTAGTTTTTTTAGAATATTGTAAAGATTTTTTTTTGTTGAAATGTGATGTTTCTTTGGATTTCGTGGATCGGAAAGAGAAACAAAAGATTTGTCACAGCCTATTTTACCCAACAAAACGAAATGAAAATAATTTAAACATACATACTCATATAGACCTAGGTATATAGTGATCGGTACCTAAATTGCAGATAATGAATAAACAGATCCCGATTTTAGATATCGAAAATGGAGCAGAAAAATAAAAAAAATAGAAAATCTTTTCCTTGATATCAAGCATAAAGCTATTTTATAATATTATTCCAAGTTGCAAGAAACATAAATCACTTTTTACACTATCAACGAAACCCCACCCCAACATCTAATATTTTATTAAATCCCTTGTGCATGTGATTAAACTAACACACATACAACATAAAATATACAGTATTGATATAAATGGCGATAGTATATTGATGAGTGGGATACCCATCCAGACTAGCACAAAACGCTCCACTATCAATTTTTTTATATAAAGATTTTAAAATAACGCATAAAAATGCCTTAGGCGTGCAATATATTGGACAAGCTGCTCTTGGCGTGATATTTATAAAAAAAATATCCATATAGTTCCACAATAAAGAATGAAAAACACACAGTCAAGTTTAATTCAATCCCAGGATGTCCACAGGACGGAAAATAGAAGAAAAAAGCTGATCTGCGACATGGGAAAGTTTAAATTGGCGGAAGGAATCTAGTTCGTTACTTATACCTGGGTAATTTGTGTACTAATTGAATTGTGAGCCCGTTTTGCTCTGAATTGTTCGTTTTCGTTCAGTTAAAGAATAAAAACAGCAATGTATGTGGTGAAAGTCTTTGTACATGTGAAAAAGTACGTAATATTAGATGAATAAATTCACCGAATTCAACTTGTGTTTTGAATGATTTATATAAAATATTTAAATTAAAAATAACCTGGTAGTGTTTCACTGCTGGGCAAAAACATTTCCTTTTGGGAAGTTTTAGAGCGATTGATGTATAATTCTTTCGGCTTATGTTATTTATTGTTAATAAACTAAAGACTTATATCGCATAGACGAAAACTTTATATCATCTTCTTTATAAGTTTAAAAGAAACGCTGTGTTTGCTTAGAAGCTTTAGAACCTTGTTCCTTCCAAATATTTTTATCAGAATAGTGAGATGCCGTGAGCGTGGCAAACTTATGTGGTTGGCAACCAATCAACTTGGACGCATCGTCTCTCGTTAGGTTCCCGCTCAGAGCTCTAAACTTTTACTTAGCATGTTTTTATAGAGCCAAGATGACATAGTGATTAGAAAATGTCAATCGTAACCGACGATCGCCGGTCCAGGCTAGTGCCATTGAATTTTCATGTGCTTATTTTTTATACTGCATTTAAAGGTGAAGGTTAACATGGTGATGAATCCTTACTAACTAAATTTACAAAATTTCTGCCAAATGCGTATCCACCAGCCAGCATGTAGGAAGTGGAATAAGCTCTAAGCCTTCTCCTGAAATGGAGAGGAAGCTTATCAGTGAGACAATGGCGGGCTTTTTGTTACTTTAAGTTTGTTTATTGAAGTGAAACTTCTTTAGAATCGTTGTGATTTCAAACCGGATGCAACGAAAAAAACGACAGGTAAGAGACACAAATACAAAAATGTGCAGGATGAAGCCAGTAAAGAATGAGACAGAAATATACATACTATTTTATATTATTTCTTTTGTCGATTTACTGAAGTTTCACTTCTATCGTGTGTGAATCGCACACACACCTTTTTTTACTTTATGTTTTTATAACTCATATATACTTGACTTGATGTATAAATTTGTTTCCTTAACATAATTCTATCACATTTATTTTAGAAAGCAATCCACAAAACGTCTTAGATACACAAAAGCAATCAATTTGAACAGGAATGGACGAGTCCGCGTTGCTGGAGCATCTGCAAACTGCGCACAATGTAAAAATACGGAGAAATATACTGGAGACGATGTGACGAGCGAAACATATAACGTTATCATGTGACTTTGTTTGGTTGTTTGTTTGTTACGCTTTCACATCTAACCCACTAACCCGATTTAAAAATTCTTTCATCAATGGAAAGCTTTATTATCAGCGAGTAACATAGGCTAGATTTTATCCCCGTATTCCCACAGGAACTGGAACTACGCGGGTGAAACCGCGGAGAAAAGCTAGTATAAAATATTCGGTCCGCTTGTGAGGGTAACAAGTTTCATCAAAATGAATTCAGTGGCCTTAGCCTTGAGAGTATAACAGGGAAACGGACAGAGTTACTTTCACACATATAATGATAGTAATTAGCTAGCATAAGCTGTGTGACATTCGAAGGCAGCTTATGCTTTTTCTGGACTAACGCCTCCTCTCCTTTTTAGAGGAGAAGATTTGAAGCTTATTCCACCACGCTGTTCCAATGCGGGTTGGTGGAATACACATGTGGCAAAATTGCAGTAGTATTTCCTCACGATTTTTTCCTTCATCGTCAAGAACGTGATAAATTATTATCGAACCGTGTTCGAACTCGCGATCATCTGTTAAGATGCACGCGTTCTAACCACTAGGCTATCTCGGGGTTTTGTTTTTCATTTATAACATTAATATAGATTTTTTTTTTACGAAAATAATACGTACCATAGATCCCTCAGCGAGTGACGACCGTCTTATCAATTATTACGATCCCAAACATCTATAGTATGTGTTTCGATTTAATTATAGTCAGGGAGTCAGTGTAATTACAGGCACAAGGGAATTAACTTAGATGCCATGAGTAGGAAGCATAATTGGTGGTTAACAGAGTGTAAATTTTATGTATTAAAATAAAAAAACGTCTTTGCTGTTCTTGTAACTTTTTAATTTTGATGTGTTAATATTAAATTGCCAAAAAACTACAAAATGAATAGTTTTACGTTGCATTAAACAATAGTAATATTTATGTAACCAATGCGACAGTAGTTGTACGAAGCAATTTAGATTCGAAACTATGGTGCGATCTTATTTAAGGTCCTTAACATGAGAAGTCAGACTCAGCGGCGTAGTACACTTAGTTAGAAGATTTATGGCCGAATACTGAAACGTCTTTCAAATATGAAGTGTGACTTAATTATTTGGAACGCCAATAATTTTAAATTTCGCATACAAAATTTTGAAATTAATGACGTTCCAAATAATTAAGTCCCACTTCATTTTGAATGACGTTTCAGTATTCGGCCGTTTGACAAGTAATAGATGTAATCAACGTTTGTTATAATACCATAGACATCCAAAATTATTATTACTGTATTTATTCACATGTGAAGATATTTTCAGGCTATTTATAATCATGGTGCTGTTCAATCCATGCGGACGAGCATTATACAATATTACCATACCCTGATAGTAAGTGCTCACCAACTCTTATAGACATTGGCATTGTAAGATATGTTAACCATCGCTTACATCGCCAATGCGCCACCAACCTTGGCAACTAGGATGTGATATCCCTTGTGCCTGTAATTACGCTGGTTCACTCACCAAGTACTGCTGTTTTGCGGTACAATATCTGATGAGTGGGGCTACTTACCCAGACGAGCTTGCAAAAAGCTACCACCGAGTATATATGGAGTAAGCATATGTATATTAATAATATTAGACTCATAAATAAAAAACTACAGTTTATTCTGATCTCATTATAAATCAAACTTAAATGCTATTTCTTTTTTTCAGGTACGTACTTGTTGCTTTATACGTTGCTACAGACCTGCTACTGACGGCTAAATGGTAATTACACGTTGTTATGTTTTATTTTATTATCAATTTATCGCTCTCTAATCATCCTTCGCATAGACTATTGAAACTTGAAAAGATACTCTTAAATATATGATAGTAATAAAAAGATACTGAAGACTATATTATTCATTCGCCCGTGTTAATTATATAATAAGTGAGTTGTTGAAGATTGAGAGTTGCAGCGTCTTCAGGCCTAAAATTAAAATTTCGCTTTATCATTACTTAGAAAATTTTACTAGTACATGACTGGACTCGAAACCATGGCCTCAAAAAATGCAGCCTTATATGTTAGCTACAAGATCAATTGGATTGGATGGATCAATAATCTCATGACAAAATATCTGATATTTTTTTCAAAGTTAAATATATAAAATCACCACTGACTAGCCAAAAAAGGTAGTTAGGTTACTATATATTCATTTACAGATGTAGATTTATGTCTGTTATTATAATTTACAAATATTTCGAGATTTAATGTTGGCATTCAAATACGTAAAAAATTTATTTTATTATAAAAGAAGTTAGAATTAAGTACTTCTATACAACAATTATATTTGCAAAGATCACTGTCACCTGGTATGGTTCCGTTCCAACAATTTAAATCAAAATTATGTGTAAAAAAGTCGGACGGATAAAAATAAATTTAAAAGGCATTTAGAAGGCAGTTAAATAAATGTAGACAGTCTATAATAAAAGTAATTCCAACAAGATTTAACAATGAAATTAACTCAAGTCGAGACAACATGAAGTAAGTGAACTTTGACTCACTCAATATATTACGGTTTCTCGTTTAGTGTAATTGAGCTTGGATATATACAGAGAGTTTAGAAGTTATGCAATAACACGTTAGCAAATACGCGACGCGAACGCAGTGACCACGAAGGGACACGGAACATAATAACTTGAAAATGCCATACGACTTACATGTATTTATTGTTTTATATATCAAACTATTATATATAAGAAAGGTTGTTGCTATATCTGCTTGGGATTTATAGAATTCGATTTACAATTAAATCTTCCTGATTAGTCCCTCCGTCCATTGATGGAAACTAAGCCTTATTTTTTTAATTTATCACGTTTAGACAAACAGACGTACGAATGTGGCGAAGGCACTTTGTTTTATTATAGTATGTGTATGTATAGTGATAACGCCAACTAACGCCTAATTAATTTCGCTTCATGAAAGTGAGAACCTTCTTATTTTCGAAACCAGTAAAGCATTCCTCTCTATATAACGTAAATGCGTTAT